>VXBT01000315.1:9740-33780 GCA_013400235.1 Oriolus oriolus
CAGGCCTCCCCGGCGCGGGGGGCAGGCGGTGGCCCCGTGGCCGCCCTGCAGGTGCCAGCCACCAGCTCCAATGCCATCACCACCGCTGGGAAGCCCATCAGCATCCCCCTCTCAGCCCTGCAGCTGCCCGGTCAGGAGGAGCCACCGGCCGCTGAGGAGACCCTCCCGTCCGTCCCACAGCTGGCCCCGGGTGGCGAGGTGGCAGGCTCGCCCTCGGTGAGCGCTGAGCCTGAGGTCAGCTCCAGCCAGCAGCAGCCCCACGCCGCGCCCACCGCCACCCCCGAGGCAGCGGCGCCGCTGATGCCAGGTAGGACACTGGCGGGAGTGGAGGGGCGGTGGCGTTTTGGGGGTGGCCCCCAGGCCTGGCTCAGTGAGGGTGCAGCCGGGGTGTGTGTGCTGCATTGCATTAGGGTCCTGCGGGCACATAAGTCAGTAGGCAGAGAAGGGACATACACCTGGGAGAGGATTCAGAAAACCTCAACTAAGTACCCCCACATGAGAAAGTGTTCTGCAGCCATAGGCAAAATGCGTTTTAAGGTCTGTTTTGGGTACAGTTGTGCCATGGGAGAGAGCATGCAGCGACCTTGCTGTGTGCTTGAGTCAGCAAGGACATGAACTGGGCCATGCACTCTCTTAATAAACCAGAAAGAAGTGGTCTCAGCCAGTGTAGCCTGGAACTGGGGAGTTGGGTGTTGCTTTAACCTTGTCAGACGAGTGCTGTTGGACATGGAAAGGCAAAGGAGAGTACCAGAAGACAGGTTTTTTTCTTCTATAAATCGTTACCTGTAAATCAGAGCAGTCTGTGGGGACAAGAAGTGTAAGTACAGCCTTAACCATGAAATTGACAACACTTTAGTACATTATGAAATTATTTTTTTTCCATTTTCCCAGTGAAAGTTCTCATGCCCCATGTGCATAATTTTTCTCATCTCCTGCAAAAGCACATAGAATTGGCACAAACAGATCAGCATTACTGGATAAAGAGCATGTTAAAACATCTTACTTCTGCTGAGTGATTATCCCATGCGCAGAGCAACCGTTAGCCACAGGTCTTCGGAAGGAGGTGGAAATCTGTTTCTTGAGCGGACTTGTCAGCTCCCTTTGGACCTGAGTGCAGACAGTTCTCACTCTTCCAGCTTCTTCATCAGTGGTGCCATCCCAGGAGGAGATGAGGCAGGAGCAAGTTCTCCATCTGCTCCCTTGCTGGTTTGGCCTTGGACTGCCTGGTCCAACAGAGTACAAACAGTGAAGGGGCTAAAAACTGCCTATATGCAGTCCTTGTGCCAGGTGCTGTAAGTGCTAAAAAGAATGGCTTTAACTTGGACATCCTGAATTCTGACTGAATGCTAGTAAATCTATCAACTGGCAAGAGCCTGCAGATCTTCTTGCCAGGTAAAACAACAGCAAAGTTAAATACACAATTTTACTAGGTAAAACCCTACTAAGCATTAGAAATCTGAAAGGGTGGTAATTGTCTTAGTTACAGCAAAGCAAATTCTTCTTTGGGACCCACTTCTTGCATGACTGCATCTCTGAGATGTTATTTTGCAGTAGTCCTGTCATGTAACATCCCTCATGGAAATTCCCTTGCAAAACGCCATCTGGTTTAGAACTGACTCTGCTCTGCTAAATATGAGAAAGGCAGGATGCCTGGTGCCACTCAACCTGAATTGTGTGCTAAATGTACTTCTTTTGCCTTCCTCAGTTTATAGCCTGTCACTGCTATATGTAGACCTGGTTTCTACCAACCTGCCCCTGCAACTCACTCAATCTCAAACTTGCAATTTGGGACAATGGAAGACAAACCTAGGCAGAATTTTTCCATGTTAGGTGTGTGTTATCTGGGAGAGTGATTTACTTTCAACAGATCCATTAAAAAATCCAAGCTCCTTTAAACTGTTTTTGCCAGGTCCTCAGAAACCAAACAAGGTCAGCAGTTGTTACTGCTTAGGGTTAAAACTTACAGGAATGGATGCAGCACGACATTGTTGCATTTTTATAGTTTCAAGAACAGGATTGGTCTGTGTCTAGTGTCTCACTTTGAGGGCAAAGTGGGATTGCACCTGGATTACACTCACTGCATAAATCAACCCTGAAAACCTCTGAGTGCTTTTTGCATAGACAGTGATGGGGTTCTCAGAGTGCTGTCCAAATTCCAGTTTAATCAGTTATGTTCTCAGTGGTTAAATTTCTTGTGCTGCCCCAAAAAATTACACAATTCCTCTCCTCAGACTGGTGCAGTGTTGTCACAGGCTGTTATTTTACTGAGAGGTAGTGGCATTTTAACAAGGGTAGAATGATTGACATACGACTAAAACTTGATACCTGAGTAAAGTCTCCCATTTCCATAGAGCCTGCTCCTTTGGGAAAGAAGTGCTGGCATTATTAAATCTTCAAGTTGCAAAAAGCTGGGCCGTGTTGGAAATTTAATTTATTACAGATGCACAGCAGATTCTTGCAGGTAAAATGTGGAGGTTTGATTGAAGACTAGATTAGGGTGGTTGCTCATGTACGGTGATTTTGTTAGGTTGTCTCCTAACAAAGAGTGATGTACTGAAAGTGGTGCATGATATATAAAATTTGAGTGATATAGAACTACAAGAGTATGTTAATCTAACCTGTGTAGAAAATTTTTCAGTCCTAAACAGACAGATATGAGTCTTTTACATTCTTATGTTAAAAAAAGGCAAGAACTAATTATTTCAAAAAACCTAGAGCTTTTATTCATTTATAGACTCAGTGCCTGCTTGACAAACAAAGGTTTAGTTGAAGGAGAGCAGGAGATTTAAATCCTGCCTTGTCCTCTCCAGTATGTGAAACTTTGCTTCTGGTCCCATTAGAACTGGTAGTGTAAGGTCTCATGGCTACAGGACTAAGGCCTTATTTAAGTTATGATTAAAGGCTGCAATCCAGCCAGCAAGAAATACTACTAGAGCTTCAGCTGAAATGACATATCTTTGCATTTGTACCAGACATGGCTGATAGTTTCCATGCATGGTAATCTTGTAGATCATGAAAGCTGGAGTGAGATTATCCATGAAATCAAAAACGTTAATGATGTACGTTAGCTTAGGCCAGTTTAAGCCACATGATGCTTTTGGACTAGTCTGTCTTTCAAACATGGAATTTTTCGACTCATTTACTCTATTTAATTAACCTCTGGCAACTAAATGTGTAAGCAGGGACCTTACAAAGATACTTTCATGTCTCAAAAGAGAAATTGGCATCCCAGTGAACATTCAGTTAGGTTAGATACTGATTTTTGTGTTTAGGTGTCCATCTAAGCACTGTGGCATATACTGAATTATTTTTGTTAAATTTCAGCACTAATAAGTGGACATTAATCTGTGAGTTTTCAGATTTTTCTTTATGATTTTATTAGCAAAGCCTTCAAGAATGTAAGTAGATATTATTTAGTCCTTTTTTAATTCTGGAAAAAGTGAGAGGACCTGCATCTGTTAGGAGAGAAATTTTTGCAGTGGTGGAGAACAGGGAACTTCTGCAATTTCTACTTCTCAAATCACCTCTTCTAGCCTTTGCTTTTGCTAATACTTGGGCTGGTTTTAATTTTCAAGAACCAGCAAGGGCAAGGTAGATGACATCAGCAGAGATGGAAGATGAGTAAGAAACATGATGCTTTAGGTTGTAGTACATGTGGCCTGGAGCAATTAGTGACATTTGGATGTCTGAAACCAGGAATGGAAACAATTTGGTGTTGTTGAAGAAGGCTATGGAGAGAGGCTATAGCTCAGAGAAAGACAGAGCTTATTTTGTATGAACACAACTTTTGATTCTGAGAGACATAGGATTTACTTTGTAAACAGGTTTGCTGAAGAATTTATGAAGGCTACTGGCTTTCTGCTTGAAGACTGAGAGTGCAGATATGTTTTGTATTAACAAAACAGTGCAGCAAGACATTTCTGATTCAATACTAGTGCATCACTATAAATACAGGAACAAAGAGTTCCATGAAATAAAAAAGGGTATCCAACCCCTATGTACAATTGTGCAGAATGCAGAGTAGTAAGTAGACACGCAAAATAAAAAATCACCTAAGTGTATTGACTGGGGGTTTTGCTTCTGTCAAGATTTGGCAGATTGCATTCTGTACGTACCATCACAGTGCCTTCACGTATATCCATCACTGAACTCGCCTGACTTCTTGTTTTACATGTACAGGCATTTTCAGGGTTTGGAAGGGAAACTGTCCACAAGCATCTCTGCTCTTGTAGTCAGAGTGCCGCTCACTGTCCTGGCATTGTGGTTCTCAAACAGTACCCATGTTTGAATGTGCGCTGTGATGGGTGCTGGTCTGTGCTGAGGCTAGTGCTTAGCCTTGCTGGCTCTGATGTCTTTGCTCTGAGATCCTCTCCATTCTTTTATTTTCTGCAACTGGTATGTCAGGATTCCAGATCAGTGCCTGGTAGTCGGCTTAGCCTGGTAACTTGGGCAAAGATCTAGTTCTGTTCCTGTGCTCTCGTCACAGGAAGGTGTAATTGCAGGATTGCAGCCTTTCGCGATTGTCACCTAACATGGATTGACTCTTGTTCTGCTCTTAGTGTGGACTTCCCTGTTGATTACAGGTGTTTATATAAGGCTCTCTCTGAACATAACCATTATAAAATGAAGCACATGTGGGGTGTGTTTGATATTGAGGTAGAGCCCTTAGGGGAATATTTTAAGTACTTCTCTGCAATCAGAACTAGTAGGACCTCTCCCTTTTCCCCCTTCTGTCTGCAGTGTCTGCAATGGTGTAAATTTAAATTTTGTGGGAGCCAACATCCTCATATAAGATTTGTGGATTAGGAGCTGTTAGATGAGCATCAAAATGTTACAAAACTTCAAGGTGAAAGGAGTCTCTCACACCTCAGGAATTGACAGTTTTGACTAGATTTAGCTCTAACTTCTAAATCACTGTTTATATGTTTAAAAAAGTGTCAGCCTCGCACATTCCAAAGAAGTGCAAACAAGAAGAAATAATGCCTTTTTTAGAGGTGTATGTAAAGCATACAGAAAGGCAAAATTAATCCTTATTGTAATTGTTTCAAGCCCAGTGGAACCGTGCCAAGAATGAAAGTAGCACAAGAAAAACAATCACATCGAAAGAAAGCTACAAAACTCATACTTAAATAAAGGTCTTCCAATAATACGTAAATAACTCAAATACAGATCAGTCTCTGTATTTGTAGTTTACATGCAAAGATTGATGACTCTTGGCTAAAGTGACTACTTGAAGCCTGTCTCCACAGACATATGCTGCTGAATGTGATCAAGTGAACATTTAAATGTGTTTCGGGGTTAGACAGTCTCTGCTCTTTGTGCTGTACGGAATAGTTCAGAGTACACTGGAGACTCTTTAGGTCCCATAATTGATATCTATTCCTGCTCTAGTAGATGGACTAAAAATAATGAGTCCTGAGATACATAACTACAAAAAATATAGCACTTTTTTTTTTTGTTGCTAGGGCCTGGCTTATTTAGAAGAATAAAATTAGATCATTGTAGTATTAAATGTCAGAAAAAGGAAGCTATTGACCTGATTAATCACCTGGTCTTGCAGCATGGATTTGCGAGCCCACTCCCACATTCAAATACCTTCATCCAGATGCTATTAAATTATAATTTATTGTTTTAGGGGCTTTATTCTAGAAATCTAACTAGACTTCTTTATTCTATAAGTCTAGGTAATGATTAGTTATATTTACGATATTGTAAAAGAGTTCTGTTTAAAAGCAGGACAGTAGCATAAAGAAGACAAGTTTAGCCTTGGCAGAAAAAAAGCCTTAGTCGTGTAATTGCTTTTATCATCTGGGTATGCAGCATGACAAACAAATTTTTAGAAAAGAAATGAACCCATAGTACTAACAACTCTAATACAAGAATTGTTTATGAAGCTGTTCCTATGAGAGGCATTTATCAAGGTAGTAATTTTTGCAGGAGAACACAGAAATGAAACGGCATCAATTACTACAATATCTTTAGATTTTCACTGTGCTTAAGAAATGTACCTATCACCATTTCAGGACTTCACGTGTATTTTCTTTAGTGAAAATTCCTTTCAGACACAGAAAGCTCATGCCAGCCTTTTTGTATAACCAGCAATGGACTTGGCACATGCAGGTTGTCCTAAATATTAAGTGTTTATCACAACAGCTATGCATGCAAAAGATTAGGCTGCTGCTTTCTTTGATGTCAGGGCTTATTTCATCTTTTCAGCAAGGACTTCCTCTGAGTGGAACTACCTGCAGCACAAAGAGACATCTCCTGGCAGCGCTGTAACTGGAGATATATGTATATATGTATCTATACTTCTTCAAGGAAACCATTCATGAGTATTCATAGTGAAAGTAGGTTGGTGTGGAAGACGTTTGGGGATGGGCTTTCAGTTGCATTCCTGCAATAAAAGCTGCACAGGCCTATTGATCCTCTGTAACAGAGGAGGGTGGAGGAATGATAGTTTCTATGCAATCTGTGAAAGTTATTTGCCTGTAGCTAGGAGGAAAAGAAAAGGACTGTTGCAGCCACACCCCAGCAGTTTTTAAGGATTGATTTTGTACAGTGTGACAAGTTCAGCTGACAAAGAGTTGAGAATTTCACTGGGGTTCTGAATAGAGGAATTGCATCACTGAGAATTATTGACTCTCTGTTTAAATATGTATTTTTCATTCAGAGTACCATCACACCAACAGTATTAAGGAAGATGGTGTGTCATACCAGAAAACAAACTGCCTGTTTCAAGGAATGGTTATATTCTGGAGCATCACTGTTCAATTCAGACCTAGAAATATACCCTGGCTCCCATGACCCTAACATGAAAGGCAGAAAAGCAAAAAATAGGATGCACCAGTGAAAAGTAGAAAACAATCATTTTTGCAAACCAACATGATTGAGATGCTATGTTCTCCCTTTCTCTGAAGGTGTTTTAAATAGACAGCTGTCTTGTGCAAAGTGCTCTGTTTTATGATACTGGTATACAAAAGAAGAAAATAAGTCCTCTGCTGGTTCTAGCTCTTCTGAAAACATATGGGAAAAACCAAACAAAATCGGACACATCTGTACTGAACATCACTTTAATTTTAGGAAATAGATTATTTAACATGGTGCTTTTGATCAGAGATCTGTTCCTTTGTGTGATCTTTGAAATTGTTTCATTTTGGAGCTATTTTCAGCTTATGATTTGTGGGTGTTTAAGAAAAGAGAAACAAGGCAGAGTCAGATTGGGATCTGCAGAGGAGATGCAGCACAGCAGCCAAGAGAGATGCTGACCTTGGAAAGGCTTCAGACACACACTTCCCTTTTACACTTCACATGGGATGCTGGGACAAAAAGGGAACACAGGGCATGACGGTTTACTTCAGGACACTTTCTGAGAGTAGTTTTCCACTTTGTGTGAGGCTGGTACTTCTCTAAACAGGGCCAAGAAAGTGATCGTTCCCCTGCTTTGGGCACTGGTGAGACCATACCTCAAATCCTGTGGTCAGTTTTGGGCTCCTCACTCCGAGAAAGACACTGAGTTGCTGGAACATGTCCAGAGAAGGGCAACAAAGCTGGGAAAGGATCTAGAACACAAGACTGATGAGGAGCAACTAAAGTAACTGAGGTTGTTCAGCCTGGGCAGCCAGGTAGGTGTTGGTCTCTTCTCCCAGGCAAGTGACAGGATGAGGGGAAATAGCCTCAAGCTGCGCAAGGGGAAGTTAAGGTTGAATATAAGGAAAAATTTCATCATCAAAAGGGTTGTAAAGCATTGGAACAGGCTGACCATGGAAGTGGTAGTTACCATCCCTGTGAAACTGTTCAAAAAAACGCGTGGATATGGTGCTTGAGGACGTGGTTTAGTGGTGAACATGGTGGTTGTACTAGGTTGATGGTTGGTCTTCATATCTTAAAGGTCTTTTCCAACCTTAACAATTCTATGATTCAATGATTCTATACCTACAGAAGGACTACTTCACATATGTATTCAAGATCTAAGATTTTAGTAGCAGTTGTCCTTGGGAAGAACTGTTTCACCTGTCTCAGTGATGGGAACATGGCATTTTTTGCATAAGCTGTTCTGTGAAGCCAGTATTCAGTGACTACTCATTTCTCCCATTTTCTTCATACCTAAAGTATATCCCTCTTAGTGAGTCTTCCTCTGTCATGTCATCTTCTTTTTGTGCTTGCAGTGAACCTAGAATCTGCTTAAGCGTGAAGCAGAACAGTAAAAATATATGAGTATATTTTCTATCTCTCCAAGCAAGACAAGAATTTTGAGTACAGAAATTCTTGTTTGAATTTTTCCAGAAAAGAAACCAGAAGTATGATGATGTTTTAGATATTTTATCATGGCTGGCACAGCACTGACCAGTGCTTGCTAAAACGTTCAGATGCTGGAAGCACTGAAACATGATGAAATCTGTCTTTCTTTGGTAAAGGATGCTTAAATGAAGCATATGCCCATTTCAGGAAGTGTTGAAACAGGCTATTCAATCAAAGCCTCAAGAGAGAGAAAATGGAATGCCTGCTTTTCCTGATGAATCTTTCTTGCTGGGGCACTCCACAGAGTGGTCACAGAAAAGCTGCTTTCAGCACTGGTTGTTTTGAGCAGCTTGAATGTGTCTGGTGGCCTCTGTGGAACGGCTGGGCAGGGCTGTGTTTTCGTTTCCCAAATGAGTCTGCTTTTGTCTGGAGCCATGCAGTGCTGCCCTTAGGAATGGAAGGATGCTGCTGATCGAACAAATGTTGTGTTAGACACAGCAGTTCCAGGTCAGTTTCCACTGAATCCTGCCCCTGGTGAGAGCTGCGAGCAGGGCCTCTTGCATGCATGTCCGTAAAAAGTGGTGCTGAGGACCTTGCTGAGACTGATTAAAACTTCATGTCATTCAATTTGCTTAATTATACACTGATCATTAAGTGCATTGGCTGCATCTTACTTCTAATACGTACCTGTTCGTCCCTTTAACTCTAATTGAACAGTAAATGCGCATACACATACAGAAGTTCTGCATGTGTTCCTGTTGATGGAACTGAGGGTGACTATCACAGTGACACTGGTCTGCTGTAGCTTTTCATTAACTAGGTCTTCATGATGAAAACATCACTTGAAACAACAATGGATTAATAATATGTAGTCAATTACTTTCTGCTTTATACTTGGGAAGGAAAAAATGAAAGAAAGAAGCTGGTCTTCTGTTTTGTTTAGAGAAGGAGAAAATGTATTCTGAGCTATTCTACCCCAGGTCACATCACCCCAGTGCACCAGCTGCATGTGCTGTATTACTGTATTATTTCAACCAGGAAACCTCTTCCCAAAGATCAAGCCTGCGAAAAATAAGGATGTTCATCTCTGATCATTGAATAGTTTGTTTCGATTTTCTGCTTACGCTCACTTCTCTTTTCACTAGGTATGTGCCTAATCTCTGCTTTCCTACAGTGACTGGTCAATGATAGCAGTATGAATGAGCCAGAGAAGCATTGATGTTTTTTAATGGGAATAATTTCATGTTGTCCACAACTTGGAGCACTCTTCTGATTGTTATGGGCCCTGTCCTTCAGTCATGTTGATGTGCCAACTTATGGAGATTTTTTCTGTCCTTTGCTCCTAG
Source organism: Oriolus oriolus (assembly GCA_013400235.1). NCBI lineage: Eukaryota > Metazoa > Chordata > Aves > Passeriformes > Corvidae > Oriolus > Oriolus oriolus. The sequence goes on from VXBT01000315.1 coordinate 19,325, forward strand.
CAGATGGAGCACTGCCACTTGTTTGGGACTCCATTTCTCTTATGACTATAAAGCCAAGAAAACAAAATAACAGACAGGAACAGTGTTATTAGCATTACAGAACAGCATTCACGCCTGTATGCTGATAGACATTTTGGTTTTTTGCTCACAGATTTACATTTTATTTTTCCTCTCAGTATAAAGAATTGGCTTTATGCCTCTGTTTTCCCTCCCCTGATTTAAGATAGTCCTCAGAAAACTTACAGTTTGACAATAACTTGTCCCATTTGCTATTCACTTACGGAATTGTTAAATACATCAGACTGTTTATTGTGCTAATGCGTATTATAATATCCATGTATATGTATAACACATCCAGAATTATATCCATTAAACTATACCCTGTGTCACTTCTTATATTAATTGGTTTGTGTCAGTTTTGGTATGAGCTCATTCAGTAGCAGGGGAACTGATTGTTCATATCCCATGTGGAAGAACTGATTATTTTTATGGAAATAACAAAGCATTCCTGACAGGAAAATTTTGACAGTGTAAATACAGAAGAGGAATAGTAACAATATTCTGAGCAGCAGAGAGGTAAGTAATTTGTGTATGCTCTCCTGAGTGTGTACATAGCTAGAAAACATCTGAAACTCCTCATTTTATTTAAAGAGACTTTACTCAAGTAGAGCTGCAGAATGTGACTAAATATTTACTCAGTCAAACTGTGATAAATTAGGTTTAAACATGTATTCAAGGACAGAAGGAAATGAGTTGTGCCATGAACAATGGTCCGGTTCTTGATGAATGTGCTTCTCTTGCAGGTTTGTCTCCTCACTGTGCAAAATTTCCAGCTGCTCCTGCAGCTCTTGGGAGTCCTTATCTTGGCAAATGCCAGGGCGTGCTATGGCTAGTCTGGAATAAAGTGGTCTTTGGTCAGCCAGGGTGTGTGAGCAGCTGCCGAGCAGAGTATCTAACACTTGAAGGCTGTCCTTCTTCTGAAAGCTGGGATGTATTCGTGTCTCTGCCTTCTGCCCAGCTTTGAGTCTTCCCCAACCTTTACATTTTAAACTTCCATCCCTTTAATGTGACGAGAGTTGTGTTTGTAAAGGTTAAAATCAAGTTCATAGTTGTAATTTTTTTCTGGAGTGTGAGGAGGAGAGGACTCTCGGCACAAAACAAAAAAGCAGGCTAAAAATCCACCTTAAAAGCTATTTCACTTGAAGTGTTAGACTTCATTCTCTCTGGAGAGCTGTGTAAAGAGCTGCTCCTCAAATACTGCTTTCTGAGCCAGCAAAGAGAAAAGAAACATGTGTGTTAAAAGTGTGCACGGAAATTCCTTATGCAGGGTTGTAATTTGTGAGCTCTTCATGGAGTTCGTGCCCATCATAGCTTGCTTCACTCCTACTGGACAATATACAGTGAAAGGAAAGGTAAAAACAAATCGGTCTGGCTGGGCAAAATCACCAGCAGAGAATTTCAGAAATGGTACATCAAGGTCACTAACAAGGCAGTTGGAGTACTTTGCTGTATTAAAGATGGTGGTGAGAGAAAAAATACTAAAATGCAGTTCTTTGGGGTGCATGTGCTGCAATCTGTATTACCAGAAGTAAATGGCATGAGCTGCCAACACATTTCCTCTTACACCTGCAGTAGATAGTTCAGCCAGAGCAGAAGAGGGTACTTTTTGATTCACTACCAATGGCACTTTAATAAAATAGAGGGGAAAATGTCTGCAGTCTTTAATAAGCAATATATCAACCAAGTGCTGTCAGCCTGTGTAGAGAGTTTCACAGTATGATTTATTATGTTAATTACAGTCATGTGGGCCTCATGCTCTTAAGTCTGAAACTGCTTACATTCTCAGCTTGATTTAAGAATATGCTTTGGCCAAGACTTAAAGTGCAGCTTATTATGATTAATGTAATAAAATATTTATTACATTCTCCTTTTCTTTGTTTCTCTGCTTGCTGCCCCAGTTAGACTGACTCATTTTGAAGCACTGATATAAATTAGATTTCAGATGATGAGGATTCTCATCTGGTTTTAATCTCTCTCTTTGGTGTTATGTTTTTTTCATATCCTTTGTTCTTATTCTCTCTTCTTTCCTCCTCATCTTTATTTCTCTCCCATATTTCCCAGTTCTGCTTCTCAGCTGCTGTCTAGAATGAATCAAAAGCAGGCAGACTTCATAGCCCTGGCTCATCCCTTCCAGACCTCTTGCATTGCTTTCTCAACTATGCTTATTAAAGGCTTTTCTTAAATGTGATGACATTAAAACTGGTGGTACACTGAGCTGCGAACATGCTAAACCTCTGGTGATGTGGGTGGCACATTTTACATGTTTTACATTAAAATTCTTCTTAGAGAAGACTGAACTGTAAGGGGATACATGGGCCCTGTTTCTCATTCTTCTTCCACAGAGCTTTCAGTTGCAGAGGGGCACAAAATTCCACTGTGCCAAGTATTGCAAAATGCTATATAAATTTATACCCGTGATTTTGTGCAAACCAGCCCAGTAGTTAAATTTCTGGCTCAGCAATCACTGCTTCTGAGATCTGTTTACACATTTATAAATCTGGTTCTCTGTAGGAGCATGGAAATGTGGAAACCTTTCTGAAAATGTAGATTCTTGGTTTTGTTACGTAAGAAATGGATTTTTGCCCTGAGAATTGTATAATTTTCAAATTGTAAACTTAATTCAATAAAGGAGGTGTGTCTCAGATCTTTACAGTTTTTCTCTCCTCATTTTTGTTTTTTCTTCTTGTTTTCTTTTTCCTCTTACCAGCTTTTGAATCAAGTCACTGTATACATATAAATATTATTCAGTTCCACCTTCTATACATATAATGACTTAGTCCAGTTGATTTCTACATAAATAGAAACTTAAATACAGGGACACCAATCCAGAACACACTTAAAATATGCTTTGTTGAATTGGAAACTTACTTGGGAGAAAAACTGATACTCTGCTGAGGATGTGTATGCAACACTTTCCAGGCTGGTGCTGAGCCAGGTCCTCTTTGAAAACGAGTGCATCCCTTCTGCTTTGCATCAGCCAGCTTCCAGTTCTCAGGGTAGTACAGACCGTTACACTAATTCCTTTAATTCCTTCTGCGACAAAGCATTAAGTAACCAACATACTTTGAAAGGGCAGCATTTCTTTTTGTTGCTAAGAAGTCCTGGGTAAAAAAAAAAGTTTTCCAGAGTTAAATATTTAATCTGAAGGAAATAATTGTCAGAAAGTGTCTCTTTTCTTTAGCTTTAAACTGGAACTAGTACCTGGAGTTTTCTAATGGTGTTAGCCATTAATTGTTTGGAAATTATTAGAATATTGTATGGCTGAATACAAAGATGCATGCTCAATACACAGCTGACATTAGCTTCATATTATAGGTAGTGCTTTCCTACTTACCAACTCCAGCAGCATTCCAATTTCACCAAACTACCTGATTTCTTTAACCTGAGCTCTGAAAGAGTAAAGTTGCATCCTAGAAGTGAACATCGTTGAAGGGACAACAATGGGGTTTCACTTTTTAAAAAAAATGGTTGTTTTTTTTTTTCTAATGGTTTTGGGTTTATAGTATAGAAAACTCTAAAGTGTGGCTTTTATATCCTCCACCTCTGTGAAGAGTTGAGTCCCTGAATGTCAGTTATATAAGCGTCCAAGTAACTTGTTTTTATATACCTCCTGTAAAGATAATAGCTATGGAGATAAGAGTGGGGTGAAGCATGGCAGGTAGACCTGGAGATGGTTGCAGGCTTGGTTACAGTCCAGGTGAGTGACTTGGAGTGGGCCAGATGAAATAGCAGATTCCACTCCAGCTGCCAGCTGAGTGTGTATTGCCTGTACATCACCTAAGTACCAGATACGTGGGTTTCTTAGTACTCTTGCAAAATGTTTTCTGTTTCTGCTGTTCTTCATGCTGTGTCTGAGCTGTAGCATCCTGCTGTGCAGTGTTGCAGTGTTGGGCAAGCCTGGGAGAGCTGGGATTGGTATATTTCTTCCTGTCAAATGGAGGTGGAATCTGGGTAAATAGCCCACTGTGGTGGTACAGAGGAAATACATCCCATTTTGCATTGCAGAAGTTCATGCCAGTGCATCTCAGAACAGCTTCAAAAGGAGATAGGGAGCTGTATGGCCTCATACCCCAGAAATGCCACTGTTAATTGTTCAGTGGAAGGAGGGAAGTGAAAGGTAAAACTGGAATGTAACACTTCTGTTTTCTACTACCATGACAAAACCAAAACCAGACAACTAGATGAAGTGAGCCAATGGGAACATGTATTATTTAGAAAATGCATTTTTAGAACCTTTGTGCTGGAATGGCTCAGATGTCATGTACATCAGGTGGAGAAGGAAGGCAGCCTTGTAAAAATTGGAGTTCCCAGGGTGCTGCCGTTTTGCGCTGTTCATTAGCAATCTCTAGTACCCACTGCATAAAAAGGGTGACCCAGTCAGTCATAGGAGAACGTAACTTCTTAATCCCTTTTCATTACTACAAATTTTGTGACATCTGAGGATTGTGCAGAAGTCCCATTAATATCTATGTGTATTTTATTGTTGGCTTTGCCAGCAGCCAGTCTGCATCTCAAATCGCTTCAAGCTGTTGAGAGAAAGTAGTGAAAGAGAACACAAACTGGAAATCAGCACTAGTGTCTGAGTGAGCATTCATTATCAGACCATTCTGTACCTTGCAAAAATTGTACAGGTGACTAAAGTTTATTTTAGTGACTTTACTTCATGGAGATACCAATGAATAAATACTCCCATACTCAGTTGCTTGCAGTCTATCTCCTTTCTTCTTTGATATAATCTAAAGCTTTTTAATTTTAGAATTGTAAAACATTTTGCCGATAATTCCATTGGAGGAGGTTAACTGAATAGAAGTATATTTTTTTTGCAAGAAACATAGTGTCATTCATAAGTGGATATTAATTAATTAATTTCTTTCATACTACAGATTTTACATGCTAATGAAAGCCTTTTCTGAGAATGTTAAACTGGAGTTTAACACTTTAAGTGTTAAAAGAGAGTTTAACTTTATATAGTGGTAACAGGGAGCTTTAACTGTTAAACAGTATTCAGTAGCAGCATCAGAGGGGTAGGGCAGAAATTCAAGAAAAAATACAGAAGCACTTTCTTCTATTTATTCTCAGGATGTTTCTGCAAGTGTTTAGAGGCACTTCTGCTGTAGACACCTTCTGCTCTTACCCTCACTCTCATTTTTGGCAGCAAGACATGAGAATGCTGGGTCATTCTTGTGATATGGTGAAAACCAGCTATCAGCTTTCTAAGTTTTGCATGCAGAAATATTCTGGGGTGCTGTGGTATGACAGTGGCATTCAGCTGATTTTGACAGGGGAGCAGTAGAACGGCTTCCAGGAGGGCACATGTGTCAGAAGCTCGTGCAGCTGTTCCCCATTGTGACTTGACCATAACTCCTTTGCACAACAGAATGACTTCTGCTCACTGAGACTGTAGATTTGAAAGTGTTGTTTGCCTATAGATACCTTCTTGAAACAGGAGGGGACAGGAGAAAAGGGTAGGAGCAGGCTGTGGTTTACTTGGACTGTTTTAATGGGCTGCATATTGCCATGGCCCAAGGGTTGGCTATCACTGCTTTTCAGTAATTGCAAAACAGGGGCAACAGCCAACCTGCAAGGTGCTGGGGAGTGGAGAGAGGGCACATAGATCCAGCATGGAAATATGTGGTGCTTCGTGTGTGCTTAACTAGGCTTTTTCACTTGAATGAAAGAGTATCAGTGGAAGCAGGCCTTCTGCAGAGGCATTTTCCTAGTCAGGACACAAATTTGGTGGAGAAGACTGGCTGGTGATGTGATTACCACCAAGAAAATCCACCTTACTTTTAATGTACATCTGTGAGATCTCACTGCTTACCATACACAGAGTTTAAGACTGTTTGCAATAATAACTCAGGTTTGTGACTCCTACTGATGTCACAAATGCTCTCTGAACATTAACAATCTGTATCTGTCTATCATGAAAGCAAGTGCCTTTTCCTCCTGCCATATGTAATTACAGAGGTTATGTCCTTTTCAGGGAGTCCAAGTGTGTGTATGTGTGTGAGCTGAAATTAAAACAAGCCTGAGTTTGATAACTCTGCTGATAATGTTAAGGCTTGGCTGCGTTAAGATCAGATTATGAAGAGATCAGAAAACAGCTGTTGCTCTGTGGGAGAGATCACCTGATGGTTGTGGGCTAGCCTGGGACATTCCGCTCCCACTAAGTTGTCTGTTTAATCTCTGCATGGTCACTTTATCTCTTTCGCTACATTTGAACTAGAACATCTTAAGTGCTTGTCACTTTTTCAAACTCATAGCTGGGAGTTTACCTTGGACCCCCCAGTAAGGTGGGTTTTACTGTCTTTTTCTGCCACACTCTGGTTTTCTTGGAAATGAAATTCTGATGTGGGATATGGTAAGAAACACAAGAGCTATAACCAGGTCCTTTGTGCACTGATGCAGCTGAGGGGGCAGGACCTCAGGAAATGCATCTCCAAATCAATTCATTTTTTCAAGCTTCTGTTTGTAGTCTGTAAAACAGGGGTAACAGCACTACTAGTTCCAAGACTGTGTTATAACAAAGAAAAGACACTAAGGATAGCTTGGCTTCATAGATCAGTGATGACAATAATTTTTGGTTGATTGGTTCTGACCAACCAGCTGAGAGAAGTTAGACCATAACACAAGAGTATTTGTATTCCTAAATCCTAACAACAGAGACATACAGAAGACTATAAGAAAGGTGAAAGCATATATAACACCTCCCCATTCTCCTATCCCACACCAATTTGCAGTTTGGGGACATTCTGATACAGAGGTGTTCTCTTGTATTGAAGAGCACTTTGTGGCTTTTTTTTTCCGTGCTTTTACCTAGTTTTGGAACCCATGCACACTGAAGAGTTGATGCTATTAGCAGTGGAGGTCCAAGAGCAAACAGGTTTATGTTTGCAGTCGTCAAGGAGCTAATGTAGATCCCCACCAGTGTTTCCAGTAGTTTCTACCAGCTCCATGGAACATTAAAAAGAGCTTTGGTCTCTATTCAGCAAGATGCAGCAAAGTGAGACAAAGCAAACATCTGGGAACTGTTACATGGGAAGCACCCAACATTTGTGCTATGCTACATGATACATCATCGATATTGGAGTGGTCTCATAGGGGAAGAGAATAATTCGCTATTTCTACTTCAGCCTGGATTCACAGCCAAAGTGAAGGTAGCTCTCCTGATGTGGCTGCATGAAAACTTGACCCATTATTTTTTAACATTTCTCACTTGCCTTGTGAAGTAACACACAAAACACCACTGCAGGAATGCAGTGTTTCTGGGGCACTGTTTTGCTTACGAAAGTTGGGAGGATCTTTAATTCAGCATGGGATTTATGACTGTTAGCTGCAGATAGAGCAATTTCCTTTGCAGACGAAGGAAAGATGCTGTAACGTAAATGACTGACTGGGTGTCACTGCTGTGTTGTGACAGGCTATCCTCTAAGAAGAAGTGATTGATGACATTTATAAAGCTGAGCCATTATATGTGCTGTTTATATTGAAATAGAACTTAGGATGTGGGCTGTCAGTCAAAGCACTGATTACTTACACAGTTCTATAATAAGTGGTGGTGGGTGCAGTGAACAAAATACCAGAGTAAATGTTTGTTTTGGAGCTTTAAATAGGCCTGTCTCTTTGTTTCCAGCCTGCATCTAGCCGTACTAAAAGGATCTATTATGTACATTGCCTAAAGCATGAGGCTTCACTGCAAGCTGCCAGGAGTGCTTTGATACTGACATCAGTGTTAAAATAAGTTTCTGAATCAGGCAGGTGACCTTTCTTTTTCCCCTGGAGCACAGTTCAAGCAAACTTCAGTGCTTTGTGGCAGCATTTTTTCCTGCCTGCAGAAGCCCCCAAAGGCCTCAGTTGCAGATGCCCACTTCTCTGTCTTTGCAGAGAATTTAAGAAACCTCTCTCAACAAGTCAGTGCTGTGGATGCAGGATGCCTTGCTCTGAAGACATGGTAACTGGTCCTGAGGGTTATAAACTCAGTCCTGTTTCTGTCCTGCTGGGAAGTCCTGGGACAAGTCACTCCCCATGCCTCTGCCTGTGGATGTGGTATGGAGGTGATGGGATGAACTTCCTTGAGATTCATGCTGTAGATTGGTGGAAGGAGAAGCTGCCCAGCTCTGCACCAGTGTTTCTGCACCACATGGAAAACTGCAGGTGGGGTAGGGAAGGAGAGGCTACGTCCCTTCCCTGCTGCCTTCTCCCCTGCAGATAGGTTTGCAGGGAAGAGAGGAGCAAGTGTCTGAGCACTGGTGCAGAGCCATGGCATAAGCTTGGCCTGAGTGGCAGAGAGGCAATGGGAACTTCACCTGGTCTCATACGACTATGTGCATGTATGTTGGGTGGGAAACACCTGGTAGGTGTTGCTATGGCACTGCTAAAAGGATGCCAAAATGTTTGGGTTTTGCAATGAGACCAAATAAAAAGGAACTTGGGAGTTTTTTCCCCTCTTCTGCTTATTAAGTGAAAGAGAGACAAAAAGTGCTCCACATGCAATTCCAGAAAATAGTTAAATTGAATTGTTCCTTCTTTGCATTTGCTGTTAATTTTCTAAAACCATTAAGGTTTATCACATTCAGAATCACAGTTCCACCTATATGCTTTAAGCTGCATTCTTGTGCAAACAGATAGTTTGCGTATGTCAAGAAAACTGTCCTTAAAAACACACATCACTTACAAAGTTGTTCCTTTTTATGCTGCTCTTATGATCAGCCAGAAAATCAGCTGTCAGTAACAGCTATCATAGTGGTAGCATCTGAATATTGTGTTTTGATGTGTCATTGATTGTAAGGATCTATGAAGAAAGCCTTTAAAGCAATATGAAATTGTTTCCAGAATTTTATTTTTCTACAAAATGAAAAGACATGGTCATAATTGTACTGTCAAGGTACAGTTTGATGACATAGAGAGGTTATATAATCACGCTTTTTTCCATGTTTTCTGATGTGAACGTATTAACTATATTTTCTTTATTCTTGTACATTTGTAAACTGCATATTGCTCTGCAGTAGTTCTACCTGCCAACTCCTTAGGATGTGCTGCCTTATTTTGTACTGTACATTCTGACTATATTTATTTTGCTCTTCAAAAATGTGCCTGATTAAAGATAAATATTACTGTCATAAATATGATGCTTTAGCTCTTTTTTTTGTAGGAAAAAAATGTAACCAGTACACGCTCTGGTTTCACAAATGAAATCATTCTCAATGGGCTTATTACTGTGTCTGGGCCCTGCACACAGCAGTGTGATCCGCAGAAAATCCTTCCACCTTGCCTTTGTTGCAAAAAGCAGATTGCCTGTAATCTCAATGATTTTCACAAATCGCCATGCACAAAACCGTGCCTCAGTGTTGAGCAGATCACTTAGTTTTGTATCATATAGTGTATCATTTGTGAAACTGAAGTTGGCTTTTCAGTCATATGACAGGTATCTAAAGATGTTTCCCAGAGCCCTTTGTGAAATTGATTTTAAGTTCTTTCCTTTTTGAGGAAATTTGGTTTAGGAAAAGCATCACATAAACTCACTGCTTCTGCTTTCTTTTTTCTGTCCCATTCTTCCTCTTCCAGACCAGGATGAGAGAGCAGCAGAGCTCAGCAGGGAGCAGAATGAGAAGACCATTCGCAGCACGCAGACGGCTCTCCGCAATTTCCGAGAATTCCTCATTTCCAAGTACCCCTCTGAGACCCGTGAGATCTATGTCATCCCCTGCAAAGAGCTTGATGCCTATCTTGCGTCCTTCTTTGTGGATGCCAGACAAAAAGATGGGTCTGAATATGAGCCAAACAGTCTGGCCAACTATCAGTGTGGTCTGGAGCGGTATCTCAAAGAGCACAGGTATGGATACAGTATTACGAGGGATAAGGAGTTCAAGAGGTCCCAGGAAGCTCTAAAGCAAAAGCAGATAGAGCTGAGGTGTAAAGGGAAAGGAAACAAGCCACACAAATCCATGAAGCTCACCTTTGCTGATGAGCTTATCCTGCGCAAAAGAGGCTTACTGAGCCGGTACAATCCTGAAGGGCTGCTAAACCTTGTGTGGCTGAACAACACTAAGGCGTTCGGACACTGCACAGGTTTCCATGGGTCCACCCTCAAGTGGGGTGACATCCGGCTGCGGGTGACAGAGACGGGGTTGGAGTACCTGGAGTGGATGGGGCCAGACAACGGGGACGTGAGTACCAAGAGCAAGAGAGGCGGGACGGACTCGCGGGTGTACGCCACCCAGCACTCCCCGCAGACCTGCCCGGTGCAGGACTACAAGGAGTACGCCCAGCGGCGCCCTCCGGCCATGCGCTACGAGGATGCGCCTTTCTACCTGTCCATCAAACCCGTTGTCAACTTGGCTGCGCTTCACTGGTACAATTGCCAAGCCCTGGGGAAAAACAAGCTTGCCAAGATGGTAAAGACGATGTGTGAGAAAGGCAACATCCCTGGCCGCAAGACCAACTTCAGTGTCTACCAGAGCTGCAGCACCCTCTCAGAAGCGCAGAGCAACCAGCTGGTGCTGATCTGCAATAACTTGAGCCAGCAGGCTGCCCAGTCCATGGCAAGCCACTCCAATACTGGCAACTTCATAGTGTCAGCGTCCTATGACTCTTCATCTGACATGGCTTGAGAGAAAACTGAACACTTTTTTCTTTTCCTTTTTGTTTCAAGCATTGAATTTGTGCTCAATAATACACATCAACTGTGATTGTACATTATTCCGCCTCATAGCCCTCTCTCCAGTGTTAATTCACTTTATAAGAATATATAAACATATAATATATTTTTCTTTTTACAAATAAGTCAACAAAAATAGTTTAGTATTACTAACAGTATTTATAGTGTTAATGCAAAAATGAAAGGTACTTATGGATTATAATATGAATGCAGATTTTAAAAGGATAAAAATGGTTCTCAGGCAACACATGATAGACTGAAAATACCATTTTTAACATACACACATTAATGAGTGTAAATCCCCAGGGAGACTTACATAGTAATTCTGTTCTAAAGCATTTTTTCAACTTAGTATTTTAACATGACCTCCCACAATGGAGGAGACAAACTTAACATTGGCTGCTGCTTCTTACCTGCTAGCTTATTCTTAATCAGCAAGATCAAGAAATAAGAAATACATCAATGTAAGTTCACAAAACCACTTACAGCATTTTTTATCTGTTTTTATTATGTTTCCTGAGGCTCATTTATGCTACAAAGATCCTGAGGTCAGCTGAACACTATTTTTAACTTTTGGGTTTGCTGATTTTCTGGGATCAAATTATTGCTGGTGTTTAGGCTAAAAAGTATTGTTCTCAACAATATGCAAATATAATGGTAAAACCATTGTCACACACCTAATTTTACCTTTTTAAGCATAGATTGTTAGTATTTTGTCACTGTGTGTATGTAATGTAAAATCTATTGAGAAAGAGCACTCTTTCAGTATTCTGGGAAAACCAAGAGTGCAGAAAAATCTGCAGTCTTATCCCAAGGTGTAGAGAAAAATTGCATCAGCTGTGTCTTAAGCCGTCATTTGAAATCCACAAAAGAGTAGAGAGTGTAATGATATTTCTGCAGAAATTTTAAAAGAATTTCTACAGAAAGTTAAAAAGCTGATTAGTTTTAAGTGCTGGAATACAAATTTCACTTAGCTACACATCATCTGTTTCTATTGCAGACAAAGGAAAATGTCAGTGTGGATCTGAAAGCAGAATTTTGACCTGAAAGCCTTGAAATAACGAGTTCTGCTGTTCTACTTTGCAATGTAATTGTTCTACTACAAGTATGGGAAAACCACTAACAAATTCACTATTTCAGTAAACAATTATAGTTCTTGACACTTAAAATTAGGAACAGTACTTTTCAAGTAATTAACCTTAGTTTAAGATCCACAAGGATGTGCTAGGGTTGTGGTGAGGCTTTAGACAAGTCTGCTGGGGTAATTGAGTGCCTGCTGAAGTCAATGAAAGAGACAACCTTGCCTGACTTCCCCTGGGTGTTGGACCAAACTGTTACTGAGAGGCTTTCTTATTTTGCAGTTTTGAATTGTGTTTCTTTATGCTTGTTTGTCTGTATTTCTTCACCTTTCTCTATATCCTTCATATTCTTTAGATGTGCAACTGTGCAATGACTTTATTCATCACTAATTCCAAAGAAGTGAAAGAAAGGTAGCAAATAGAAATAGAAGTAAGCCACCTGGCACCTATAACCGTTTTTGTCTGTGTTCCTAGGATGAAATGTTCCTGTGTGCAAGGGAGCCGGCAGAGTGTCTGCACCTCACTTAAGCCTTACTGAAGGTCTGTTTTGGGGATGAAATAGGTAGCAGATGTGCCACTGAAAAGTCTAAGGGCAGAGATTTCCACTATAATAAATATCTGTCCTCCCAGGAAGCTTTACGCAGGTGACACAACCTGGCTCTGATCTCTTTTTTTTCCACATGTAGCAAGGCTGGTACAAAGTCTGTGTTTCCTGTGTCTGACACGCCATGGTAATGTGACCACCAGTTCTACAGTCTTCCATTTACCATCCTGTGTCTCTCAGGGTAGGCAGTGGGTTGGCGGGCACACGCAGTTGTTCATATTGCAGAGCCCTCCTTTTGTAACTTGGTTTTGGGGCTTGAGGCCAAATTGTGATTCTACTGAAGTGACTGAATATGTGCTCATGACTTTCAGTGCCATGGCATATCTGACTTGTAGGTGAAGGAGACAGAAGCACAGAGAGATTTCAGGTGAAGCCCAAAAGACAGCTGCCCAGTTTCCAGGTGAGGCCAGACATCTTATTTCTGTTTGCACTGTCATGCCTTTTCACAGCAGTGCTTTTAATGTGATACAGTTAAAAATACTTTTGCAAGGCCAGGGCTGCTGTTGGATTTCTATGCTGTTTTGCTCTGAGGACTCGCACAGTGGTGCTTAGTATGTGCTGGAGTGCGAGCATTCCGTGCCAAGGACCTCTCTCAAGGTGCCAGCTGGGAGCTCACAGAGCCAACCTCTAGGGAAGTCTGGTTTCTCTTTCTCCCCCACTGGCACTCATCTCAGCACTTCCCAGTGACAGCTATTGCAGTATCTGACATACTTCCCTACCTTTGCTTTCCTGTTCTGCAGTGTGGGGATGGGTATCAGCTGGCCTTTGTGGGGCAGCAGATCTCTGTTTCCCACCTCTCCACCCCTGCCCAGACCACCCCTTTTCTCTGAGGAGGCCGGTCACTGGCTGTGCATGTGCTGTGCTGCAAGCAGCTCTTTGAAGTGTTGCTTCGCATCACTGCTGTAATTCACCCCCAACACAGACCTCAGAAGAAAGAAGACTGGCACTCTTGGGTTTTGAACTGGAAGGTCAAAAGAAGCATTTCCCATGACTTTTTGACTCTACATGCCGCCTGAGTTTTTGATTACCACAGTATTAGGATGGTTTGTGCTGATGTCCAGCAGCAGTGAGGCAACATCTCTGATACACTTGACTTAGCAGGGCACATCAGCAGCTTTTGCTTGTCTGATTAGGGAATAAGCAGTGGAGTGTGTGTGCTTATTGTGGTAGCATGATATTATCACAAGGAAGGCCAGGGCCCACCTGGAATTAAATCTGGCCAAGGATGTCAAGGACAGCAAGAAGGGCATCCGCAAATACATCAATAACCAAAGGAAAAGGAAGGATAAAATGGACCTGTTACTAAATGAAGGGGAGACCCTTGTAACAGAGGACATAAAGAAGGCAGAGTTACTGAACACCACCTTTGTGTTGGTCTTCACCGGCAAGACCAGCCCTCAGGGATCTCTGACCCAGAAGACCAGGGTAAAGGAATGTTGGAAGGGAGAATTTCCCTTGGTCAAGGAGGACTGAGTTGGAGAACACCTAGACATCCACAAGTCCATGGACCCTGACGGGATGCATGCGCAAGTGCTAAGAGACTTGTTGGGCACCATAGCTGAGGCTGCTCATGATCGCCTTTGAAAGGTCATGGAGAGGTGCTGTGGACTGAAGAAAGCAAATGTCACCCTGGTGTTCGAAAGGAAAGAAAGAGAGCCCAGGGAATTACTGGCTGGTTAGCCACACCCCAATCCCTGGAAAGGAGAGGGAGTGCCTCATTCTGGATGCCATCTCTATCCACAGAAGAAGGTGATCAGGATAGGCAGCATGGATTCACTAAAGGTAAATCATTCTTGACCAACCTGATTTGCCTTTTACAATCAATCAACTATGTCGATGGATGAGGGGAAAGCAGTGGATCTTGTCTACCTCAACTTCAGCAAGGCTTTCAATACTGTCTCTCATAGGCAAACTCAGGAAGAGTGGACTGGATGAGTGGACAGGCAGATGGATTGAGAACTGGCTGAACAGCAGATCCCAGAGGTCATAATCAGTGGCACAGGCTCTAGCTGGAGGCCTGTCCATGGTGGTGTCTCCCAAGGTTCAGTACTGTGCC
>VXBT01000315.1:33872-77359 GCA_013400235.1 Oriolus oriolus
CATGAGCCAGCAGTGTGCCCTGGTGGCCAAGGCAAATGGTATCCTGGGCTGCATTCAGAAGAGCATTGCCAGCAGGTCAAGGGAGGTGATCCTGCCACTCTGCTCAGCCCTGGTGAGGCCACATCTTGAGTGCTGTGTCCAGTTCTGGGCTCCTCGGTACAAAAGAGACATGGAAGTCTAGAGGCAGGTCCAGCAGAGGGCAACAAAGAGGATTAAGGGACTGGAGCATCTCTCTGACCACACACAGGAACAGGTTGCCCAGAGAGGTTGTGGACTCACCCTCACTGGACATATTCAAGAACCATCTGGACACAGTCCTGTGCCTTGTGCTTTAGGATGACCCTGCTTGAACAGGGAGCTTGAAACAGATGATGCACTGTGGTCCCTTCCAACCTTACCCATATTCTGATTCTGTGATTATAGGAGTAGTTTTTTTCTGCTTTGTGATATCTGTAGTAACTCCAGCAGTGCTGATGGCAGGTTGCCTGGCAAGTTCTGGTGGGGCAGCCCCACACAGTCTACTTGCTGAAGAAGTGAAACACATATGGACAGAATATGACACCCAAGTAGTATCGTAGTACAAACATAATCTTACTAGTTTTGATGGACATTTAATACAACTCATTATTCAGTCTTTATTTGTGGACTGTTAAAGGAATTGAGTGACCACAGTTTATCTAATTACCATTTGTATTAAGCCATGAAAGGGTGTTAACTCTCTGAGAGGGAGACTTTGGATTTAAACCGCTCTCATGGTTTTGTCTCATACTGGTAGGAGAGCAGGTGTACTAATCTCTGTATCTTAGCTGAGAGAGGGCAACTCAGTTACTTGCAATTCTGACTGAGGGTATTGTACCCGCTGTGGCAGCAAGTTGCAAGCTCACAACAATGGTGTGCAGCTTCCCTGGTGCTGACACAGCAGTGTGGCCAGGGGCTAGTGCTGCCAAGTCTTACCAGCCTGTCCCGCTGCCTAAATGGAGAACTGTGGTCTCCAACCTTGGCTCTTGATACTGAGCACCTCTTACCATGAAACCAAGGGTAGCTGGCAAAACACTGTCCTGCTCCTGTCCAGTCCAGGCTGTATGGTGGTGATTGGGTGCAGTGGCTACAGTGAAGGACTGCAGGTGGGTGGCTGCACTCCTGACTACATCGTACTCCGATGTAAACGCTGAGCTTTTGCCCCATAGTGAGGCTGTGATTTCCTTAAGATGGGGATAGCTGGCTCCAAAATGGGGCTTGCTTTTCTCTTTTCTTTTTCCTTCCTTTTTTTCCTGCCACTCACCTTTCTTCAGTTTGATGTTAGACCTTGTCAGTGAGTGATTTCAACTCAGTGTCCCAGAAAAAACAGGAAAAAAAAGGGGGAAGTCAGATAATTTTCTGACGATGTACTGAGTTGAATCTACTAAAAAATTGAGATGCAGACTCAGTTGGGGAGACAGAGGATGGTGTTCACCTACCAGCATCACAGAGTCATTAGCCTGGCTCAGCTACTGCATCCCGTTGGAAACCCATGAAAAGGAGAATGCAGGCTGAGACCCCTATGGATCATTTGCAGATGTATTGGATGCCTTCAGAATTATCTACTGGCTTTTGGGGTATTTGCTCAGTGCTACCAAGAGCAAAATTTGGCCTTGAACTTAAGATAAGAGGCCAAGTGCCAAAGCACAGGCCTGCACAGTGCAAAGGAGTCTGCACCAATGTTAGTGCTGACTTTCCCACATGGCCTTCTCAGGACACCACAACAAGAGCCGAACATGGGGATTATACATGGATGTCGCTGGACTGATCTGGATGCAGCTGTGCACAATACATGCATTTGGATCTGTTCATGATTGCACATGTAGATGGGCAGAGCTGTGGACACTTTGGATGGCGTAAGCTCTGTTTTATTAGTCATCCATGCATGTATTTATGGTATTGTGGTTTTGCACAATGTTACATGTCTTCATGCAGTTAGTTGGAACTCAAGTCTGTGATATCTGGGTGTCGCAAACTGCCTGTTTTATTTTCAAAAATGTATTTATGCAACAAAATGTATTTTTAAATGTAGGAGAATGAAATACTGTCATGAACTACAGTGTAAACTAAATTCCAAGGGATATGTAAAATAACAGCACATACCTTGTTCACTTGCATAGTGCAATAATTCTATGATAGCAGCATCGGGGCTACTGACATAGACAATAATCTAACAATAGAATCTGTGTCCTTGTTGCACATTCTCCTTCATGAAGAGTATCAACACTTTCAAGCTGCTTTTAGAAGCTGCTGTGCGCTGGTATTCAGTTTCTACAGCATTGTTGTCCTCTTAGAAAGCTGTGTAGAGAATGACTCAAAGCAATGTTGTACTGTTGTGTGTTTGTGTCTTAGGTGTTTGTGACCTAATGTTGTTCTGCTGTTTGTGCAAGCGATGTGGGGTGGTGAGATGGGGATCAGAAAGAGCAGGTGCTGTGTCACTCTAGAGTTCAGGCTGCCCTAAGGACTAAGACAGCCTTAAAGGAAACTGAGATTCCTGTTGCACTAGGTTTCCTCCTGTTCAGCTCATATTTTACCCTTTCTTGTCATCATGTCTGTGTACATCCCATAAGTGCATTGACTGACCTGACTAGCACATGTGGTGCATGGGCTGATCATTCCGTCTGACAATTAGCTGCAAATGACTGTGACTGACTCACTGATCTTCCCCAGCCCCAACAGCCCCACTCCTCTCACCATTCCCAATCCTCAAATATTCCTCTTTCCCGGTGTCTGCACCGTGGGGCAGGGGGACCACTTTGTGCAGGGCTGCTCTTGGCTGGGAGCCCTGCCCATCAAGTGACCTTGTGCTTTGGGGATAACATACTCAGGGCAGACCTCCTTGCGGGGTTGTGGGACACTGCGTGTGAGCATGCTGGAGGCTCGCATCTCTCATGCTGGAAGTACTCTCCTTCCCTCTTCTTCTTTTGTTGAGAGGCTTCCAAGTCATGAAATGAGATTAAATTTACTTCTCTGCAGAGGACCAGGCCCACATCTGTGTGCTGTTTGGCCCTCCACTGACATAATGGACTGACAGCAGGACTGAGATGATTGGTCCTCAACAGTATGCAACTTTTGGACTCCCTTTGTCATGGAGAGGAGTTCATCCCATGGTGCGGACAACAGGGCACTGGGATCCATCCAGCTCCCTGAACTTCCAGAGGCCGTGTGAATGTGTGTTAAAAAAGAGAACCTACAGAATGCAGAATTGTCATTTTATTTGCCTGAAATGAGCCAGTTCATCCCCCTCAGTTAGGGCAGAGAAGGACTTCTCACTATGAAACATGGCAGGAAATGGGTCTGCTCTTCTTAATGAGGGTTCTTTGCTAAATGTCACCATGAAGAGATGGCTTTTGCGCTGTCCTTGTTCTTAAGGGGTGGGATGTGTTTCTTCTTATTTCTCTGCTTTCCCGTGTGTGCTGAATCTGCACTCAATGCTGAGGAATAGTGGAGAGACGAGACCACCCATTGTAAAGTATGGCTATATTCCTAGCCAGAAACTTGGAACTGTGCTTTCTGGTGATGGTCCCCATGTGCTGAGCCATGCCTTGGTGGCTGGGTACACCATAATAGCTGGTGTCCCCCAGCACATCTGTTTGCTCTGTGCAGAGCCAGCATGAATGTTGCTGCATGATTCTCCAAAAACAGAAAGCCCAAGGGCTGCTTTTCAGCTGGGCATCTGCAAGCCAAGGGAGAAGGCCCTAAGCTCAACTAAATGATGATACTTTCCAAAGGACAGCATATGAGAAACACAAGAGGCTGTGGTTTATCTCTTCAAGGGTTTTGGAAAGCTAAGGGCCCCCAGAGACATCAGTGCTCCACCTCTTTCACAGGAGCATAACTCCAGCTGGCAAGGGAGTGGCCCTTCTGAGGACAAGCTGGGGTTCTCTGAGCCCCCAGCGAGGTGCATGGTTGCACTGCTTCCAGCTGGACTCCTGCAAACGGGGTTCCAGCCTGTTCCTGCCCACTGCACTCCAGCTGACACCCTGCAAAGCCCTGTTGCCGTTGTTCTCCAGCACCTTGACTCTGCCTGGAAGCAGCAGAGAGGCATTTACGGTGGCAAAATTCTGCAAAGCCATGAAGCCCCACAGCCCAGAGACGCCTCTGAGCTTGTTGAAAAGTTTGACACTATTGTCTCAGTAGAACATATCTGAAGCAGTGGTGATGTCTAAAGCTTTAATTCCTAATCTGATGTGGGAAAAGATCCATGTGCCACAAAACTTTCTTATGTGAACTGATGGGTCTCTGTCTCAAACAATTAATTTATTTCCTCTGTTTTCTCACTGAATTGGTTAATGGTACTTGGTAATGCATACAAAATTCCATTTATTTTATTATACAAATGCCACTAAATGAGTTGTCTTTGCATTAAAAAATGGACGTACTGTTTCAAATCAATTAGGATGCTTTTGGCTAATCTTTTATTCTTGTGCTCAGCATTCATTAGACTGCATTTATCACTATCTTAAAGAAACGGTATCATTTCAGATTTCAGTCTGATCTTTTGTAATTAAAAGAGGTTTCTTTCACAGCATTTAAGGTACTGGTGAGGTAGGTGCTATCTTTGAAATTCAGTGGGATAGTTTCAATTGGAATGAGAAGAAGTGTTTAGCTCTTTTTAAACACGGCTTTAGTAATCAGTCAATGAGTACTTTTTGGTTACTACTGTTTGATGCAGTCTGTAAGTGTCAAGAAAATAGCAAAACAGTCAAGTGAAGGGAAAAACATCAAGAAAATGCAAAATGTTTAGGACAAAAATAGAAAACTAAATGCTTAAAATTAATTTAACAGATACTATCTTTGCCACTTTGTCACTTTTTTTTGTGAACAAATACAACTCTCTGACATTCCTCATGCCTAGAATTTGATCTGCTTTCTGAAGGTTGTAATCTTGCTGAGACTGCCCTTGTTACCATTATAGCATGTTCTCAGCTGGCCTACATCATGTGTAGCTTTATGTAGTCCCTGGTCTGCTCCACATTGTTCCTGCTGGATTCCTCTTTCTCTTCTACTATCATGCATCTAATTCACTTATTATATGTGAATTTCCAGCCTGAAAACAAACCAATGCAGGAGGCACTGCCTCACTATCTTCAGTGGTGAATATGGAAGGCAAAGCAACACTTAAGTGGCTTCAAATTGATTTTCATAACTTTTGTGTGTGGAGACAAATATCCTAGTGTCTCTGAGGCTAAAGGTACTCTGAACAATGACTGCAGTGTCAGTTGCTTTGTGGAGACCTTTGTTTTCTGCCTGGTGCTTATGATTCAGATCTTGGAAGCTTTGTCTTCTTCAGGAGCTTTCTCTGTGGGTTCCTCTGCACAAGGCTGGGTGCATGGATGTGAAATGCAGTTACAGAAGTATCCAAGGCATTCAGGGATGTGCAGACAAAATGTGAAATGAAATGTCTTAGTGAAGTCTGAAAGCTGTCAGGGGAAGAAATGGTGAGAACCTGATTTTGCACCTATTTATGGCAGTACCTGCAAGCTGGGTGGTAAGCTGCTGCCAGTGAGAATTTGGTGCCACTTTTGCAGAGCACTGTGAAAAGTGCATTCCTGTGCTGCTGCTTCCACCCAGCTCGTGCTGCACTTCCCCCCAAGCACATGACTAGCCCCAATGGAAATGAGTCTGAGGTGTGCAGGAGAGGACATCACTTGGCCATAAATGCATTGTCAGTGCTTGTTTTTGTCCATGTGTACCATCCATCTCAGGGTTCACCTCGAGACCTGTCCAGGCAGACCAGATATTCAATACTGGAAGAAAAAGAAGTGGCAGAATATCCAAGTGCAGCGAAAGGCAGCGGAAAGGCAATGGAAAAGCCTGGCAAACACAATGGAAGTTTTTGTGGTTTTTTTCTAAAGAAGGCAAGCGTAATCCTTATCCTTTAATGTCCTACTTTGTTTTACACCAGAATTAGAAAATCTTTTCCATTTGTTTTAATTATCTGCAGGCTTTAACTCTGCCTTTGAAAAGCATTTTTGCTATGACAACCCTTGGTCTCCTGGTGAGCAGTGCTAAGAGAAACAGCTAACGCAAGGATTTTGTCTTTCCCTGCATGCAATGTTTAATCTTTCTAATCTTTTAATGTGAATGTATTTTTTGCCTTTTGTAAACTGACAAGATTAGCAGTTTCTTCCAAAACAGCAGTTGACAAAAATATTTTGCTTAAGTATATCTAAATTTCCACCTAACTATGAATTCTCCATAGTGACCAATTCATTCTTAGAGTTAAGCCTCTAAAAGGCTATCACTGACTTTAACAGGTTTTTTTTTGAAGAACAGTTTGTAAAAAACTAGGTTTTTGTTAAATGTTTTGTTTATTCAAAAGATTACACTGTCTTGCATAATAATACTACTACTAATAATTCTATGCATTGTGTGATTCAGTGATGTTGCTCTTGAAATTTTGCATGTTTTCTAGATGTTCTGACATTTGTATGTTTATGTGGTACTTGTAAAAATCCTAACCATTGCTGCTATAATCACCACCATTTTAGGTAAGTGAAAACTGTACTATGAAGCTGTGCCAGTTAGCAGGATTTTGTGTGTCATGCTAAAACTGCATTCTGCTGATCATTTATTGGTTTATGCCAGTATTTAGTGCCTTCTGTAGAAGGAATCAATATGTTGTGGTAGATGGGATGTGCCAAATTTCTAATATCTTGTCTGCACAGATGATCACTTACCAGCTTGAAGCTTAAAAAAGGAAGTAAAAGGAAAAAATAATATTCAACTCTCCATCTTTCTTTAAAGTGTCTTCTCATTGATTTTTATTTGGAAAACCTTTAATAGAGCTGAAAAGAAGCCATCTTCTGCCACACCTCCTGCAGCAGCAGTCTGCCAACTGTGAGGGGTATAAGGGAATGTGTAGCACCCAAATGTTCCCGTTGGTAACGCATCTAGTGAATAGCCAGGCCTGCTCAAGTAATTTTGGAGTGTGCTAAAATGCTACTTAATTAAAGCAGTCCTCTGATTACCATAAGAAACTGTTAGCTCTCGTAGCAGTTCTGAGCTGGCTCTTGTAAAAAAATATCAGCGTGGTCAAGTTGTTGTCTCTGCTCTGCCTCTGCTGAGGCCACACATTGCTGCCAAATGAGACTTGGATGAAATTCAAGCCCAAGACTTTTGGTCTCATTCTTTCCAACTGCTCCCATGGCAGACAAGCCCTGTTTATCAAAATTCTGATGCTGTATTTTCAGTTCCTCTTCTACCCTTTGCCTAAAATCTGGCAGTATTGCAAATACACACAAGCATATGCACTCGTTTAGATCTTTTTAAGATTTTGACAGGCTGAAATTGTTTCGTACTGTACTCATACAACAGAAACAGGCAAGAGGGAAATGTGAGATACTCACCTCTCTGGTGCATCTCCCAGCCACCAGGCATGGTTCACTGTATGTAGGCTGGTCTTTTAAGATAGGATTTTGTATGGAAAAGAGACTGGCCATCAATTTTCCATCTCTGTTGAGACATGAAAGCCTGTTACACATCTTGAAAAGCCTTTTCAAGTCAAAATAATAAGTTATCAGGAAAACTGTGTGACTGGGGAAAATAAGGGTACATTGAATTCAACCTTAGAAGTATTGGTCTGAAGTCATCTCAGTCTCCAAGCAGGAAAATTTACAGCCCTTGTGATGTAAAACACTTCCAAAAGAAAAAGAAGTTTCTGCCAAAATTTTCAATATAGTTTTCCTTTTAGTGATATCCAGGACATTTGCAAAAAGCAATATTAAAGGAAGCATACAGAATACACGGAAAATCATCCTGTGTAGTAGGTTGCAAGCCAGTCCCCCACAACCTGATGAATTTAGAAACCCCAGCTGAAGATTAAAACCTTCCAGAAGTGATAGAATGCTGAGAAGCCTTTTGCAGCACCTCAGTTTCCATCAGTTGGAGGGAACAGGGCTCTCTTAAGAAATGTTAGGTCCTTTTATTGTCCTTTAAAAACTGGAAGCTTTTTCAGACTCATTTTGCCAGATGAGGAGCCAGCTGGGACCAGTTACAGAGTGGTTCTGCATTGTTTTGGTTGTCTAGTAGCCGTTTACGTATGTACATGTGCTTCCACTAGTATGACTGAAGGGCTTTCACACCACAGAACTCCTGCCTATGTGGTCCTAATATTAAATATTCAAGGCATGGTCTTATATCCTGCGTTTCTTCTTTTTATAGGTAGATCAGATTATCAATGGTCCCACCATTGCACTAATTGTCTTACCAGGTCTTTCTAACTTCTTCTGTGTGTTGGCCTAACTCGCCAAAAAACCAGAGTCAGATTCCTGCAACACAGCAGCTCTTTTTTCCCCAACTTCTTCTTTTCTATTGTGAAGCTAGGTATATCTGCATTATCTCCAGCTTAGATTCGAGTCAGAAAAGCCATCAACATTCTTTATTCCCACTTTGCACGCTGGAAATGCAGTTAGGGTTCTATAGGTGCAGATCTAATCTAGCCTGCTGCCTGTGGCATGTCAGTCTCTAGTTGCATTTGTTTGCTTTTCACCACAGTTCATCAGTTTCAAGATGCAAACTAGATTATATTAATGGTGTTCTGGTTTAGATACCACCTTCCAATCACAGTGATTCCGTCAGTGTACATATTGTCAGTCCTGTAATTGCATTTTGTCTGATGTCCTTTATATTGCAGGACCAGCTTTCCTTTTTCCTTTTAAATATAGCTTAGCCTGTGCTGCTGAAAGGATTCAGGAAAGAATTATCTGTCCAAACCCCAGTGGAATTTGGGACTTAGCTTTTTTTAGACCCCCTTGCAAGCCCCAGCTGTAATCAGCTATTTAAGGCAGAGATTTTAGTGTGAGGAGTGCTACATATCTTCCACTCCAAATGCAGTTGCCTGTATGCAGGGCACCTTCTTACACAGATCTCTTGCTCCTGCATTTGGGAGATTACATAAACAGCAGTTTATTGGGGAGAAGTAATATTTTGATGCATTTTAATGCATTAAGCTCTGCAAATCTAGGAATCTGGGGGGAAGGGGGAGATTACTGTATCATTTTCTGAAAATGTGAGCAGTATTGTCAACCAGTCCATTTTCAGTTACCTGTTTGACTCCATTGTCCTCAAATTACCCTATTTCTGCACTTGCACAGCAACATGAGGAAAACAAGCAAAAAGGCTTTGTGGCTATAAATGAAGAAGGATTTCATAACATACGTTGAGCCTCAGATCCCCAGTGGGGTTTCCAGGGCTGGTAATTTTTTTACTCATCAGCTGGATAAGTTTTGACCCATGTGAATGTCACATTGCCATACCTGCAGTGTATTTTTAAGAAGCAAACTTTATACAGGGTAAGGTCCTTCACAGGTGAAGACCGATGTGGTCAACAAAGTTGTCTGTCACTTGTGCCAGTTGAGAACTGGATTTTTTTGTTGTGACGTATTTTTCTTCTTCAAGACATTCCACTATTCTTTAATGGGGATAGAGTAAATAAATGTGTGTTGTACTGTTGTCTGCCACAATGTCTCCTTGAAAAATGTTCTTTTAGTATTTGAGTACAGAAGTGCCCTCAATAAGAAGAAAGTAAATTGACCAAGAGGGTTTTTTTAAAGTGGTGTTTATGAGTTTGCTCTCTTGCTTAGTTGTCAAATAATTAGGCTTTTGAAAAGAATAGATTCAATTTGTGCTAATTGGAGTATGACATTTAGTGTCACTGGTCTGTAAATTCCAGAGGTATTCTGATCTTTATTGCACTTCACCTCCATTTTTATTCTCTTATGATAATCTTTAAGAAGTCTGGTTCTGCTGCATTAGAGATTGGTTTCAGTGTCTGTACAATGTTTGCTACTATTGTAGTGTGACTTCTTATTTTTGATTTTTAAAATTTATATTGGTACAGCCTTAACTTACAGAAATAAAGACCATTCAAAATAAATCAAAATAGTCATTGATGTCTGTGATAAGTGCATGCTTTATTCACAGTATTTTGTCTGTAATTAGGTGTAGCAACCAAGTCTCATGTATTTAATAAACTGTTTTCTGCAAAGTTGACTCTTTTCTTTAATTGAATGAAAACAATTTATATGGGCATTTCAAAGCATGTTGTATAAAAAAGCACAAGCTGTGTCTCATGCTTTTCAAGCATGAGTATCTGCATAGCTGAGGAGTTCCCATGCACCTGTGGTGCATTTTGATCAGCAGAGTGCAAATAGGCTCCCCAAGAAATAGTTGCTGTTATACCCTCCTAACTTCTGGGGTTGTGTTTCAGGAAAATATTTAAACAGTTGCTTAATTAAGTCCTTCCTTATTCAGGAATGTACTTAAAAGCAAGCTTGACTTGAACCATGTGTTCATTTAATCTCAAAATAGTAGGACTGAAAGCCTTCATCCTGAGAGCCATTTTGGAGAGCCTTTTGGAAGTCATTTTCCTGAACCTCAATTCCAAGGCACAATTTGGCCTGAAATTATTTATTTTGCACTCAGAATTTCAGCAATAAGATCTGTTCTCCACATTGTTTTGTTTTAAAGTTCATCTAGAATAAAGTATGAATCCAAGAATATGCATTTTTTAAGACAGTTGCTTGTCAGGTAAGAAATTTTTCTGTTCAAGAGATTTTAAAGTGAAAGGACCAGAAAACTAAAACTAACAAAGCCCCTGTGTTGTGAAATATCCCAGATGAAAAAATCCCTTAAGAAATTCCACAGAGCTACTGTTCTTAGGATGATAACTGTGTTGGAGAAGGTCAGAGTGTCTTGAGTTCTGCCAAAGGAACATGAGAAAAAGGAAAAAGCCAAATTCCCCTGGAAACTGCTATCTAGAGAACTGCAATGTGTGTTGTTTTTAGGGTGTCTATGCAGGATAGTGCAGGATACTAAGAGGTAAGTGACACCGTGGGTGAGGTATAGAGGAACATGATTTTCACCAGGTATTCTGGGACTGCATTTCTATCACCTAGCAAATTCTGCTAAAAAAATTCCCTTCTTGATGCTAGGTGCTAGCAGCTGGGCTGTGCTTAGCACAGCAACATGTAACAAGTATCCTGTCAAAGATCCTGCTGTTGTCCCAGTGACAAGTGGAAGGAAGAAAGGGAGGCCTTTGGATGAAGAGACAGAAAAGTGAGGTATGGACAGGTGATGGCCAGGGGCTACCAGGTGCTTTCACTATCTGTTACATGTGCACAGTAAACCTGTTGGATTAAGCTTTATAGCTGGGATTAAGCTGTCTTCACAGAAGTTAAAATTAATGAGCTTAAGCTTGGTCTGAAAGTGAGTAGGCAGCAGGTGGTTAATGGTTAATGTGTTTAATGCAGATTCAGCTAAGCATATTGGCAGAATTCTGGTAACTCAAATGCTTTCACTTTTCCCTTTGTACCCTGATTAACTCAGACTGCCAGTTTAAGAACTGCGATGCTCCCACAGCCAGTGGAATGGCTGGATAACCAGCAGCAGTGTCCACGTGCTGGGGGCAGTCTCGCACTGTCCAGGCCTTTGGCGTAGCAGAGCAAGCAGCACTGAGGAATTTGGCTTGGGCAATCCGGAGTGCCTCCCCAGGGTGCTCTCACAAGAGTGACAGAATCTCCTGAGCTCAGTTGTGGCTGAATGTATCTGAACATTGTGTTCACGACATTGCTGAAGGGTATCATGACTGTAACTGATGCAGAAGTTGCTTAGGGACACTGTGGCATGTTGCCTCTTCAGGTAAGCTTTGAAGGTGGCAGACTGGGGTCTGTAATTCACTGGTGGCTTGCTTTGCAGTATAGACCAAAGAGAAATGGAAAAAGGCAGCTGTTCCTGAAAGGATCCACAGCATTTCTTTGTGGTGTAGCCTGCTGGCTTACTACATTACAACCTTCACTACTGATACCTTTCAAGAAGACTAATTAGAAAGAAACAAAAAAAAAGATGGCTAGGTAAGATGGCTATGTATGAGAAGATGTGGCTATTTGTGTATGGACACTTTGTTCTAAGGTCCAAATTCCTACAGGAAGAGAATGCACATGCAAGACTGGAAGCACATGAGATGCTTATTGCTACTTCTCTAAAAAACTGTAAGGAAATGACACCTGGAGAAGCTTTAAGACAAAATCCTGGATCTAGCATGATACGAGTGGAGTTCCTCAGGGACAGGTGTTTTGACCGATGCAGTTTAACATTTTTGTCAGTGGCATGGACAGTGGGATTGAGAGTGCCCTCAGCAAGTTTGCTGACAACACTGAGCTATGTGGTGCAGCTGACACACTGGAGAGAAGGGATACCCGGGAGGTGGGCTGATGCATGAAGTTAAACAAGGCCAAGTGCAAGGTGCTGCACCTGGGCTGGGGCAATTCCAAGGACAAACACAGGGTGGGCAGAGCATGGATTGACAGCAGCCCTGAGGAGAAGGTCTTGGGGGTGCTGGTGGGTGAGAGGCTGGACATGACCCAGCCATGAGCACTCCCAGCCCAGAGAGCCAAACGTGTCCTGGGCTGCATCCAAAGCAGCGTGGGCAGCAGGGGAGGGAGGGGATTCTGCCCCTCTGCTCTGNGGACAGGCTGAGACAGTTGGGGCTGTTCAGCCTGGAAAGGAGAAGCCTCTGGGGAGACTTTATAGGTATCTTCCAGTACCTAAAGGGGTTCTAATAGAGAGCTGGAGAGCAGCTTTTTACAAGGGCATAGGGTGATAGGATAAGGGGCAATGCCTCTAAACCAAAACAGTGTGGGTTTAGGTTGGATATTAGGAAGGAATTCTTTACTGTGAAGGTGGTGAGACACTGGCACAGGTTGCACATAGAAGCTGTGGATGCCCTATCTCTGGAAGTGTCCAAGGCCAGGCTGGATGGGGCTTTGAGCAACCTGGTCCAGTGGACTGTGCGCCTGTCCACGGCAGAGACTTGGAACTCAATGATCTCTGAGGTCGTTTCCAACCCAAACATTTCTATGACTGCATGATTATTCACCTCAAAACTCCTAATGTACTACAATAACCTTTAGTTACTCTTCTCCTCATGTCCCCTAGTTTTGCTTGTGGGAGCTGAGAAGGGGTGGAGCCTGTGGCTGTGTGGGCACGGCTGGACTGCTATTCTATACCACCCACATCATCACTGGGCTGTGGCTTCAGCAGGAGGAAAAATGAACATGCCATGGAAGCAGCACTGTTTTGTTCCGTTTCTTCCTCAGGGAAGTTTCCAGGACCAGCGCTGCAGACTTTGTCCCTCTCCTGCCACTGCCAGTCCCTTCCTGTCCCTCAGGAAGAATGCAACCCCAAGCAGCAAGCACAGCTGAGCCCAGCAGAGCATCATGGCAGTAGTGCACGGAGAGCCATGGGGAACGGAGGTGAGCGTGAGCCTGAGCCCAGCCAAGCCCAGCAGAGAGGACCTGAGCCGAGCTGATGCTGCTGAGCACAGCCGAGCCCAGCGGTCAAAAGCAGGTGACACAACACAGACTATTCCAGCTTTTGGGAGGTTTGTCCATCATTGTTTTTCACGGTCTTGTCCTCGGGGACAGAGAATGCCGTCTGGGGAGAGCATCTGCCGTCTTGACTTTGTCTCAGCAGCCACACAGATTGAGTCGAGGTGGTGAACACCTTTTGTGTGTAAAGCATCTTCTTTTTGGCATAGTTTTGTTATTAGTATTGTGCTGTAATTGTCTGTTTCTTACTTCATTGCTGTTTGTTTTCACTAAATTGCTATTTCAACCCATATCTGCCTTTGTCCCTCTTTCACTGGAAGAAGAGTGGGGGGAATTGGAACAGCTTGTTTGGAGTTTAATTCCCAGCTATTTTGAACCCCCACACCATGCAAAATAGTAAATGAAACAGGACTGGAGAAAAAAAGTGCTTCAAATATGTACCTAGGGGAAGGCAGGCAGAAGCATTGAGTGCTGAGGAGATAGCATGCTGCTAGCCATAGAACCAATACCTCTGTCATACAAGATGACGCCATTTATCTGCAGTTGGAAGGAGATTTCTGTGTGTCTGGACCTTAGTGACGGACACTCAGAAATGTCCCTGGAGGCTCAGGGTGGCCAGAAGTTCTTGTGTGCCAAGGGTTGCATGAGAAAATGATTGAGCAGACAAACATTGCCCATCCTACAAAAACAGAGAGCTAAGCTGTTATTCTCCTCTGCAATGCCATCTGCTGTAGGGGTCACCTCTCTGCAACATCTGTGGTCTGGAGCCCCTCCTGGAGACAGGTCTGTTTACACTGTTGTAAAAAGTGGTTATGAGACTATTCAGCAGACCAGAAATTGGTCAGGCCACATTGGTGCTGCATCAGGCCCCTGGTGCTTGCAAGCCAGCAGGAAGTGTGTCCTGGCGCACCCAGTGGGAGCTGGGTGGCCTCTAAACAGCATCTAAAATCCTTGTTCTTTCTGGACAACAGTGGGATCTGGCAGGAGCCTGTGGTGTGTATCAGTGTCTTTGTTGCACGTGCTGGCACAAAAACGAGCAAAAGACAGTTAAAGGTGAGTAGAATCTGGGGATTTTAGGAATTTCCAGATACTGCAGATATCTTCATCCTCTTTATTTAGAGTGGTTGTGGGGAGAGATTGTTATGTTTGCCTCCACAGAGGGAGAATGAATACAGACACTGGCTTTTCTGATGCAGTGCTGCTGAGAAGGTGACTGCTAATTTGCATTATGAGCAGCAGCAGGCTGTGCGTGAGGAGCTGCCTTTGCTCTAGGGGAAGCATGCAGAGATGGAAAGAGACATCAGAGCTGAGATCTAACCAGTTTTGATGGCACCTTATTAGCTCAGCTGGCACCTTATTAGCTCCTCTTCTTCCCTCACCAAACACATGCACAGTGCAACTCCCAGCATCAGCACGGAGCAGAGCATTAGGTGTCCAGACATTTACCGTGTGCATTTCAGCTTAAATGGTCTGGCATGGAGCACCCACAAGCCATCAGATGATAACACAGTTGTCTGCGTAGATGTAGGGTGTGTGAGTGTTTCGGCAAGCAAATACAACTGTTTTCTTCCTGTATCATCTCAGTGACAGAAGTTTGGCAAGAGGGCTTGTGCCTGCACAGATGGCAGTGTTGTGTGATTTTGCAGGGTTTCTGCCATGAGTATGGCATCAGCTGAACCAAAACCAGAGATAACTTTTCCAAAGGAACCTTCCTTTGAAGATAATGAAGCTCAGGTGCTGTGTGTTCACATGGCTAGCCCACACGCCCCGAAGTGTGGTTAGAAACTAAACCTTCCGGGAAGATCCAGGAAGAGGGAGACAAAAGGCATTTTAGGGGTGAGGGAGCAGGACTCAGATTTAGGTGCAAGATCTCCTCCTTTATGAGTTACTCATGCACTGAGTTAGAGCAGCACTGAGTTTGCACAGACAGACTGAGTCACACACGTAAAAATTCAGTCTTGTGGGAATTGATCTAGTGCTGCTGTGATTGTAACACAGAGCACCAGTGATTGCACGGCTCTTCTGGATATAGGACTTGTGTTCCTGGCTGCTTAATGCTTTTCCAAATTCTATCTGACAGGTCCCAGTGAGAACAACTGTGTACACTCAGTAAGGGTGTAGTTCTGTTAGTACATCCTGGTGATGCCCCAACAGTACTCTAAGAACTCCACGAGGTGTTCAGACATCATTTCAAATTCTTGGAGTGTCATCTGGCTGCTGACAGGCAGTGCTGGGCAAAGAGCTTTGTGGTTTGTTACACAGCCACTCAAGTCAGCAATGAAGGCACGATGGGAATACCGCTATCTTTAAACAGAGCCTGTGAACTGCTGTGGCGTTGAACCAAGATCCCAGTCTTTCCAGGGATCCACCGTCCAAGGATGAAAGGGATAAACTGTTTTCTTCTGGACCAGAAAAAAGCAATTTATGCCAATTAAAAAACAAACAAACAAACAAAAACTCCCCAAAACCCCAGAAGCAAGGATGCTATATTTCCTGGAGGAGTTGAAAGCAGAATAATTCTTATTCCAGACTTCTGATGACACAACACCCTTACAGATGGTAGCTGATACATGCTTGCCATCCCAAAAGCATAATTTTATTTCAGTTCTATTTTGTTTTGCTAAGACTCCTTTTCTGCAAGCATTAGAGCTGCATGCTGCTCGCAGCAGCCATTGCTTTCTGATCTCGCTACACATCCAAGCCCTAGAGCAATTCATGCCGTTTTTTGTTGTTTATGAGGACAAGGTGTATAGTGGGAAGGAAAGGGAAAACCGATACAGACGTTGATGTGCATCACTGTGCACGTGGTATGGAGCATTCCTGAATGGCCACCTGTGTACCCTGTTCTATTGGAGCACCTGACCCACTGGTCCTGTTCAGGACTGAATAGAACTAATAAGAAGCTGTTACTGTGGGCACTATCAAGTATCAGAGCTCAGCTCAAACCAGACACACCAATTTTGAAAATCTAGAATATGGAGAAAGTGGGAACTAGGACTTAATTTCCTAGCACATGATAAACCCTGCCTTGGGAAGCCAGAAGCAATCTAAGTCTCTGTCTCCTGTTGCAGTTCAATAAATTGCCTGAGTGATACTGTGATTCAAGAAACAACCACCATAATTTTCACACCAAGGCCTGTCAGAACTGAATTAAGTGGGATTAATTGCAGTGTGAGAATATCAGTGAGGCTGGAGCTGCTATGTCTTTCAGGAAAACTGGTGTTGTATGATTAGGATGTTTCCCAAAATGCTCTGGGTGCTCTCAGAAGTAGTCCTGGGATGAGCTACTGTGAGCCAGTCACAGCTCACAAGATGGCAAGGAGCTTGTGGGGAAAGATGGGGCTGAATGTTATTGATCCATGGACTGGGCAGAGAGACATCCTGAGAGGTACAAAGCTCTGTGGAGAACATGTAGGGGGCAAGCAGCGCCTGAATGGTCTCTGCAAGAGGGTCGTAGCAAGACCCAAGGGCACAAGAGGGCAAAGCTTTGTCAAGGAGACTGCTGGTGAGAGACCAGCTCATCACTTCCGTGAGCATTCTGGCTTTCTTAGCAGAGCTGTCCACCTAATAACTCACCACACAAAGCTCATGAGGTGGCTGCCATGCTGCACACAGACAGAGGAGGAACATTCGCCATGAGCAAAGGTTTTAAACACAGCTTAGTTTAGAAAAAAATACGTACAGCCTGCCTTTCGGATGGAAGGAAGTCCTGGTTTTGTTCACTGACTAGTTGCAGTGTGCAGAAGAAGAGGGGGGGCCCCTTCAGTTCATGAGACTTCTGCCCCTCGACAGGCCTGCACAGCAATGTGCATTTATCACATGTGCCCTCTGGGTAGCTTTCTTCCAGCAGTCTTTCCTGGAGTCTTCAGGAGGAGTCCCTGAGCTGTCAGGGATATGCGTGCCACAGACTGAGGACTCCTGTTACAGAAGAGTCCAGAGCTCAGAGGATTAGTCAATGTGCTTGCATTGTTAGCCCCTGCAGGGCTCGTCTGTTCAGCTTTCCAGCTTGATTTTCTTGCAGTGGGTCCCTCCGCTGGGTTTATGCAGTTCTTTTACCTTTTATATACTACATTAACAGCAAAATCTGCAACAATACAAACTTCTTTTTAAAATCACATCTTCCCAGTGTGCAGCATTACACCTCTACGGCTGCAGTAAGTCAGCAATGGCCAAAAAATCGAAGGTTAGGAGGAGAAATCCAGCATCTCCCTCCTGCTGACCCTGAGTGTACCACCTCTTCCCTTTACCTGCCACACTTAGATAGTCACTGTGGGGATCACAGTGCATGAATGTTCAGAGCAACCTCTCACTGCTAAATTCATTGGGCTGCAAAATCCCATTAGTTTCAGCTCTATAAAAAGTAGACAAAGTATAGTAGATATAATAAATTTATAGTGGTATCGTAAAAGTGCATTACTCTTTCATAAAGGATATTAAGTGTCTGAACATCTATGAAAAAGTTGTCCATCAATCCTCTGCTTTTGGTTCCTGCCGGTAGGGCTGAAGCTCTCCATTTATGAAATGCATACTGTCTTCATTTAACTCATGGTATTCATCACGATGCACCTGCCTTTGGTCCACTGAAGCAACAGGGTCTTGTTTTGGTGTGCCTAATAGAGAGAAGAATGTGTGTATGGGTGGAAAATCCTACTTGACTGTCCAGGTTGCACAGACACTTGTGGTGGAGAGATGCACTGGCAGCAGTGTCAGCCAGTATAGGAACTGAGAGAGTTTTTCCCCAGTGCCAGGGTCAATTGGAAAAGGAAAAACCTTTGCCTTTGCCATCCTCCCACAGTTTCTAGAGCAAGGCAGAAGATGCTGTGTTGTTCCCTCTCTATTGCTGGCTCTGTGTGACAGTACGTTTTTAGCTTTGCAGCAACACTAGGGTAACTTCATGTTGGTGCCTCTGAGTTTTCAGCACATAAACTCATGAGAAATAATCAGGGAAGATCATCTTTCTTAAATTCTGCACATTTTGTGAAAAACACGTAAGCTGCTACTAGCCAGCAATGGTGGCAGCATGTCACCAGGACAAGCTGTTTTTATCCCCTTTCTTTATTTGTTTTCTAGCATATTCAACTAAGCTCAACAATTTAATTTCAATGATGACTTCAAGTACTTGTGTATCAGTGCTGTGAGCCCCAACCACCACCATGGCTACCACTGTGCTCTCAGTGTGTGGAGATACTGGTGCATGACCACAGGACTCAGAGACTACATGGACAACACTAAGGTCAGGAAACTCTGAAAAATACTGGGTTTTTTCAGTGCTGGTGTGTGGAAGTCTGCCAGGCTCTGGCACCAGAGCCCTCTGCCCTCCCGTGGAGAAAAGGTGCCTAAGAGCTGAGCCTCCCGAGAGATAAGGACTTTTCCTTCAGCTTACGGCGACCAAAAAGCAGGCCCAGCACGCCTTGCTTCTCCTTATGGAGATTGTCTATACCCTGTTGGCTAACTGGTGTCCACCCCACCCCTGCCTTTCCCTATATAAACACCCTGGCTGTACCCCTGACCCCAGGAGAGCCTGGCCGCTGGCTCCCTTCACAGGGATGGCTGAATAAAGCTCACCTGTGGAATTCACCATGCCAGGCTCCCTCATCTCTCTCCGTCCCTGGGCCTGCCCGGGTGGCCTCATACGAGCTGAAATCACTAAGAGCTCAATCACTTTGACCTGAAATCACTTGTAGCCGAAGTTGCTACACTTTTGAGGCCACCTGTCGCTCGGAGAAGTTGCAAAGACCCCCTAGACAGGCTGTTCCCTTTGCGGGATGCTTTCTCTAGGAAGGTCGCAACCCCGGCCGCCCCTTGGGCCACCCCGGAAAGTGACACTGGTGTTGCCTTTTCCTGGTCTTAAAATTAAGAGCCAGACATGGTTAAGGGAAAAAGGGGTTTTTACCTTGGTATTTAATAAGGATCCTTATGCTGCACCACT
Source organism: Oriolus oriolus (assembly GCA_013400235.1). Classification (NCBI taxonomy): domain Eukaryota; kingdom Metazoa; phylum Chordata; class Aves; order Passeriformes; family Corvidae; genus Oriolus; species Oriolus oriolus. Next base: position 53,151 of record VXBT01000315.1, read on the forward strand.
TTGTCCAGGTGGAATGTGCCGAAATGCACACACACGATAAATTGCGCATACAACTTACAGACCTTGCACATTAGCATATCTATCAAAGATTCTCCAATGAGGAGCTTAAATGAATAGCATGATATTCCCCCATCCCGAGGAATTCCTCCCTGGATGGGCTTATCTTAGTTTTTCAGGATGTGTGCTAGAAAGGACCTTGGTTTCTCAGGATAGCGTAGGGCTTTCTGGCCTCCAGTGACGAGGCCTCCAGGATGTTTGCTCTCCTGCCTTAATGGAATATTAGGACTATGCTAAGTTATTTGGCATAAGGAATTACAAGTATGTGGGCTAAAAGCACTGACGATACATAGAAGCTATATAAAAGGGTGCAGAAAAGGTATGCAAAAGAAAAGGCAAAAAATCATCACTGGGAGCCAGCCCCTCTGGTGAAATGAAGTTATCATAAAGTTTAAAAGAGATGGATTTTCAGCCTTCTTTATGTCCTTGTGGTCTTGGGGATTTTCCAAGTTTCTCTCAATAAAACTGTAGCCTTTTCTAATTCACACCCTGTTTCCTTCATGGTTGAGCCAGTAGCTTTGAAACCCAGGGGGACACTAAATATTTCTTTGTGCATAACGCTTGTGCACAACCTTAGTCTCATGCTCTCTGTGACAAAGTTTCCTGCTATTACCCTAAGGTATGGTTTCTGCTTCTAGAGCTAGCCAGTGTAATATCGAGTATTTGAGAACTTTTCCCCAAAAATGAATTCCCAGAAACATCAGTGTTCACCTCACCCCCAAAATAAGGACTTTGGCTAAGGTCCAAAGTATAAAAACCCTGCTCACGTTTTTGTAACTAAATTTCTCTACTAGGTTGATCTAAGACACTGGCAGGCAAAAGCAGCCAAACTGGCAGTCTGATTGCAATACTGACATCTCATGGCTAAAAGAAGAAGTTGCTACTGCTCCTCCTTTTTCTCTTCTTATTCCTCCTTCACCTACTTCTCCTCCTTTTTTACCTGAAAAGTGTCCATTTCCATGTGTACCACGGTGCAGTAAAAGTACAGAGTATTACACCCAAGTGGTAGGTCACACACATTTGCACACAGTCACACTTCAGTGCGACTGGAACCTTCATTCACTTCAAAAAAAGCTAGGAATTTGGCTCCCTTCTTCTGAATCTGGACTTCTACAGCTGGTGCGAAAGTGGCACTAGCAAGCGAAATGCATCTGTTGTCTGAACACCCCTCACACCACAGTGTTTCATTGCAGCCTCTTCCCAAAACTCTAAGGCTGCCAAGGAACAAATTTCTGGGGAAGCATGGAAGCTGTTGCAGGGCTCTTCAGAGAGCACAGAGAAGCCCTAAATGTGTTTTTCCATCTGTGATGCATTCCCTTTCTAAAAATACCTTGACACATCTTTGTCCTTCCTCTTGTTCCAGATCCCAGCAGTGAAGCTGAGTGAACCCCTGGAGGACTTGTACATCACCGTGAAGAAAACAGGTGGGTCTGACTTTGTAGCCACATCCTTCTGCACTATCCAATAAGGCTTGGACCAGATCCTCAAGAATGCTGGTGGCTGCTTTCTCCACCACCACCAGCACCTTCACCTCTTCCACCAGGAAGCTGAAGGATAAGCCTAAGGTTTTGAGCAAGGCTGGCATTTCTGGTGACTGCTCTCACAACAGTATCTACTTCTTCCATGCTGGTCAGGAAGAGATGCGGAGGACAGGATGCCTGAGGTGACAGCCCCATAGCCCTGCTCTCCACAGAGGTGAAATACAGCAGCCAGTTCCTGAACATGCAAACCTTGCAGGAGCAGGCAGGCATAGCGTTTGATGACATTGAATTGCTCAGAGACTCCCAGAACAGATCATTTTTTGCCAGAATGGGTAGCAGGAAGCAGGAAAATTGACAGAACAGAGACTGTTACGGCCAGGTCTCCCATGAGCACAAGCTCTGCCCATAGTGCCTTCTCTAGAAGTACCTGTGCATACAGGGGCCCTGACACAAAGGCAGCCCAAGTCACCCCTCTACCTGGTGGCTTGGGAGCAGGTCAGTAGCACGGGGGATGTCTGGTATGAGGACCCAAGGGTGGGGATCTGCTCCCTCAGAGCTGTCTTCCCCAAGCTGGTGAAGAAAGCTGGAGCACTGTGAAAATCTTACTTTTGTCTCCTTCACTAAGGCTTCCAGGAAGTTTTTTTGTCTTAGCATCTAAGACAGAGCAACTCTGCCCTCTGTCTGCTCTCAGCATCCAGCATCCCAGGAAGTCGATTCACCATGATGCAAGCAAGTTGAGCTGCTTTCAAACAGAAAAGAGTGGAATGACAGGACAGGGCAGAGGAAGGTGGAACATGGTGTGGTCCCATTTTGGAGATGAATACTGCTTTCTTCTGGAGAGCTAGGCAGCAGTGGTCTCCTTCATCACTACCAGGTCTTCCAAGGAAAGAGCTGGTGGAGAGCTTTTTCCTCATTGGAGGCAGTAACCTGTATATGATGGATTTTCCTCCCTAGTAAGAATAGCTAGGAGAAAGGAGACTGAATTTTGGAGACCAAAGGCTCCTGAAGCTTAAGTTCCTATGCTTTCAGAGCCACTGTATAAAAATTACTTTCATGTGAATGATACTTTTTAATTGTTCACAGCTTTGTACACTTCTTCAGTGTATTGTAAGTACAGTTATTTTTCACTAACTGATTATTTACACTAGATCTGTGGGCACTACTATAAACTACTATTGGCTTTACCAAATAATAAACAAACAGACGAAATCAATTAACGAATTAATAGCAGACAAAAAACAGCATCCCCAAAGGACAGCATTTTCAGTCAGTCATGTAAAAATGGTGAGCACTTAAATCAAAAACCAGCGGTTTGGGGCTGACCAGGTTTTGAGACATATTAAAAAGGGCTTATATCAGAAGTCAAATGCTCAGTCTGGTACCCAAATGATGTAATTTTCAAAAATCGGTGATCAGGTGTAAAAATAATTGCCCTAAACTCCTACAGCTATGGTTTGGTCCACTTTCTATTGAGAGGAAAAGTTCATTTCAGCTGGAGATTTGACGAGCCTTTAAGTCACAAACAAAGACGACCTGGAAGACTTGACACAGAGCTGGGGAGCAATATTTGATGATGTGCAATCAGCTTCTCTTCTAATGGAAAGATATGGCTGGGTTTTTATCTACCATGTTGCAGCACTGTGAGAGGATTGGTGAGGTTAACCATGCCCACTATACAGACATTGATTTTTCTGGTTCTCTATAACACCTCTCGCCTGCCATGTCAGAATAAAGCAGAACACTATGGCAGAATTGTTGATCATCATCTGACTACTAATGACATGAAAATATTTCAACAGATATACTTGCAACTGGAATCTGTAAGTCACCAAAAGATCATTACTCCTTCACCTGAGTTTTGAATTCTTTTCAATTCTAAATCCAGTCCCTAAATGCAAAAGAATTAAAAACACAATTCCCACCCATTATGTGGATTATCAACATTATGAGATGCAGGAAAGCTAACACTTGCTGGTAAATAATGCATTATATGTCAGACCAGTAAGAACCCTAGCTGTGATTCAGTGTTTTGCTTTGTTCTTCATGAAAATGGTCTTGGTTTTGAAAAGCTGTCATATTTATAGAGGGCTGCAAGTTGTATTTTGTTACTCACTGTAAATATTACTTATAGGGATATTTCTGAAATCAATTTGACTGTCAGATAGAAGCCCGTAATTTTCACTATACTGTATGCATTAGGAAATCCCACGGGTAGATCTCCTGCCACTTGAAACCAATATTGTAGGAAGTAGCTGACAGAAAAGAAAAACATAGATAGAGTCTGGGAGGGGGAAGGAGACCCACCACTGGCTTTCATTGCTGTATCAAAAACAAGCAAGAAATCTACAATGTCATATCTACATGAACCTATAATGGCATATTTATGAGGAATGCACAGTGCATACTGAACACACATTGCAGAACTAGGAGGCAGTGAATTCCTGTCTGATGGAGATTTATGTCCTCTGAGTGAGGGAAAAGCCCTGTATTAATTCTGTTTGGGTGTGAACTACTGAGAGGAGACGAAGCCTCCTCCAGTTTGGCATCATGCTTGTCCTGACCATGCATAAAAATACTCACTAGCACAGAACAGGCATTTTCCTGACACACCTTTCTCAACCTCCCTCTTTGGAATCAATCCTCTTTAGACAGACACTGAATTCACTGGCTTGGACAAAACCAGCCATATTACCTTGAAGGTCAGGCTCTCATCTGGCCAGGGTGAAACCATGGGTCAGCTTGGGTTCCAATTATTTTTTCACTATTTATCCCAACGGAAGGAGCTCCAGTCGGATTGAGAGCACTGCCTTTGCAAGCATGAATCCAGGCACTTTCCTGTGCTGTGGAGGTCAGGTTCACATTCCATGCTTGGACAGAGCAGCGCACAGACTCTTCCTGTGTGGTAAACTGTTTCCTCTGGGGTTTTTGGTTGCCTTCTCAGATGGTCTGAGAAGCACCAGCATGGAGTAAGATTATTTTGAAGTTCCAAGACCTCCCTTGGAAAGTGAGAACTAGAGCCTCACTCGGCTCTAATTATAATTTTGTATTTAAGGTGACATTTGCACTTCCCAGCATAGAGCTGGAGTGTGAGGCTGTCTCAGAGGAGCAGACACTAAGATCTCTCCAGAGCTAAAAAGATGGAGGTGCTCTCACATGCACAGCGCAAACCTATGTTCCAAGACAGCACTGGCATCTCATCTTGCAGCCCCATGACCCACAAGATCCAGTCACCACTCACTCTCTTTACCCTCTTTTTCTGACTCTTACAATCCAGTGGCAAAAATAAGTTTCCAGGAGGACTGTGCCAATTGCTTTCCACTGGGTCAGAGCCTGACGGTGTGGCAAACAGACCACATGTGGGGTGCATGTGGTCTCTGCGGGTTAGAGCACGGGAGCCTTACATCCCCTTGCCTTAACCTGTCCCTTTAGAGAGCTCTGGGCTGAGATGGCTTGATGTGTACTTTATCAGGTGCTGTTGTTGCTTACCTCATCTTCACCAAAGTCAGGTAGCATCCCTCAGTCATGTCATCAGGCTTGTGCTCAAGCAGGAATCAGCCAGCATTTTGTTTAACTCGTCTTGCTAAACTCTTCACCATCTATGTCACTCTTCAATAATAATAGAACTGTTTAAGTGCTGCAAAAGAACCCAAACTTCCTCATCAGTGAATCTGAGTACTTTAGGGTGATGCTGAGCTGTCCAGTAGAGTCATGGCCTTTCTCAGCTGAACATACTCTGAGGGTTCCTAAAAGTAACTTTCTGATCCTAGTCTTGCTTGCATTATGTCAAAAAACATAATTACATCTTGTTTAGTACTGAAATAGAGCTTCATTAAAGCACATTTGCTGTGGCACAACCAAGTAGCTCGGGTAAAGGATATTGCAAGGAAGGAATGCTGATGGGAGGGAAGGAAGAAGTGGAGCTGGAGAAGCAACAGTGTAGCTGCGAGAGATGAATGTGTCTAGTGGAGGGAAAAATGGTAACTCTGACAGGGGTAACCCTAGAAAGTCTTAAGAAAATGCTGACAAGACTTAAAAAGCAACAAAAGGGTATAATAAACAGGCCAGCTAGAGTTACAGGCCACATTAGTGTGGAAAGTCTAAAAAGTTATAATCACAGAAACAAGAATAATTGTGTTTCCTGCTTTAGGGCTCTGCTGCTGTACTGAGTTGTCTTCAGCCATGGTGGGGGAAGCGATTTGCTGACTTAAGATGTGGAGGATATCACTAAGGTGGGGTTTTGGATAAGCAATAGTTTATTAGGCTTGAGACTATCCACTCTTGGTTGAATATCACCAGCTATCCTTAACATATACCTGCGTCACCAGAAAGCTGTGCTGAGTGCTGCTGGCCTCACTCTTTCTTACATACTGCAGGGATCAGGACATCATACTGACATCTCTGAAACCCTGCCTCTGAGTTTATCACTGGAATAAGGTACAAAGTAGCACAGGGGATATTACTATAAATGGGAATAATTTTTTTGTGATTGCTCTGGTAATGCCTAGCTGAAAGGAAGATCAGTAACAGAGACCGGACCAGGAGTTATTTGTGCTGATTAATGACTTCCTGTGCTTAGGAACCTGTCTTACGTCAGGACGCTGCTGTGCCAGGTGATGAGCAAACCTATCAACAAAAGATGGTCTATCCAGACCAACAGGATAAGCAGACTTGTTTGCTGACTGAGCAAACTGACCAGTTCAAGGTATTAAACTGAAAGTGATTAGGCCTGAATCTGACAAAACCAATCTGTGTGTGAGTAAGAGACTGGGACACATACCCAGGCCCAGCTCAGAGGGAAAAGTTAGCCTTTGCAAACCTCAAAGTCCAGGGAAGCAGGTTATGCTTAGAATGGAGTAGCTTCAAACCAACCCTTCATTTGGATGGGACATAAACCACCTGGTCCTCAGAGGTGCTGCCAGGGGTGCTGGCACTGCAGCCACTCCTATACAGGCCAACGCACAGCGTTTTCTTTCTCTGGACAAAGAAGCCCTCTGCTGGGCAGAGTTCGAGAACGTGTGACTCTCCTGTCAGGGCTGTAAACACTCAGTCCTTCTGACCCATCGCAGCTGTCGGCCAGCTGTGCACAGCTCTTGCTGGCAGAGAAATATGGAGACAGCAGCTTTGGCTTGGGCCCACATCTGGCCATTCCCACTTCCACAAGTGGCCACTGACTGCCAGATGGAGAAGGTCTAAAGTCATCCAGGCAGACAGATGCTCTAACATACCTTTACTTATGGTATGCAGTGATGGCTAAACCCCAGCATAATGGGCAACTTCATCTGGTCACTGTTGCAAAGAACAAAGCACAAGAAAGAAGGAAAGAAAGCCCTTTCCAAACACAGAGTATAATGTTGCTCTCTTTTGGTTTCCATCTCTCCTACCCAAAATTTTAAACATAAAAGGCCCAAACTCTGACTTACTTTGTTGTCTTCACCATCTGAAAAAAAACCCAAATGAAACCTAAAGCACTAGTTAACAGTGAAAGCAAAGACAAACCAGAAACCAAAGAGCTCTGCACCTTCTAGTAGGGGGTGATGAGCCAGCTCCTGGTGTGGGATGCAGAGCAATAGTCTCCAGATGATGCCTCACACCAGCTGACTAACCAGGAGCTGACCCTGACAATTCCACTGGCTTTCTGTGTACCTGCAGGTATTAGAACCCCTTGGCATTTTTCTCCACCTGCAAACATGAAGGTAACAGTAACTTAGTTTGCATCATGTAAGGACTCAAGTAACACACTGAAAAAGCCTGTGAAGATGTAAAGATGTCTGTAAATCTACATATATTTTTTACGATGAGACACCTTTCCCTACTGAAATTTATGCACTACCAACCAGTCATACACATATGCTAATGTACAATGCAATGTATGTGCACAGTGAAGGTGGCATGTAAGCTTGTGATTTGCACATTCCAGGTAGATTTTGAACAACTTTAAGACCCTAATTACAAAATCTTCATGCAAAAAGAAGCATCCACTGACACCAAAGTATCCAGATTAGAGGCCCTAATGAGAACAGATTGAGAACTGTCACCACCTTTCCTAATTCAATGCCTGAATGAACCTGGCAGAGTGGAACAACTGATGAAAGTAATTTCCTCACCAGTAGTTTAACACAATTTTTCATAATGTCTCACTGAAGTAATCAAGCTTTCTCAATTTAGTACATTTAACTTCCTCTCTAAAAAACCTGTATTCACGGAAGGAATGTAAAGATCATTTCCCAAGAACATATGTCATTTGGTTCCTTCTATGAAGAGCAAGAACTAGGAAACAGGATGGTGTTCTCCTTGCTGTAAAATGCCTGAGTCAAGCTCTGTGCCTCCAACACATGCAGAAACTCACTGAGCAAGCTATTAACCTAACAGCATATGAAAACCACTGACTAGTCATCAAAGCTACCACTCACTCCAGAGAGCTCTGTATTTTAGCCCAAGAATTCCCTACGGCCTCCACAAGTGTTTCAGAACACACTGATTACCAGGCTTTCCAGACACAAGGGTGTTACTAGCAGGTGCTATAGAGTTTTCCCTGTGTGTTAGCAAAACATAAATCAGGCACACAGAGCTCTGCATGGGTAGACTTTTCCAGCTGGGTGTCAAGACAATCCTTCCCTCTTTCTCCACCTCCTCCCTCAGAGGTGTCTGTGAACACAGACCACCCAGCACACCAGCTGACTTCTATTAACGTTTCTCTTAGGATTCACGTGTCTTTTCGGTTACCGTATGTTCCCCAAAACATGGGAATCAGCTTCAGTTTCAGCAGAAGGACTGACTCATTGTCCTTCAAGAAGACTTGCTATTTGAGCTGATTTGTCTGGAGGAATCGTCACTGCTATAAATTTAACCAACAGGAATCATCCCGTTGCTTTCTCAGCCATTCTCCTGATTTTGAATGGATTAGATACCATAAGGCTTAAGAGAATGCACTGAGATAGTCACTGCCTCCTCATGTCTCTGACTGCATACCACACTGTTTTAGGCTCATTTCCTCCTTCAGCCCTTGTGCTCTACCCTTGCAACACTGCAGATTCTGTACGAGAATCCATAAAAAGCTGTGCACTCTTAAGATGCTGTTGTCTGCATTTCCTTCTGTCAGTTCATGGTCATGTTCCCTACAAACTGGTTGATAATTGATACTTTCCTCTTCTCTAAAGAGGCTGGGAAAAGCCTGGCCTCCTCATGAATTTCTACAAGGCTTGGGTTGGAGCACTAACTTCTCTGCTACGCAGCAAGATGTTAAGTGACCTCTAGCCTTTAAGTTACAAAGATTATTTAATAAAAGACTAGAGCCATCCAAAGTGTGTACCTCAGACCGGACTCCTTGTCATGAACAGTGCTACCCAGCTGTGCCCACAGTACTAGAAAATTACAGCTGGCATGTCCAGTGCTGAAAGCACATGAAGGCAAAGGCAGCATTTATCGATTTTAACTGATTGAGCACATCAAAGCAATTACAAAGACCTAGGCAAGCAGCGTTAGGGGATGTAATTTCTTTCTGAGTTTCATGGAGTATTTTGTGTTCTGATACAAAGTCCAATACAACATCAAGTACTACTGATCAGTTTCATAGCAGTGCTTCTAGGAGCTCAGCAGAATGAAAATACTACAGAAAAATGGAGACTAAATGCACGTATGGTAGGAAACCACAAATGGTTTTACAGGCCAAGCTTCTTGGGTTAAATCAGAGCATTTTCCAGAGCCTATAGTGGTGGGGAAATGGTGGGTGACTTTGGAAAACAAAGATGTGAAAACTTGTCTAGTGGAAGAAGACAGCTAAGAAGGAAGCTGTGGTTCAGTTCTTTTAGTGCTTCAGTACATCTTTGACCCCTTGTCAGAGACTGAAATAGTTCATGCCTCAAACACTGATATAAAGTTTTGCTCATTATAAAGAAGCTACAACCAAAGAAGCTTCCCTGAAGACTGGGACTTTGAACTGAAAGTCAAACTGCTGATTAGATAAAGGGAAACCTATTGTTCAGTCACCTCAGGCTGAGGGAAAGATATGCATCCACAAAAGGCCAAAGTCACCAGCTGTGCTGAGTTTGGGGTGGAGGCAGAGCACAGCTCACAGAAGCCAGGTTTGCCCAGACTGCCCACCCCCCGCTGGGGGGGGAGGAGGAGGTGTCAGGTGTGTGGTGTAGCCTCTGGTCAGAGGCAATAAACACCCATCCTCCATTACACAAACTGGCCCAGCTGTGGCACCCCCAGCCCCACAGGCCACATCCACGGGACTCTCATGTGAGAGGCCTGACACCACAGGACTGCACGCGATGCACCAGACCCAGAGTCTGCTGTGAGAGACTGCCCCCCTCCCCCAGGGGGACATGCCTGCACATTGCCACCTGGCTCGAGGATATATAAACCCATCAGATTCTGTGCTTTCGGGGGGACCTTCACCACCAAGAAGACCAGCTGGAGAGGATCAACATCGTTGGGATCCACAGAGTGGTGATATTTTCCTTATTCTGTCTCTGTCACTCTCTCTGTCCCCCCTCACCTATTTTCTACTTCTTTCTTTCTTCCTCTCTCTCTCATATTTACCATCAAATAAAACCCTTACTATTGTCACTGGCATACGGTCTCACTTGCACCTTAATTTGGGCCGAGGCATTTCTAAAAACCTTAAAACTGGATCATAACACCCCTTTACCTCACCTGTCCTTGAGAGATTACAACTCTGCCATCGCCAAGAAATATCCGACCTCACTGTGTGTTAGCCCAGTCTGTGAACTGCCTTCACCCCACCACTCAGCTCTGACCCAGACTCTACACCAACCTGTAGCCAGCGGGAAGGATAATTACTACCGTAGCAAATGAAGTAAAATTACTTGAGTCATGTGTGTTGAGGTACACAGGTCAGCACTGTATTACAAGCCTTCAGTTTTCATGTGATCAACTTAGTGGTTACTGCCAGAAGCAAAACATCCCAGACACTTCCTGGTTCACATGTGTTCTAACTAGCAATGATTTCACCTCGAACATGTGATTCCAAGAGGAGAAAGGGTTTTCCTGAAATTACTCTACAGCGATAGATGAATGAGTTCAGTACTAATTAATAGTAGGAAAGAAAGAGTGGCAAGACAAATTGATGCATCTGACAGTAATTGCTCAAGTCTGTAATTTCTAAGATAGCTGCTTCCATGTATGTAATTTGTACATTTGACAGTTAATCCTATCTACATACATCACCAAGACCCTCACAACTGCAAGGAATAATTTGAGACATTGTAACTTAAAAATATCACAACAGCTGTGTTCATTTCCCAACCCCTCTTTTGAATACCTTCATTCTTGAGCCCAGGCCCTGAATTTCCAAAAGCAGATCTTTCAATACCCAAGGTGAAAACAACACAGCCAGCAAGTGTTAACTCTTTCAGTGGAGCAACAGTAACTTTCCAAGGGAGAAGCATGATTACTGTTTCACTGCCTGGATCGTTTTGCAGTCCGTACAGCAACACAGACAGATTCTACAGTTCAAATTTTTAGCACAGACCTCCTTTAATGTTAAATTCAACTCAAATATAAAATCCACACTTTCTGCTGCATCTGCTTTAACTTCTTTGCCTGTGTATGTTTCCAGGTTGGACACATTCATATCTGCCTGTTCTGCACTGAGATTTGCAGATCTCTTTCTTCAAAGCATCTAAGATATGCAGCTCACACTGCAGAATAATGAATAGTCAGGACAATTTCATATGGTAATTTCATATTCACTATTGGTAATTAAAAAGAAAAAGCTACACAGAGCCAACCACTGAAAACAGAAGTGACTTCTTTCTCCACTGCCTACAAACAGCATCATCATTCCCATGACTCATCACATCAGCACCCCAAAAAAAAAGCGTATGGTACGAACACTTCCTGTTAAAATCACACATATTTAAGCTCTGTCAGGCTGGCTCCAGAAGATTCTCCTTCCTGAAAATGTTTCAGTATGCTCCAGTTTCTGCAAAGGTCTATACTCAGCTGAGGTACATGAAAGCAGTGGCATTTTCCTCATACCTGCGCCCATCTGTTGGTACTTGTTCTGTGTTCATGATTAATGCAAATACTAACAGTGAAATAGGAACAGACAGTTCAGTAGTGCTTACTGGGCTCAGGCGATCCCCTGCATATAGCAGCAGGATACCCTAGATGTCCCTAAGGAAATGCCAACTACAACCCTGGAAACTTCATGGGACTACTATGTTTTTGCAAAGGACAGCTGCTTCAAATGGGCACCAGTTTAACAAATGCTTTCTGATTTATGGCTCTCACATAAGTTTTCCTGTTCTTTTCTGCTTTGTAAAACTTGCCTCCATTGGCAAAGCAATCACTGTAGCAGAATAATTGTATCAGCAAAGCTATGGAGATACAAGAAAGTCTATGTAAGGACTATTTTTCACTCCAAATTACTTTATCCTGGTAGCACAACCACAGTTTCAAAATAATTTACCTTAAGATCAACAGATTTTCTTCCAGCAGGAAGCTGGAATTGTTTACCACAGATAAAAACACCATGGAAAAAAGTGAACAAAAATAAAACCCACTGAGTCTTGAAAAAGGCATGACTAGAAAAATTTGACCTTTTAAATGGAATTGTTTTTGCAGACAACACTTTCCATCTGAAATGTCCAGAGAACTTATGACTTTTTGTTTTGTCTGTAAAAAGACTGTTTGAGACGTTTGCTATTTTCCCACTTTAATTCATTTTCATATTTCACAAAACAAGGTAAGAGGCAGGCACACTGTAACTAAGGACTTGAGAACAGATGATGCTACAATGGCAAACCGTACACTAGAAATGTTCCTGCATAGGAGGGGGTGGGGGAGGAAGACTGGCTGAGGCATTTGATAAATTCGTGTCTGTTTTGATGGACAGAAATAATTTTTGTTATTCATTACAAAAATCATACCTGTACATAATAGAAAGAAACACAAATGCTGACAGATTGTGCATCTCTTGGTGACTCTCGTTTGGACATTTATTCAAAGGAAGCACTGAAACAGGGAAGAGCAAACCCTGTGCACTTCAAACTCCAAGAAAAGTCTTGCATTTGACTTTGACCTGACAGAGGAACAGAAATACAGGATAAAAATTTTTCAACAACACTACTTCCCCATCACTAGAGCTCAGACTCCTGAATGGCATTCGCAAAAACCCAGAAAAAAGTAGGCTTTAAGATACATAAAGAAATCAAAAGGTCAGACAGCTCCTGCTAGGGACAAAAATCACACCTTGGAAGTTCTGAGACAAACAACACTCCTCATTCTGCCTCAAGTCGAGGTAAGACAGGAAGAATAAGATTTCCAAATGCAGAGTCTTGAGTTATGAAGTATCCTGAGGAATGTGCATGTGCATGCTGGAAAGAGAAAGGCATTTGTTAAAGCATAATTCCCTGCAGCACTGACATGATTTAAGACTTAATGGCTTCTGCAGTATTAATTATTTATTTCTCCCAGCCTGCTCCTTAATTCTGATAGTCAAATTCAAACCCAGCATTTCAAATCAGCCACATGAGAATAGGGCCCATTAACAATTACAATTAACCTGGACATTTCCTCTGCATGGAGGTGGGGCAAATCAACCTCTGATTGCTCTTCTTTGCCTAGATCCCATGTCTCTCTTCCATAACCAGCCCGCAAGCCTTGGCTTATGACAGCTGCTACATAGAGTGCCACCAGACACGCTCCTGAACATGGGGCACCAGGATTCTGCTCATGTGATGCAGATATGCTTGTGCACCTGAGGGAGGCAGTTGCTGTATGGCTTTGGAACACCTTTGTGAAATCCTACATACCCTTTCCCAGTTCAAAGGCTGGCCTCCAGCAAGTTGGATGTTCTGCACATTCCCTCCCTCCACCACTGGGGAAAAGCCCTACTGGATCTCAAATTTAGCCTGAGCCTGCAGTGTGCCCTTGGAGTGATCAAGGCTAACTGGCACAGTGGGCTGCACGATCAACAGCACGGACAGCAAGCCAAGGGGAGCTATCTGAGTTCAGTTTGAGATACAAACTGGAGGGAGTTCAATGGAGACACAAAGAGATGGCTGTGGGGCTGGGTGGAGCTCTCAATACGCAAGGACATGTTTCATCATAATGAAAGAGACTTCACTTATGACAAATAACAGAAATGTGAGACACCTTATCTCTAAATGGGGCTTTTCAATATCTCTAGGAGCAAGGCTGCTCCTGAAGGGATGCACATCTGAAACAAAGCCAAGCTAAACTCTGACTGTATCAGCTCACCTGCAGTGCAGCCTTCTGCTGTGCTGCAATGTGCTGTTGCTCAGCATGATCACGGAAATCCTTATTCAGAGGTGATCTTGCAAGTGCAATGCTGCAAGAAAGAAGAAGACGGTATGACACAGACCACAGACAAAACATGTGTCCTTGCAATTCTAGCCATGGATATCATGACTTCCTCAGCCCTCCATTTATTTCACTCATGGCTTGAAAACTGTCAGTTACTGTTTGGAATTACTATTTCTTAATATAAGAGAAAAAAGGGTAGATAGAGTGACCACAGCTGTACCATTTGAGCCACCATAAACAACTCCTGCCAAACTAAACCTGAAGCCTATTGTGGATTTTGCTCATGGGTTGAGTCCCACTGAAGTCAGTGGAACCACTGGGGTGCAGTGTTACACAATGCAAGGAATTTCTAAAGCAGCTTTGTGCTTTCACCACCACTCAGTCACCGAGTGACTGCTCTAAACAACTGTGATAAACAGAAGCACTAACAAGAGCTCTGCAGACTTCAGTATAAGAATAGTTCTTTGGTGGGGGGACAGCAGTTCATTACCTATGATAAAGGAGCTTCCTAATGATGTTAACTGAAAAATAAGATCTCTTGATAATAGCTTGGAGTACTTGAAACTGATTTAGCTTATCTATCTCAGTGCAGCATAAGGTTTCAAATTAAAATTTATTAATGTTTTTTCTTGTCTTTCATATCTTAAGACTTGTGTGCCTTCTTAAGCCAAAAGCAAGACATAAAAAGCATCCCCAACTCTGTATAAGTAACATGGAAATCAGGTGAGGGTTGCCATCAGAATTGTATTGCAAGACAATTCACAACTACTTCTGAAATTGTCACTGGAGACTGCTGCTGAAAATCCTGCTCTTACCAACCACAGAAACAAAAGTACAAATGATGAGGATTCCAAGCAAACTCATCAACTGAATTTTACCAGCAGCTTCAATGGCAACAGCTGATTTAGCAAATCAGTTTTTGAGAAGCAGCCATGCTCATGAAAACATCTTCAGCCAAATCCATGCCTAAATGCATAATAAAACCAAAACTATTCAGAAAAATTTTTGCTTATGGCAAGTGTTAAGATAAACTTCGTTGATGGAGAAGAGTACTACTCAGTTTATTTAAAACACAGTATTTTCAGTTATTCTGACAGTATTTGATTTTCATTTAATCTGTACCCACTAACTTTTCAATATGATTTCTGTAGATAAGCTTAAGGCTTCACCATAAGCTGACATTTTTCAGGTCTTCTGTTCTTGGATACATGATTTTCACCTGCCAAGGCTAGAAGTCAATCAACTCATTCACTCTTACGCTATCCATGCCACTGCTCTGCTTCAGGTACATCAAGCTCTTTTGGTCAAGTTTGCACAATTTTTATTGTCTCAATTCTGACAACTCTGTGGTCCAAGACCTTGGGCACAACATCAAAAAACTGTCAGCTTCTCAAAAACCACACATCAGGTCAACATGCCAAAGCAGAGAGTCTGACTGCTGCTTTGTAGGTTCCACCCATGCCCACCTTCAAAATTAGTAAACTCTAATTCTGTTCACTAGAATACAGTGTTATATTTCCTTAAAGAAAAAGGAGAGAAAACAAGCACTCCCTGAAACTCTGTCAGGCTTATAACGAAGTACGGAAACACTCATTGCCAGGAGCTGTACGTAACAGTATGATATTCAGATTTTCCTTCCAACAATTTGGCTGAAATAATAACCACATACAGTTATTATTAATAACTTCTTATCTCACTCAGAGGTCAACATCAGGCAATTTCAAGTATTCTGCATGTTTTTTGACATTATGACGGAATGAAAAGTGCTGTGGAATCTCTGAAAAAAAGACATGGGCAGCACTCAGACTGTAGTCAGAATATTTGACTCTGGCACAGGTAGTGCAGGTTACATTGCGTCTAGAATATGGCACTGCACTCACTTCATGCTAACCCCAAAGTTTAAGGATCTCAATTTCTCCACATAAATTATTGTATGATTTTCTAGTTACTGATTTATGGCAAAAATCTCATCTTTTTGTCTTGTATGGGAGAAATGCAAGTAACAGCCCTTCAACTCAGATTAGATTATTACACTTTATGGTGTAGAATCATCCTTATATCACAGCATCTTTTACAGGATTATCCGCTGTAACATAAACTGGCTTTGTCTTGCACATAGGGAGTTTCAACAATAACTCACTCCTGCTGTTATAGTTCTGCTCTAAGCACACAGGATCCTGAACCTAATGGCCTGCTACTTCCATTCCCCAGAGTATTTCAGCTTAATAATTAAATGTTTTCCCAGTGTCTGCTTCCTGACTTTCCTTCATGGTAGACTTTAATACATTTGAGTAAACATATCTGCTTCTCTCATTCTCAAATGGAAATTATGTAAGCCAAAATTCATGCTATGCAAGTAATTTTAAATACTACTATGTTCCTAAAGAGCAATGTCCCTCTGCCTTGTTATCAAGGATGGTCAGAAAACAGAAGTTTACAGCTCACTAGCTGTTTCGTTTCTTCCCTTGATGTAATCAGTGGTGTCCAAACAGGTCTAAGAACATAAAATACCTGGCTCCAGGGTGATTTGTGGAAGACTGGTTTTGCATAAGTAACTTTCTCTTCTCCTTGTCTAGTTCTGCCAGGATTGCAACCCTATTTTTATTCTGGAAACCTGGTGAGAATGACAGAAAAATATTAGAGATATTTATTCGACTTGTGTGGCCCAACTCTAACTCTGTGGAATTAGAAGTCCCTGTACAAAATCACTCTAAGATGAACACACTAATCTTCAAGGCTTTGTACTCATTTGAAAAGGCTACTAATAAATAGGTTTAATTTTTCCTTTTCTTATTTTACAGCATGCAATAGCTTCCAAAAGCTATCATGCATATTAATGCATTTTAAAATAGAGGCTTTTAACTCAAGTTAGCTCCTATCCCTTCCCAAGCTGGCTCTGGAGCTACAGTCAAGGTACACTATCAAATAACTGCCTTCCAAAAAAAAAAGTAAACTTACCAGGTTCTAGATTTAAAATGTAGTCACTGAATATTCAGCTCAACAATAACAATGGAGTGATATACTCACAGGGCCTAATTTCTCATGCCAGTGACCTCAAACTATAACATAAGCATTATATATGTAACAGGTAAGAATGAGCTAATCACAAAGCTTGCACATGTGCTTATACAAACATCTTTCATTCAATCTGTGTAGAAAAGTTTAAATATACTGATGTCCTTACCTATACACACTACCCATATTCTAAGTACGATCAAATGCTGGAATAGAGAAGCAAAATTAAACTATTAAGCTGTCTGTACACAATTCAAGACCGTGGCCTCGATTCGCTTTCATCATTGTCCCAAAGAGACCCTGAATACTAGAGAAGGGGTCAGGAAGTAGGGTGACTTGAGAGAACTTTAAAAATGCCCAAAATAGCTGCCACCTATGTATTTTTCAAAGTTGCCTTCTAAATGCAAACATGGCAAAACTGCTGTACCTACACCAGACTCATATAATAAAGGATCTCACTGCAGCCCTCAAACAAACCAGATGCACAAGTCCCTGCTGTCGCCCAGTATGCGCAAACAGCACAGCTGAGGACAACAGCTCCAGACTTGACTCTTACACGCCTCTGTGCCACGAAGGACACTCCTCATGTCGGAAATACACACTTTCTGAATCTCTGATTTGCTGGTGTTCTACAAACAAGCTAAGACACCATCATAAAAAAGAGATGTAAAAGTCAAGTTCTTCTTTATTTTCTCCATGCAAAAAGTCAAAGATTCCCACTGGAAATTGCTGCATGCTGTGGCCCTGCCCTGAGAACTGTCTTAGTGACAGCACTAAAACATGGTAGCCCACAAGCTGTTAGGAAGGCCAGAAACAGCAACTCTTAAGGAGAGTATTAGCATGTCAAGGTAAAATGATTTATTTTCAGTAGCTGCACTCAAAGTTCATCCTCTTTGACAGACCTTGTGTTGATGCTCAGTTACGTAATCCAGTATTCCTTTCATCTGCATGGCTCAGTGAAGGAAACAATTACCAGAGAGAAACCTTCAACTCTAAATAACAATTTGCATCTGCACTGCCTTGCTATCAAACCCTCACCTTTTCCTTCTACCATGCCTAACATACACACCCATAAACCTCAGTGTCTCGAGAGCTCTTGAAAGGAGCAGAGTCTTTTGATTATATTGTACTGTGGTTTTATGTAAGATCACCCAAAATAATTTCGATGTTTGTTAGTAAGACTTTCAATTACATTTAATTAACTGGTATTTTTCCATCCACTAATCCCTCCTTCCCATGTGGCATTAGCTCCGCTTAAACTCTGTTTTGTAAGAGTATTGATTCAGGTCCTTGATGTTTCTCTGCTCTTCGGGTATTGCACACTAACTCCTTCTTTGAAGACCTTGCGCTTGCAATGCATCTCAAACATTAAAACACAGCTGACATATAAAGGCTGACCAATCTTGCCAACAAGCTAGGATTTATCATTTCTGAGCTGCAGCTAGCCCAGACTTTACATTCTTATAAATTCCGGAGACAGTGTTTGAATAGAATAACGGAAGCACCTCTAAGAGGGTCTGATCGAAAACAACCATGTCTACATGCTCATTCTACACAATTTTAATGCAAAAATCTTTATACTTGACGTATTACTCAGCATCCTTCTGCGACTGCTTGCTTATCCTGAACTGCATAAATCTAAATGCATGCTTGGAATTCAGAAGATATGATGATTAAGGAAAGAAAAAGAAGACCACTTTTTAATATAAGTTTTGTGATCTAAAAAAAGAAAGATTAAATACGCTTAAATTTATCATGAAGCAGATGGTATGATTCAGAAAAGCTTGAGACCTTTTAAATGCTGTTTTTAAACTGTGATCAGAAACTGTAGAAGATTCTGTCTTCTATTTTTAGTCTTGTTACAGTATCTTATGTCAGAAACTCTAGAGGTATTCAGAAGAAAACCAAGTGTTTTTTCTTTTCTTATACCTCTACAAAGAGCTTTGTGGTGTGTTTTTTGCTTGATTGTTGGTTGTTTTTTAAAGCAGTATCTTGCACTAGAGTTCAGACAGTGACCATCAGCAATCTGCTGTGCTGAAAAAATCACTTGTTGAAGAAAATTTGTTAATGGTAAGGAGAACAAAGCCTGTTTAAGAAGGTGGAGGAACACATTCAACATGTACATGTTAGTACTCCTCAGCTGAGCAACGTGAAGCTCCTGCAGGTAAACTTCTTCAACATGAAAAGCAAAACCTGTTCATTTAAAGGCTAACAATGGAGGAGGTGGAACATGAGAAATCCATTTTACAGAGAAATTCTGGCATCCTTAGAAAGTAATTAACCGTATCTGGCAATACATAAGCAAGACTTTCATTTCGATTCTTCCCTGTACAGGAACGCAAAGCACCTTCATAAAGACCAGCTTGAAACTCATACAGAAGTTTCCCACTTCAGTTATAAATAAGAGTAATTTTTCGTATGTAGATTTGTCAGTTCTGCTTTCTAGTACTAAAAACGTGAACATGCAAAAATCAAAAGCCGTTCTTAGTACAGACCAGATTCTCATCTGTGAAAGCAAGTGCAGATTTTCAAACATGGGAACTTCATAACAAAGCTTTAAATTTAGACTTCCCTTGACTGGGCTGAGTTGCACTAATATTTTGAGTTCAAACTGTTTGAATATTGCAGTTTATTAATATTTTTCTCTGCTTTGCTGACATGAGTCCTGACCCAAAATGACCTGTTCAAGGCAGCTAAATAGATTAATGGCAGTGTCAGATATCAAACTGAGCACCTAGACCCTCAGATTACTCTCTAACATAGCAGATTCAGCACATTTAAAATTTGAAGTTTTCTGACATCTCCATTTCTGACATCAAACATTTTATCTGTGTAAGACTGGAAAGATTACTTGCATCTATTTTCTGCACATGAAAGGCAGAAAGCCAAAGAAAGCTGAAGGCTTGCTGAGTGATACTGGCAGCTTTCAGAGCTCACAGTAAACGTCTCTCTTTAACCTAATCTTAACACCTTATCTACCACCCTATCTCACCATTATCTATGTCAGTTAGTTCTTCTAACTAACTCTGCATGGCAAGAAACAGCACTGCCTGTATCTTTCTTTAAGTTTTTGCTTTTCATTGATTATCTTTTCCTTGATCTGTTGGCTGCTTCAAATTCACAGCATATTTAAGTTTTTTCTAAGATGCACTATTTATCATTTGTCCATAGATGTGTAACAGCACAAAAGAGCCCTCCACTACTTTGTGTTCAAAGATACATTTTTACTTGGAAAATGTTTTCAAAGCTGTGTGTCAGTTCCAAGCTCTGAACATTGAAAGGCACTGCATATTGTCTTGCCTGCTCAATTCAGAAAGATTTAAAGCAATTTCTTTACTCAAGTGCATGTTGCTTAAACGGCAGCATCCATGAAGTGAGGCAGCACCCTCTTAAAAAGCAGAATCTAAAGACCTTATTAAACACGCACAACTTGCAAGAAAAATGGAGTAATTCTATTTCGATGTCCTCTTCTGCTTGTGACAACTGGCATCCCAAAACATCATCTAAAGTCTACTGCACAGCAATACTCTCAGTAACAATTTACATCTGGATAGGCTTTCATATACTTTGTGTGACAGTGAAACAAAAGGCATGCTGGTTATTCAGTAAATTAAGTTGAATTACTGAAAAATACGTTAGTATTTTGTCTGTGCCTCCAGAAAACAGCTACATGCATAGCTGAATGTAAGTAATTGACAGATTTGTGGCTGCAAAGTTCTCAAGTACTATGCTTACACACAGAGCAGACTCAGATGTGGAAGAGCAAAGAGTGTAGATGATGACAAAATTCAGTGCAAAACAGCACAATCTTCCTTTTCAGACTCAGTGAACAGAGAGCCAAATCTAGCTGCTTAGACTGTTTTGTGTGAATGCACTCACATACCTTAAGCCAAAAGCATAAACAACTGCCAGGATATAAAGACACTCTGTAGAATTGCTACAGCCTGAAACTTAGAATTCTGTTTGTATTTCAAGAGCTTGTTCTTCCAACATACCAGAACTCTTCTTTTCTGAAAGGTTCAGCCCTGTCTGAAGCAGGATCTGTATTTTTTCCACCTTTGGGGACCTAAAGGAGAATTCTGTCCTGAGCAGTTACATTTCTCTCATCTCAGAGGGCTTCCTCTAGGAGGACTCATACACAGCATGGTTAATTCAGTCACACACAAGGTATGCTCCGGCCTTGCTGCACACAAGCAAAGACGATACACAAGAACAGCCTGACAAACGCAAGTTGCCTAAGTACTGTGAAGTATTGGAGTAGGAGCAGTGTACTTCTGAGCACCTGGAAGTATTTGCTGTAATTCAGAAGCTGATCTCCAACCCTCAAAGTGTACCACTCTGGTCTATGAGCTCATCTGGTGGACAATGCACAGCATGCTGAAAGATCTTCCATTGCTTTTAAATGCCACAGTCAGTCTCATGCAATTACTCCTGTGTGGTACTAACGAACTGAAAAAAGGCTTTTCATTCAATTCTGCTTGGTTTTTCTGCACTCATATGCAGCTCACCACCAAGAGTGCTTTTCTAAGAGGCCAATGAATAAAAGTTTGGTCCACAAAATCTTAACTGTTATAGTCCAAGTCTGTAAGCAATGGAAAACCCAAATTAACTCCTAGGAAAATCCCTGGTACTGATCAAAGGAAAAGCAGTAATTTGGTACAAAAATTCCCATTACAGTCTCCAGTGTAGAAGGCTAATGTTTAATTCATCCTTACAGCTCCGCCTCAGTAAGTGCTAATTCATAACCGTTCTGATGACTCTTTCAGCAAACTTTTATTCCTTTTGTCCAAGTGAAGAGAATGGATTGCTTGAACAGTACTAATACATATGCCATGAGGCAAGCTAAAAATGCAGTGTTTTTCTCAATAATTTTCACTGCTAGACTGCATCTAGCCAAGACAGAGGCCCTGAACTGTTTATATTCACCTGTTCCTTTCTAATTTTCCTAGTTGTACTATTTATAGGCTTATTTGGTAATTAAACTTGATAGTGCTTCTTGTCTGCTTAGTGCAAACAATTTTCATATGATAATTACACAGTTCCTTCAGTGAGTCCGTAAGGGATATCTCAAATACAAAAGATTCCAAGGCTCTATTAAATTATAAGCTCTGGAATGGGGAGGGAAACAAAGGTATTCTGGCACTAAAACCCAACATATTTAGAAAAAGCAGCTTTTAACTCTCTATGACAACATTCTATTCCTTGCAATGATGCTGATTTGGTATTCACAGAATAAAGCAAGATTTACCATTACATACCAAAAACTTTCTCCAAGTTAAAATTTGCAAACAGACAGCTCTGCAGTCTGCAGTACTCCTCTCTCAACACCTCACAATATCTCAGTAAGCATTCTAGAAACTACCTCCTTTTCATCAAGGAGCAAGTCAAATCTGCGTTTTGGACCCACATGAGTCATATGATAACCCCTGAAGTATCATCCAGCAACACCCAGCTTTGCAGGACTTGAGGTAAGGACACAAACACAAACACAGATCTGCAAAAAGTCTCCACTTGCTGGGAAACTGAAACCAGAATTCATTTGTCATAACCAAGTAAGGGAAGATCCATACCTGAGCAGCTTTTTCCTTAGCTCTTCCCTATAAATAAAGACTCAGAGATTCCCAAAGGTTTCCAGAAAACACCTCTAGAGGGCGATTTAAGACCCTCCTTCCAAATTTACCGGGTGACACTCCCAGACCCTCAGCCCCCTCTAAAGCACATGCATCGCCTGGATAGATCGACCGTTACTAAGATTTTTATTATTTTAAGGATGCAATTGAGATGCATCTTGGTAAAAAGGAACATTTTGTCACAGTTAGCGCTATGGTTTTAATTGGCTTTTCCCCCTAGGCCTGGCCACTAGCTGCCTGTGACAGATATTAATGCCGGGGTCTTGCTGTTCCCATCACGACATGGAATGTTGACTTCTGGCTGTTCTCTGATGCTCAGTGCAAGAGCTGCAAGTCGTGTTCAATGCCAAGTGTTGTAAGCATCTGAAATAAGCTCCAGGAAATCCATCACTGTACCACAGGCACAGTAGGTACTTCCTAACCCTGAGCATGACATTATGCTCAGTAATTCAGAGCTCCCCAGCCACCAGCGGTCTTTTTCAACCATTAAATGTGTGTGTACCTTGTCCCAGAAGAACTGCTGTCATTCTGCTCCTTTCAGCCCCACCTCTCTTCCCTTTCTTCATCTTTCCATAAAAATAAACTTACAGTTATGGTGACCTCACTGACATTTTCCACATAGTCTTTTCCCTTGAATACTTAGATTAAAACCTACCTTGTCCTGAAGGATTTGCTGCCATCCTTCAATTTTCAGCCCTTGTTTTATTCAGCTGGAGTTCAAATCTTTTAACCCCCACAAATATCTGCAAAACAGGTACAATACAAGATAAACATACTCCTTTAAAAGAAGAGCTCGGATTTCAATCTGTTAGAGACTTCATAAATACGGCAACTGTTAGAAAGCACAAGACGAACACTGCATGTGTGCTGCTTAAAATGTCTTATACACTTTATATTGCTCTGACTGAAACTTTTGGCTTGAAATATCAAGGGTTGTGATCAATCCTTGTTTTCAGATTCTAGTAATTTCTTGTAATTTCTCTTCTAGTAAAAGTACCTTTTAGAGTCATACACCCATTTTCCCAACTGAACTTCTTCCTGACAGGGTATGTCAGACTACACTTAAGGATCACATCAAACCTTTGTAGTCCTTAAAAGCTGAAGCCTTGAAAGATCTCAGTTTAGACTCTAACTCAAGAAAAACTCATTGTTTGAGGAGAGGCAATTTAAATCCCAGATACAAGGCCAGCCAAAGTTGTTTGCAGCTGTGGCAAAACAAAAGAGGAGGCCTGCTCCTCCGCCATACGTCACCTCGGGCCACCATCAACTTCTGTTTCCATCAAGGTGCCAGGCTGTAAAGTGCAGTGGCGAAGAGCTCTGGCTCAGCCAGGCGGAGCCGAGTGACGGGAACGCTGAATCCTGCAGGAAACGTGAATCAGAAGCCACCGTCAGACTTCCACAGGAGACCAGGCCACTATTACGCCCTGGACTTGTGGGTCCCTGAGCAGCAACGATGCAATGAATTGAAAACTCTATGACAGTATTAATTACACGCAGTGACAGCGGTCGGTACAGGTTTCTCCAAGAGCCATGGATGGCCTGACCCATTCCTGCCGCGGCCCGCCTCCCCCCACACGGCTCGGGAATGGGCTCTCCCGCTCGCCTTTTCCCTCCCGCCCACAATGGATGGATAGACTCCCCAGCTCTCCCCGGCCCGGAGGCGATGCTCCGCCCCAACCCGGCCGAGCCGGGCCGGGCCGGGCCCCTGCAGTCCCGCCCGCCACTCACC
>VXBT01000315.1:86005-127848 GCA_013400235.1 Oriolus oriolus
GCTTCTCGCCGAGGCGGCGCGGCCTCCGCTCCCTCCCTCCTCGCTTCGGTCGCTGCCCGACTCCGGCGCGATGTCGGGCGGCGCGGCGAGCGCTCCTCAGCCCCTCCCGTCCTCCGGGCCCAAGTCGCTGCGGGAGATGCCGCATCCCCTGGCCACGTCCAGCAGCGAGGAGATGGGGCCGGCGCTCACCCCCAGCCCCGACCTGCTCCTGCCCCGCAGCATCGCCGACAAGGTACAGCCCGGGGGAAGGGGGTGCGGCATTTGAGGAGGCCTCTGGTGTTGAAGGGGTCTCTGCATTGAAGGAGAGCATGGAGAAGGTCTGTGTGTGTTTCCCTGACACATCTCTTTTCTCGGCTTCGTCTCCCCGCGGGGAGGTGAAGCCCTGGGCGCTGCTGACATCCATTGCAAGAGCCCAGAGCGGCTCCGAGGCGGGGAGAAGGCATCGTGTCCCTTGCTGCGAGGGACCGGCTGGGACACTGGTGGTCGCGCTGTCACCGGAGGGTTGCGAGAGGCAATATTTTACTTACTGTATCTATCTGTGGCTCATGCCGTCTACAGATAGGTGTAAAATTTTCAGGAATTGCTGCAGCTCCTTTCTTGTCTCCTTCCTGTAGCCCTCACGGGGAAGACTTGGAGCTGGCATTGTTTCCTTATCATCAACTTGTCTGTGATTGTCCTTTCCAGGCTCAGCTCCTGCTCACTTCTTCCCTACATTAATACAGATGGTGCTCTGAAGGAGTATCTGTGTCCCTTCTCTAGCTCTGGCATATGTTCACGGGACACTAGTGAACTCTGTGAAGTGCCGTCCCCGTGGTGTTAATTCGGTAGTGGCAGTAGAGCACTGCTGATACATTAGCTACACTTGCAAGGACTTGGTATCTCTGTAGACAAGACTTCCTGAAATTTTTAAGGTAGGGTTTCCTGGGAGCAAGAACTGTAAGGGGTGTGTGATACGGGCTCGAAAGCAGCTGTGGCACAGCTGGTTTGTGCATACAAGGTTACTGAGTTGCTGGTGGCAAGAAGGGTTTCTTCTGTGGCTCTTGTCCTGGGCAGTATGGAGCTGCTTCTGGGTAGGATGAATCCCCTAGGCTCTGAAAGTCTTGAGGCTGTCAGCCCAATACACTCCCATGCTACAGGAGGGTGAGTCAAGGTAGCCTGGCCTCTTCCATATTTCACTATCTGCTGTGTGCAGCTGTGATGCAGGGATTCAGCACTTCTTCCTGCCCATGTAAGGAGTCCTTTCCTTGAACATTTGCCCACTCTTGCTCTAGTGAGAAGCAAGGCTTACCTTCTCTTCAGGAACTTATGCCTTCATCTAAGAAATCAGTCAGAGTTGATGACCTGCTGAGAAAAGGGTATATGACTAAGGCAGGGGTAGAAGTTGTGGAGGTTTTTGTCTGTGATAGATTGGTTTAATCATGTGACTAGGTTGTTTGGTGAACCTGTAGCAGTAGAAATTGGCAGCTGCCTTCACAGATCTTGCGGCTGAGGAGCTGAGCTCTTAGCACAGCCCATCCACACTGGTGGATAGCTGATGAGAAGCAGTGTGCTGAGGAGTAACTCACACCCTATAACGTCTTTCCTCAGCTGTTTTAAAGAACTTCTTTGCTTTTGAAGTGCAAGCAAGCTTCTCTCTGCTTTACTGCTTTGAGGTTTTGAGAAGTGTATCAGTATTCCTGACAACGTGGGAGCAGAAATAACTGCCTAGGCTCGGGCTGTGGTCAGCTAACTTCTCATAAGTAGGAAAGCTCTTGCCCAGTTTTTCCATCAGCAATAGAAATGAAATCCACCTTCCAGTACCCTGTATGTAGTACCATCCTGTTCTAGGGACTTGGCAGCATAGAAGTACTCTAAAAGACAGAGCAAAAGTGGCTGTGGTAAGTGATGTTTAGACTTGAGAGCAGTTCTCTGCTTGACCTGGAAATGGTACTAGGCTATGATCCTTGCAGAATAAAAGGATATCCAGTAGGAAGAGAATATAATTTTTTTTTCCTTCTAGCTGAATTAGCAGAAAAAGCCAAATGTCTTATCCTCTTGAGAGAAGGAGATTAAGAGCTCTGCTATGTATGGGATGTCCATTTTTCAGCTTAATACTTCACACACAGTCAAGAAAAAAAGTGTGTTAACTTCTTTTCCATCTTAGAAGAAAAATTCAGTAGACCGGTGTTCCTAGCTTTAAGGCAATGCTTGCACTGTGTATTAAGTAGTCTACAGAGGGAGTATGGTAAGAGGAGGTAAACGGGTAAAACCACTTTTTGGGTGGTTTGTATGTCTCAGAATCATGGAAGGGAAGGGAGCTCAAAGATGATCTAGTCCAACCCCCATGCTGTAGACAGGGGCACCTCTCACTAGACCAGGTTGCTCAGAGCTCCATCCAGTCTGGCCTTGAACACTTCCAGTGTTAATCTTAAAAATCTTAATCTCTGATGGTGGATTATTGATCTTTTGAGAGACTGGCTCACTAATGAACTAACAGTGCTGGGTAACTTCAATAGCTGAGTAACAAAGGGAGGTCAGCATTCAAGTCTGAATTAGGCTTAAAGTTCTGCAGTTGTTATTTATTGATTCTTGAGTAGGAGCTGTTCTAATCTTGTCTCTGGCCTTTTGGGAGAGTCTGGTGGAGATTGATACTGCACAAGTTTTGGTCCAAGTCTCCTGCTTCAAAGTGTATTTGAGTCAGATTCTTTAAGGACAGTTGTTCATATCCAGACCTGTACTAGGATATCCCTTTGGGAAGAGAGCTAGTGCCAATGGCTGGCCCATCACCATGAAGTGGATAATTTGCTTTTTCTGGGTTCCTCATGTTTTCTCTGAGCAAATACTTCCTAAAATCTGTTGCAAGCTACAAGTACCTAAGACTGAAATCCTCTGAGTGGAGAAACTTTAGAAGTAAAGGGAGGTTTTCTGCCTATAAGGTGCTTCAATTTTCAGATGTGAAAGCCTGAAGTGGCTGAACCTCTGCCATGCTTTGTATTCTTTAAAGCATGCTTTTCTTACTTTTTTTTGATCCATTGGGTAAGAACACCACTTCAGAGTCAGAGAAACCTGGGGGACAGGAACACCTGCCTGTATGTCTCCTTTTGGATTTTGATTCAAATATGGGAATAATGTAGTAGTTCAGAGCCTATGTAACTTTAAAGTCGCATAAACCTTAGGTTGCTGTACAAGAACAGTGGCTAATGCTACTAGAGCAGTAGGTCATGGGAAAGGGAAGGAAAATCTTTTGTGCTGTTTACTGAGGCCATCTAAGTAGACTAGTCTCAAGTTTTCTGGATCCTAAGAAGAAGGCTGCAGAACTTTTGTTGTCTGAAGTAGTGTCTTCATCCCGACTTGTAGTTGGCAATAGTTTTAGGAACCAGGACACCTTGACTTTTGACAGCATCTTACCTCTTAAATGAAAAGGACATTTTAGCCAAGTACTTGACTTTCACAGTGATGCTGCAGGAAACATGAAACACTTGAGTTGTAGATTCTTGTTTGTAAAGCATTTATTTATTGGACATATGTTTCTATAAAGATCTTTCTGTTCCCCTAATGTCTAATTTAATAAAACATTGTCTTGACACATGACCACCATGCGTGTCTTTGAGTTTATTCTCCCTTCATCCTTGCTAGCTTTTAGATAAGGAGAAAGCTAAAGCTGAACCTGGGTGCTACCATGTTTGTTGTTTTGGGTTTTTTTCCTTTTATTTGGTTGGGTTTTTTTAACATCAGGAGAAACATGCAGCAGAAAACAATTCCTCAAGTTGCATGGCAGGCTTAGTTGTAGAGTTAGTTGTAAAACTGAGGTATTTCTGGTGTAGTGAGGTCTTTCTGGTTTAGACTTTGGAACACATGCAAGCTAATTGAGATCTGGTTTTCAAAGCAGATCCTCTGCTGAGGAGGGCAAGACAAATGGGGAAGTGTCTGTGGATTTCTCTCTGCCTTTTCATTTTTAAAAAAGAAGGAAGTTCTGTTTGCACATGACTACTTGACTCCAATGCACAAGTTTGTCACTTTCAATAGCAAATCTGCTCTATGCACTAGGACAAACACTTTGACAGTGAGGAGAAAGGCAATATTAATAGATTACTGAGTTCAGAGCAGAAATGAGAAGTACGTGATATTTTGCTGTGGGAAGAGTTGGATTCAGCCCCCCTGAGGCTGTGCAGATTTAATAGGCTGCTGCTAAGAGTTGGAAGTGCCAGGCTGTGCAGAGTTAGAAGGAAAGTGTATGGGTTAGTTCTGCTGTTGTCTAGCTGTGGTCCCTCTAGACTTGTGTCATCTAACAAGAGTATCTTCCTAACATGGTGGTATTGGCTGTTCTTGCTGTGGTCTGCCTTGAAACTGGCAGCTATCTGGTAAGAGTCCTGATTCACATCACTGGTTTCTTGCCAAGGGCTCCAAAAGCTTTCATATCCCACCTGTCCTAGGACTCAGACTCCATTGTCCTTTTTCAGACATCTCTGACTACTTGCTACTGTACTTGTGGCCAGCTACCTGTAACTTTGTCAGCTTTTTTTCTTGGAAACTGCATACCTTGCATTTGCCTCTGTTAACTCTGTACAGCTGATGGGAGCTTCAAGGCTGTTTTACAGGTAGTATATCAAGCAGGTACCAGAGCTGATGTGGAATACCAGGCTTGCAGTGAATGCATAGCTCGAATTTGCTAGTTCGTGGAGAGGGACTTTAAAATGTCTACTGCAAACTTCTGGTTACTATCTGAAAACTATTGTTTGTATGCTCCTCTGCTTCCAAGTTACCACCCTGGTGAATTCCTAGACTTCTTATTAGCACCTGATCAAATGTAAATACTTGGTGTTTGCTGGAGTGCTGTTACATAGCACTTATACTGAAAGGGAGCCTGGCATCTCTCCAACTCAAAAATGTACTAGGAGTCTGAAGCTCTACTTTCAGCCTCCTTGGTTGCTATTTTATAATTATTGCTCTTAACTTTATCCACCCACAGAAGAAACCAGTTTGCAATATAATCTGAAAACTTAAAATAGATCTGCCTGAGCGTATACAAACTTCTTCCTTCTCTGACTAGATGAGAACTTAGACTGGCACCATGTATTGTTTTTAAAGGAAGCTGGAGGTAAATTCTCAGTTGTGTAAGAGACTGAAGACTGCAGAAAGTCAAACTGAAGTTGGTGAACTTGGGAAACAAACTTGGGGTGGGTTGATCTCTGTTCTTATCTACAGGGATGCAAAAATGACAGTCACAGTGCAGTTGAGGCTGGAAGGCACTTCTTCATATTGTGTAGTCCATCCTCTTGGCTCAGATAGAGCAGGCTGCCCAGGATGTTGTGAAGTTGTTTTTTGAACAGCTCTGGGCATCCTGTTCCTGCATCCAGTCACCCACAAAGTAAAATATCTCTGTCATGTTTAAGTGAAACTTCCAGTATTTTCATTTTCATTAAAAAGAGTCTGTCACTTCCTTCTGTACACCCTTCCATCAAATATTTATCCTTATTGATAAGATTCCCCGAGCATTATTATCTCCAGGCTGTTTGCCTTCTTTGCCTTGAGGCATATTGTTGGCTCTTGGTCAACTTTTTCATCAGTATCTGTGGGGCTTTTTTAATTTCCTGTGCCAAACTGCATTTCAGTCAATCAGCCTCCAGCACACACTGCTGCATGGGGCTGCTCCTGGCAGGTGCAGGACTCTGCATTTCCTCATGTTGAATTTTTTGAGGTATCCCACAGTCCATTTCTCCAGCCTGCTGAGGTCCTCCTGAATGACAGCACAAACATCTGATGTATCAAGCACTCTATACAGTTGTGTACTCTCAGTACACTTGCTGAGGATGTACCCTGATCCATCATTTAGGTCATTAATGAAGGTATTAAAACAGTAGTGGCCCCAGTTCCCTCTGCTGATGTACACCATTTGGAATTTGTGGGATCACAATGCTTTGAGTCCAGCAGTTCAGCCAGTTTTCAGTCTGCTTTGCTGTACATCTGTCTGCCTTGTGCCTCGTCAGATTGTCTAGGATTGTGTTATGAGAGATTTTGTTGAAGGTCCTCTTAAATTTGAAATGAACTGTGTTAAGCTCTCCTCTTGCACGCCAGCCCGGTGGTATCTTCATCGCAGGTAGGCATTGGGTTGGTTAAGCATGACTTGAGTCCTTGCTGACTTCTCATCACCACATGCTTTGTGTGTTTGGAAGTGGTTTCTAATATTTGCTTGGCCATTTTCCAGGGATTGAGGTGAAGTTGCCTGTATTGTAGTTCCTTGTATCCTTTTTGAAGATGGGAGTGAACCGTGTTTTCTAGGCCAGAAGGCTTCTAGGTTCAGGTGGTTGTCTGCCACATGCTTCCTAAGTAGGCCATCAGCTCTCAGAGGCTGAGCTTGGTTGTCATCTTGTTTAAAGGAACTGCTGTCTCTTCTCCTGTTGCACTGTGTGTGTGCATGGTCTTTTCTAGTCTTCTGATTAAAAGATCTTACTTAAACCTAGCATGGCTTTCAGCATGTCATCAATGCTCTATCCACAGTCAAGCTGCTGGCTGAAGCCAGTTTCCTGTCTTTTGTTACGTGGTAACTAAAGCTGCTTTCTGTAGCTATTTCATCTCTCAAACTTGTAATACCACTTGGATAGATTAATACCACAGTATCCTACTGAAAAGATAGAGTGTTTGTCATCCTTTTTTTCCTTGTAGCCGCTCTTGAGGTTTGATGGTGTAAAAGCAAACTGTAACAGTACATTGGTGCTCTTACTTACAGTTGCCTTCACTTGTAGAAATGGGAAAGGGTGCTTTCATGGTATGTTACACCACAGATGCTCTAGTACTGTTGTAAAACTCAGTGGTCTCTTTATGAAACGTAACTACAGCGAGTTTCTTGAGTTGGCAGTTCACCTCTCTTCTGAACAAGATGAAGGATAGCTAGCAAGTTGGAACAAACACTTGCATCAGCAAGGTACTAAAGGTACTATCTTAGTACCATTAGTTTTTCAGTCTCTCCCAGTAAAACTAAACATAGCTTCTACTGTATAACAGTATTATTACTTTGTGGTTCTTACTTCAACTTAATGGAGGGAGGAGTGTATACTTTGAGGTTGAATTTAGTGTTGCACAGCTTTCATAATCTTTTCAACAGGATTGCTTCATACATAGTGAGACAGAGTATTGCAAACAGATATTCAGAGCATACATAGAGGAACTTGGTTCTTCAGATGGATTTCAGAAGGATAAGGCTTGGCAGTAACTTGTCAGCCGTAGTGGAAAAAGTTATGCTTGGTGGTCAGAAGGAATCCTCAGGGCTGTCTGTGCTGGAGTGCCTTAAACTTACCCAAGTAGCTGAATGCTTTCTGAGCTCATTTATGGATAGAATGGGATAACCACTTGATAACGAAGTTCTCTTATTACAGTTGTGTGTGCACCTCCTCCTACTATCAGTGCCTCAGGCAGAAGGTCCCTGTAATTAATGGTGGGAAGGGCAGAGAATAGAAGAATGAAGGTTTGCTATTGACACACTCATCTGGGAGACCTTGGTTCCTACATTAATGTGCAAACTGTTGTCGTGGTGTCTTCTAGCATTCTGGTGTATTCTTGTGCTATCTTAAACAGATGGTCTGGCTGTCACATGAGCCAGTCTGCTCCTGCTCTGAGTTGAGAGACTGGTCTCTGTAAAGTAGGTCAGGAGGCAAGGCAGGGAGCTCTTTTGGTGCAGTGGGACTTACTGCTGCTACAAGAAAATCTACTTGCCACACCTGAAGTGCATCTTTGAGATTGTAACTTGGATGTGCTTTCAGTCTGCAGAAGAGTTTCAAAAAGTCAGTTAAAAATGGCATTTTATCTTGTGTATTTCTCCAAAATAGCTCTACTGAGGCTTGTTCTCTGCTGACCTTGAGCAAGATCTTAAATGCTGAGCTGTACTGACTCCTTAGGCTGTGACTGAGTTGACTGCCTGGGCATGGGTGCCAGTGCTGCTGAGATTTCCAACTTCTTGTGGCTGGGGAGAACTCCCATCACTAGGATGTAATGGGGAAGAAAGGTCTGAACTCTGTCGTGGCATCTACAACTATGAAGTAAAATCTGTGTAAAGTTCTCTTAGTGAACTATTGAAAAACAAAGGGGAGCGGTTTCTTGCCAGTTACTAAGGGCAGTAACTGACCAAGGTAGTAGCAAGGTAGCTACTAGCAATACTGCAATTACCAACTGAAGATGGAAAAAATACCTAGTAAGCTGCAATTATTTTAATGACTTAGCATTTCCAGGGCTAGTCTAGCCTAAATGGCCTTCAAAAAGGGCAAGAGGGAACTACTAACTACTCAGTTTCACCTCAATCCCTAGAAGGGTGGTGGAACAACTAATTCTGGTAGCCATCTTTATCCACAGAGAGGATGAGAAGGTGATCAGGAGTAGGCGGCATGGATTCACTGTAGGTAAATCATTCTTGACCGACCTGATTGCTTGCTGTGAAGAAACATCTGCCTGTATGGATGAAAGGAGGGCAGTGGATGTTGTCTTCAGCAAGGCTTCCAGATCTGTCTCTTACAATATCCTCATAGGCAAACTCAGGAAGAGTGGACTGGATGAGTGGACAGGCAGATGGATTGAGAGCTGGCTGAACAGCAGATCCCAGAGGTCATAATCAGTGGCACAGGCTCTAGCTGGAGGCCTGTCCATGGTGGTGTCTCCCAAGGTTCAGTACTGTGCCTGTTTAACTTACCCATCAGTGACTTGGATGAAGGGGCAGAGGCCTCCTCAGCAATGTCACTGACAACACAAAGCTGGGAGGAGTGGCCGATACCCCAGAGGGCCGTGCAGCCCTTCAGAAGGACCTCAACAGGCTGGAGAGATGGGCAGAGAGGAGCCTTCTGAAATTCAGCAAAGGGAAATGCAGGATCCTGCGGCTGGGGAGGAACAACCCCAGGCACCAGCACAGGCTGGGCGTGACCTGCTGGAAAGCAGCTCTGTGGAGAAGGAGCTGAGGGCTCTGGTGGAGAACAAGCTCTCCATGAGCCAGCAGTGTGCCCTGGTGGCCAAGGCAAATGGTATCCTGGGCTCCATTCAGAAGAGCAGTGCCAGCAGGTCAAGGGAGGTGATCCTGCCCGTCTACTCAGCCCTGGTGAGGCCTCACCTGCAGTGCTGTGTCCAGTTCTGGGCTCCTCAGTACAAGAAAGCCATGGAGCTCTTGGAGGCAGGTCCAGCAGAGGGCAACAAAAAGGATTAAGGGATTGGGGTGTCTTTCTTATGAGGAAAGGCTGAAGGAGCTGGGGCTTTTCAGCCTTGAGAAGAGACAGCAGAGAGGATCTTGTCAATGTCTATGAGTGTCTGAAGGGAGGATGTCAAGAGATGGACCAGGCTCCTCCCAGTGGTGCCAAGCAATAGGACAAAGACCAGTGGGCAAACAGATGCCCAAGAAGTTCCAGCTGAATATGAGGAAGAACTTTACTCTGCAAGAGATGGACCACTGAACAGGTTGCTCAGAAAGGTTGTGGAGTCCCCCTCACTAGAGATATTCAAGAACCATCTGGATACAATCCTGTGCAACATGCTCTAGGTTAACCCTGCTTGAGCAGGGAGGCTGGGCCAGATGACCCAATGTGATCCCTTCCAGCCTTAGCCATTCTGTGATTCTGTTTTTTGACAGATGAATTTATGGGACAAATTCTGCTTTCTGAATTGGGTGGGTCAAGGGGTCAAAAGAGATGTCACCTTCAGCTGTAAGTGACGTTACAATAGCAAAACTGTTGATTCTCCACCAGATATTTCACTGAAATCAAGAGATATCTATCAGAGTAAGCACTTAGATGATATGGTTAGTGAACTAGCTGAAATTGTTCCGAAAATAAAGACAATAATCTAAAGTTTATACAACAGGCAAGGAAAGAGTTTAGCCAAGAGCCGTGGTCAGAGTGGTCCTCAAAGCATAAATCCTGTTAGAGAGCATTACTGTCTTACAGCCACATTCAGAGCTTCTACACTGCTGCTTCTATGAAGCAATAAGGAGCAGGTAAGATGCTACTGTGGAAGTGAAAGTGGTACTGGATATAACCCTTGAAGATGGGTTTCTGCTTTGTCATTTTAGGTATCTTGGTTGAAGACAGCTTCTACTCGACTGTGTGGGAGCAAAGACATGGCAAAAACATGTCAGACTCTGTTTTGCAGGAAAATGTGGAAAATGTAAAATGTAAACTTGCTTCTAGATTATGCCTCAAATTATGGAGAGTAGATCCTACTGTGAGAGCGACAACCTCTCTTCCTGTCTTGGAGTGATCAACAGTATTATTAGTGCAGTGGTCTACAGTGTTATTAGTGATGGGAGGCTTACAGCAATGGACATGCTTTCGTCATGATTATCAGTCTGTGCTCTGACTTCACACTGAATTTAAGTCTCAAAAAGCTCCCCTGCCTTAAAGTTTTCCTGTATAGTTTGGCTCACTTTTCCAGTCAACCTGAATGATGCAGTGTGTTCCTTGAAAAGGAATGCGTTGCAGATAGGTGTTGCTCAGGGGCACGGAAACCTCCTCCCCATCACCGGTGCCGATAGGGTTCGCAGCGGGCACTTTCAGCTAACTCTGTGCGAAAGCACTGGCTTCTGGGAATGGCAAGTGATAGACTACCCTGATGATACTCAAACCCATGATTTTCTGTGTGGAACTGTTGCCTTTGCTGTAGCTTTTTAGATGCTAGTATAAGGCATATTGAGCAAAAATCTTGAATACTGACAAGATGAAGTTGTGGGTTTTGGATTGTTGCCCAGAAAATCTGTGGAAATTTTTAATCAATGCCATTTATTGCCAGTGATCATCTTGACCTCTTCACAATTTGTATGCTGACTTCCAGTGTGCTGACTAGCCTGCTCCTGGATCAGTACACTTCACTTGAAGCCATGTGTGCTAAATAACTTTTATATACCTTTGTGGCTGTGATAAGCGTAGACCATTAACTAAAAGTGTTTCTCTAGATAGATTAGTCTTTAGATCTCAAGTCCATCAGTCTCTATAGGTAGTTTTCTTACTGGGAGGAAATACTGCGTGACTGCTTTTCCTCAGTTTTTCTCCTCAAAGCAGGGAATGAAGCAGTCATGCTGTGTGGGTTTTGGTTTAGGGTTGGGTTTTCTTTCTTCCAACAGATGAGCACATCATTTATTTTATCCCTTTGAGAGCAAATGCCTTTCTGCTGGAAAATGTCTTGTATATCAGCAAATGTGATAGAGGGATATCGCTTAAATTGCACCTGCATAAACTAACTCTGAGAGCTTCTCCAAGAGTACACTCCTCCAACTCTTCAGGGCATGAGATGTAAACATGAATACTCCCCTCTTAAGTATCTTTGCCTCCGTTACTTGCGCAGTGATGCCTCGTCAGTCTGACTTGCTCTCACGAAATCTTCACTGGTCTGTGTCAGGAAAGCTAATGCAACTCCTCGGAAACAGAGAGCATGAGGGAACCCGTGTCATAGTGTATGCATATTCTGTCTTGTTTAAAGGAAATATTCACCAGGATACTACAGTGCTTTCCAGCCCTCTTATCTCTTTCCCTCGTATTTCTTCTCTGTTTCTCTCCAGTCCTTTGCATCTGTTCACGTTAAAAAACCCGAGCATATTACTGTTTGCTCTCAAAAGCCAAGTTAACAGTTTGGTGATACTGGGTACCTAGATAACAGATGCAGCTAAACCTACTTCTAGAAAGCGAACAGAAAAAAACAAACTTCTGCATGGTATGTCTGCAGAGCTGTAGCACAAAACTGTATGTCTCTAGGAGAAGGCAGTTTAGTTTGGACAAGCTTAATAAACTGTTTCATCTGTAATCAGATATAAATCTGGTTTCTTGGATTGGGAATGATTCCTAGTCATACGCAGGATTCAAGTTTTCCTGCTCGTGGTCTGAAATCCTGGCTGCTGCTTTGCTATTTAGAAGGTCAGAGCTCAGCTTCTGAGAATGAAACTTTAAACAAAACACTGGGTGTGTTAGGCTTGTTTGTTAACAAGGTGCTCTTTAACATGTTGAAATGGTTTGTGGTGTTTCTGTGCACACAACAGCAGAATCCATATAACAAACAATGCTACTGAAACAAAATCCTTGCATACAGACATGGAACTTAACAGAGCTAGAGGAGATTCATAAATTCCATTATTTTCTAAATGTTTCTAAGGACATGTAGCTTCTGCCATTTGTGGAGGCCTTTGAGCTCTGAATATAGACTGGAATTGGTGCCTGTTACCCTCTACTGAGAACTGTAGAAAGGACCTATGGCTCTTTTCTAAAGGAGCATCCAAGTCTGCCAAAATCTTAAACTCTCCTGCTTTCCATCAGGTCATAAGCACTTTTGAACTACTTTCTGCAGCTTAAACTTAAGTGAACTAATTGTGCTGGACAGTTGCCAGCTTGGCATCTTGCTTAGGAGGATAGATGCAGCTTTCTGCAAGGATTCAAGTGCTCTGAAAACAGATGTGAGAGCTAACCTTGTATCTGGAACTTATTTGAAGAGAATAGCTCATCCTGTGGATGTGTTAAAATACCTCTTGACATTTACCACATTAAGGAAGCTATGGCAATCCTGCAGTTACTCCTTGCACTTTCTTTCCTGTTCAAAGGATATGGGAGTGTACATGTCACCTTCCTGGCAGTTAGTAAGTCAAAAGCATGTCTTATGCCTTTACATTTTCCCTAATTAATGTCTGCTGCAAAAAATAACCTGTTTAATCTTCCAGATGCCTGGCCTTCAAAGGCATTTGGCCTTTCATGCACAAAGCAGCGCAGTAGCATGGCTTAATACTAGTATTGAAAGTCTTAGCTGTTGTAAAACATCTGTGAGATGCCACTCACATTCCTCATTTTCAGAGTCTAACCTGAACCCCATTTAGGTTTAGGGTGGTGTTGCACAGTTCCCTTTCCAGACTAGGGAAAGAGGCCAGCCTCTTATGGACTGTGAGAAGACAGACTTACAGCCAGACGGTATGAACAGATAGTCTGATGTGGTACTTCTCACCTTCTTGTGACACTTGCATTTGCCCTGGTGCACAGGAATGCTGAAACTGAGCCATATTGTGGCTGAGTCCCTAAAGACTTTAGCAACAGAGGTAGGAGATAGCTTATAGCTCTTGCTGAAAGTGCTGTTTCCCAGAATGTTTCTGTGCCCACATTCTTGTTCTGTTTAGCTTAACTGTGATGACTTATGGGAAAACAAACGACAAAGTAAAATAATCCATCCTATGCAACTTGTTAACCTCAGAAATGAGGTGAGAATCCTGTGACCTACATGAGAAGGCTTGGAAAATGCTTGTGTCAACCACGTGGTGCCTCTGTGAAGCTTGTTTCAGTGTTTCTTGTAGCACGCGGACACGAAAGGAACACAAGACACTCGCTCTGAGACAGAGAGAGAAAACCCACCGGAAGCCGGAAAAGCTTCTCGGCTGGGGGGTCTCGTTTATTTTATAGACCTTTAGAAAACTTCACTGCTTGGATAGTGAAATTACCACCTTTCAAATACATAGGTCTAAGGAGAGATCTGTCAAATGTCTCCGCCTTGAGAGAAGGAATCAAAACATCTTAGCAGTTAGACATAACATGGCTTATGTTTATAGAACAGAGTGTGAGGACTTCGTCTACAAAATTAAAAACATTGAAGAATTGTAAAAAACAAGGCAACAGTTTCTCTGTCCAGCTGAAATGCAGAGAAGTATTATATAGTATACTATTCCAAGTATGATACATGTATAAGCAAGAATTCTCCCAGGCCTTGGGTGGTACCAGGCTGCAGGCCATCATGATTAGCTGTTGCATCTTAAATTCTTATTTTTTTCAGGGATGCTGAGGAGCATGTCTCTAGACAACTCTAGAAATATTAGTTCAAATGAACACCAGAGCAAAGTTACCAGACTCATGGCTTGGCAGCATGTTGTACTTGGATGCCTGTTTAACATGTTCTGAGAGCAAAATGATCTAGTCTTTACCTTGGTTAGATCGGCAAAATACCAGTTGTACTGCTGAAACTTCAGAGATGAGGCATGGCCCTGTTAGACTGGGGGCTTTCTGCCCAACCCTGCAGAGCCCACAGATTTGGTTCATAATACCCTTCACAGCTAAGAAGTGAAAATTCGGGCTTGGGTCCTCAGCAGCCCAGCATTGTTCCTCCCCTACTGACACACTTTAAGGTAAGAGCAAGAGGAATTCCTCCTGATTTGTACTTATTCTGTGTTGCTTTTAAAATGTCCTCTTACAGTCTGATTTTTAGATTATTATTATAATGGAAACCATTGACCTCTTTGGAAAGTATCACCTTGTTCCTTGTGAGTACATCCACATAAACTGTGCCATTCTTCCCATTACTGGAGAAGGATATCAGGAGCTGGCACATAGAACCACTTACGCTTTCCCAGGAGGGTAGGTCTAGCCTAGGAGCTGATTATCACAGTTCTTCAGTTCTTGTCAAACAGTAACTTAGCACTGTCTTATCTGTGCATCAGTGTAAGAACATGGTTCTTCTTCCTGGAAATGAATAGGGTTTTTGGCCTTTAACTGTGGGGATGTTTTTTATTTTTTTTTAAACATGGTTGAGCATGACTGCCTTGTTCTTTCCATCCCTTCTGTGTCCACAGCATTCTCCCTTCTCTGCACTCCATATCCGCACTTTGGTGCCTTAAATTAGCTGCTCAAAAGCAAGTGCAAGAGGCTGGGACATGCACTACCTCAGACATGTGAAGAAACAGAAGTGACCTCTAATAAACAAAGTCTGATGCTGCTGCCTGGTAGAGAATGAAACTGAACATACATAAAGGGGAAGTATATGCATTTTCTTCCCTTGTTCTCTATCTTGCTGGTATTGGATAATAGTCTTGTGTAGACTGAAATTTCACTGATGCTTAGTGGGGTCTTCTCATAGAATACTGCACACAGAAGAGCTAATCTAGGTGTACTGGAGGATGCAGAAATGCTTCTCTGTACATGGAGCTGACCTGTACAAAAAATACCTGAATTCAGAACTTGCTGGGATGGGACCAGAAGTGCTGTGAACAGGTCTGTGAAGGCCAAATTCATGTAAGCTTTTATAGTACCCTCAGGAATATTTATGTCTAAACCACTTCAGTGTTCCAGTCACTGGCTGTCATTCTCCTATGACTTATTGTTATGTACTGAAGGTATGGAGATAAGAGTGTTCCAAAAACCAGCTGTGATTGTTGTGTGGAATTGTTGTCCACTTAACATGACTCTGTCTGTCATTATGTCTCTGGGAAATGAATGGCAAAAAGCAATGGAGCACCTTGAAATAGAAGGAGAAAATGTACAGCACTCTGAATTTCAGAAGTGAAGCAGTGAGGTTCCAGGAGCAGTACAGGCCTGGCTCTAAGGTCACTAAGTTAGGCAGGGCTATTTAGGGTTAAGTGCTCCTCGTGCCTCTAAACGGCAGCATTTCTAAATGTCTCTTACTGTCACACAATACTTGTTGAATGGGAGCAATGGGCACACAGCATCACATGGGTTCAGGCTAGCCCTTTCCAGATGTGAGTTCAAGCATGCTTGGAAGACCTGGCTGAACCATGCCTTCTGCTTCCTCATGGACTGCTGCTTAGAGAGCAAAGCCATCTGGTTAAGCTGTATGCTTGCTCAGGCAGGATAGGTGAAAACTAGCATCCAGTTTGTGGAAACTGTAGTATTTACTAGCAGCCTGTAACTCAGCAGAAGACTCCATGGTCTTCACTTCGCAATAAAACAGTATCTACGGAATTTTAGACCACTTTTCAGTCTTCAAGGGTTGAGTCCTGGAGGCTTTCTCTGGTGTACTACTCCATGGGGGGAGGCTGCCATCCAGCAGACTGAATATCAAGCTCCTGAAGTTTTTACTTTATGTGGATCCGAACTGTTCTGTAGATGGAGTCGTGGAAAATCTCCTGGGAGAAGATGACAACAGCTGGAAACTTCCCAACTCATTTTGAATCTCACATTCAGACTTCTAGTTTAAAAAATTCAGTTGAATTTTATATTTGGATGAACTAAACTTCTTGATAGATTTAATATCTGTTTCTGGGCAGGCTGACTGGTCGAGGTGTTTCGACAGCATGAGACAGCAAACTTACGTGAAGCACCCTTACCAGATAGCAGCCTGCATAGTTGGCAGGGTGCATTTCCAACACAGGCAGTTAGTTCCTGCTTGCCTGGTGCTTAGGATACCAAACATGTGCTGCTAAAATCGTCTGACTTATGTATGCATAAATTCAGGTGTCTTGGGGAATTCTAGAAACTTCATAGGAATGCGTGAAGAGCCTGCCTTTGTGGTGGTTTTACAACTGTGCACAAGAGCCTAGTATTTATCCAGTAGCTCATGAACCTGAAAGTCTGAATGTCACACTGTATCTACTTCAGGTTGTGATCCAGGCCTTGCTACACCTTCACCTGACCTACTTCAACAGATAATAAGACTGTGAGACTGTCCTGAGGCAGTGAGGGACAGAGACTAAGGATCTTTGCTCTTTACTTTAGAAAAAGCTTCAAAACTTGGGAAGATCTTTATGGATGCTCTAAGAAGTGAAGAATGTCTTGATGAAACATGTCCTTCACGCCACCTTGGCTGGGTACCAGAAGAAGCCTCCCCTCCTCTCTGCTGTGGGACTGCTCAGCTTTATTGCAGACTGACTACTGTGAGTAGCAGGTGCTGTGACGAAAGGCTTTGTAAGCAGTAGGTACCTGCTGTGACTTGGACTGTGCTGGTCTCTAATAATGCAGAGAGGTACTTAAAACATGGATGGGCAGCTACTTGGTGCTCTGAAGGTGAAGCTGATGCATGGGCCACTGCCACTGAAGTCAGACACAGCTTGCCAGCTTGTTTATATAAAACAGATAATACTAGCCAGTATTTCAGATGCTTGTGGGTATGATAGTTAGAAAAAGGTAGAAGGTAGAAACACAGATGGCTACCTATCTCCTTTCCCACTAGGCTCTGCAGAACATACTCCTCTTTCTGTGGTAAAAGCAGAACTACAAAAATGATGTAGTCTCCTTTCCACAACAGCAAAAAAAAGAAATCCTCCAAGTCTCATGGAAGAAAGGCGGAGCAATTAAGGTGACAGGGAGGTACTCTGCTAGTAGGATTACAACCTCGGATATCTTGCTGGGCATTCTGCTGTCATACTTCAAAGCCTGCCTCTTTCTAGCAATAGCATAAGACTTCAGCAAAACTGATCCTGCCTTCTATTAAACAAGGGTTCAGCAGCCGTAAGCATTGTTTCTAGTGCACTTAGCTAGGAGGTTCCGCCCATTCAGGAGGAGAAATAGTTAGCTTCTAACTTGGCTTTCATCTACTGAAAACTAGCCAAGTAGCAGGGTATGATGCCAGCTGTGGCTGCCAGGGGAGGGAGGATCCTGCAGATGAGGCAGTATAGCACAGTAACACATCATCTGTCCTTTCCCCACCACCCCAGCTGTCTGCTCTCCTGATCTGAACCACTGCTGATGTAGGTCTGAGTGTTTCATCCAAGATAGAACTATCACAGCCTTTAACACCTGAGAGTTTGCACAGGACCCATGACTGCAAGAGCACACTCAAGTGCAATGAAGCAGATTCAAGTCTTCACAGATTTCTGCCCTGCTTAAAATGTGCAGGATGAGCTCCCATGATATTGTTACCTCCCAACAGAGTTGGTGAGGAAAGTGCTAACTTCATGCAACTGGCTGCAAGCTCCATCTTTGGTTCTTTCTCTAGAGTCTCGTATTTTAACCAGATTCTATCGTATTCTTTAATCTCTCTTTCGGAAGAGTTTTCTTACAAGCTTTTGAGATCTCCTGTGGAACCAGGCTTAAGCTGTTTCTGCAAGTTAATTGTCATACTGGAAGCTTAGAATTTGACTGGCTGCAGTTCTGGCACAACTTGTTGTACGTTAATGCTTATTGCATTAACATGCAATAAGCCATGATGAGCTGTCTTTTCCTTTTGGAAACAGAAACAGATTTGTCTCCAGCTACTGTGGTATCCCACGGTTTGCTTTGCTTTTTACTCTGCTCAGCCAAATTCTCTTGTTTAGCTGAACTGTGTATTTTCTGAAACCATCTCCTGTTGTTAACCTTGTCCTGTCTACTGCTTATTCTGTTCGTGTAATTTCAACAGAACTTCTTATCTACTCAGTTATTGTGCCATTGCTTCCTCCTGTTATACATGTTCCTCCTACACTGAGTCCGAGCCAGATGCTTCTGTAGCTTGAGGTGTCTACCTCATGTCTGAGCTGGCAAGCTGTGCCATACTCACCCTGCTCTTTTGCCCTCTTGAGAGCATTTGAGTGCCTGCCTTCCAGTCTTGCTCACGTGCCACTTAAACCTGAAACCTCTCATCTGTTTATTGGCAGGCTCTTCTGTGCATTATCTGTGAGAATGTATCTAACCTTTCTGTTAGTAAAGAATAGTTTAGATCACCCCTTTCCCAAAATGTCTAGGCTAAACAATATTTTCTCTATTTCATAAGGCAGCCCCCTAGGTGAAGAGGAGTGCTGCTGCGGTTCTGCAGTACTGCAACAGACGGATGGCTCTCTATGAAATGGAGTTTGTGATGGGTTTGTGACAATGAGTGGTAGGAATTTAGTTGTGTTTTCAGCCATTATCAGAGGCAGACCTTTGTAAGTAACTTTACCTTGAAGCTCTTGCCTGATTCTGAACCTTTGGCTAAATGAGCACTGATGAACAGAGAGAGTCTCACCCATACATGATTGCTTTGCTTAAGATGATACATTTTGTCCAGCCACTTACAAATTGTGTGAAATTTGGTCTAAGAAGTAGTTGTATAACTAAAACACTTTCAGTTAATGTGGTGTTTAGCTGTAGTGATGTTTCTCTGTTTAGCAACAGGGGAAATCACTCTGTGGATAAATCTATCCCTGTGCTACTATTAAAAAGATGCAAACTAAAAAACCTCCTCTCTTCTCTGAAAAAAAGAGCCATGGATCCTTAGGACTTTCTTATACTGTTGTCAGATGTTGCTGTGTATTGTACAACTTGTCACACGCTGTCAGCTCCCCCTGCTACAAAACCAGAGCAAAGAACATGTTAAGTTGCTGTGATATTTATGTAAGTGCAATAACCACTGTTACAGAGTAGCTGGTTTGTACTGAAGTGTGAGATTTGAAGGTGTGTGGATGTACCAAGTTAGCTATAAAGTTGTTTTGTTGGGGTTTTTTTTTCCCCTGCTGCCAAGTCAGTTTCAAGGAATTGCAGACTTCCAAAACCTTTGTGTTTTTCTTCCTAAAATAGCCACTTGCTGGATCTTTTAGCCTTTGTCTTCTCTAGGCACTGGATGATACTCTTAGACTCGGGAGAATGGGAATGACGACCTCTCCAACGAAAAAGTAGTGTTTTCATTTGCTTTAGGACTCCAACAGGGAGGTATGCCTAGACATGGTGCAGGAGAGTATGATCTGTGACTGTTGTGTAGTGCAGTGATGGCAGTTCAGGCTCTCAGTCAACATGTGTGGGAGTTAACGGACTGGATGGAAGGCCTCTGATGAGGCGCTTCTTCATCCACTATAGGAGTCTCCAGAGGTAAAAGCTGGCTGCATTCCAGCTGGCTGAACTGTTGCCACTTTGCCTGAAACCTGTCTTGTCAGTAGGTGTCTTGATTTGCCTAGCTGGTTTGTTTTCAGTCTAGGCTGGCTCAGTATCATCAGGAGCTGTGGGTTCAGCAATGCTCTACTTCCTTAGGAGTAGAAAGCAGGTTGTGCTGGACTTTGGGGGGGTATAGTGGTAATGTGCTTTCTCCTCAGCTTAGTGCTCAAAGACTTCAGGGTGTTGCCTAGGTGTCCTGGCAAAGGGCGATCCTTGGAGCTGCTGAAACAAACAACCCTTATAATATA
Source organism: Oriolus oriolus (assembly GCA_013400235.1). NCBI lineage: Eukaryota > Metazoa > Chordata > Aves > Passeriformes > Corvidae > Oriolus > Oriolus oriolus. The sequence continues at coordinate 105,771 of VXBT01000315.1, forward strand.
TCAGAGGAGCTTGTCCGTGGTGTCTTTGAAAATAATGTGCTTTACCTTGAATCTGTTAAGCTTATTAAAAACTTGCTTTTTTTTTTTCCCCTCTCTCCAATGCAGGATCTCAGTCTGCCCAATGGCACACCCGTAGACACTTCTAGCCCAGCCTCCTCCTCATCTCTTCTCAACAGACTGCAGCTGGATGATGACTTGGATGTGGAAACTAGAGACCTCTTTGTTACTGTTGATGATCCCAAAAAACACGTGTGCACAATGGAGACATATATCACATACAGGGTTACAACAAAGGTACAAAGCAATATTCTCTTTCCTAGTACTTCCTTTTTTGTGGAATAACTTCAGGGCATGTTCTGGATATTCACATCTTGCACTGTGTTTTCCTATCTTAAGGACAAGAACTTAGTGTCTTTTGGTACCTTGTGAATGTGTTGAAGATGTGACTTTTCTTAGCGGAACTGTTATTTCAGTGTCTGAAATTGTGGAAAAAGCTTTTAGCATGTCAGCTTAGGTTTTTTTTTTTTTGTCTCTGATTCCTAAATAGAACTGTTTCTAAACTTGTACGGCCAGTTTCTTTCATTAACTTCAAAATTTGTTCATTTAAGTAATCTGACGCTCATTTGGTTTGAGCTCCGTGAAGGGGAATGTGCCTTGTTGCTGGTTCACTGTTAATCATCTCACTTTTTGTGTGTATCCTTTTCTGAAATGCTTTAAGCTTGTTGCTGGAAGTGTTTACTACATTTCCTCTGTTATCCACTTTACAAAATCATAGTCTTGATCCTCAGCTGTAAACTAGCTTTCATGCAGTTGCTGGTTCATATAGCTGTACATCTGATAATAAAATGAAGTAGCCTAAGAATGCTGCTGCCTACCAAAAGAGGCTGGAGATTTTTTCAGCACTTGTTGTAGTTCAATCATGAGTGTAATTTACTTATATTAATATTAAAAGTGATTTGAAAAGTCCACCATATTCACAACTGAAGTGTTGATTTCTTTTAACGAGCTCATTCTCATGCTAATGAGCTCCTTGGTGATGTTGCTGTCTGCTTTGGGCACTTGTAGTTACCTAAGGCAAAAAGTGTTCACTAACTTTACTAGTTACATACTTGATATACTTGTCCAGAAAGATTAACGTTCCTCTGGCCCACTTAGATGGCAGTATGTATTGGAGTGAATGTTCTCCTTGGAGATAAGGAACCTTTACAGGCCGCAGATAATTTTTTTCTGAATGTCCACTTCAAAGTTTCCCTTTCAGACTGCACAGGAGAAAATGGAATTTCTCTAAAATAGTAGCTATCTCTTGCAGCACATTTAACACAGTTCTGTCATTCATTTTTACTCTAAGAGTCTTAATCTTGCAGGAAACACTGTATCTTAACTACTAAAAATACTAAGAGGTAGTGCAGGGAAGTTTTTTTACTTGGAGCAGCTTAGCCTTCAGCTATTACTTGGTTGGAAGGAATAGGAACCACAAAATGAGATGCAGCTTTCCGCAGGCAAATGCCTAAAATTAGCTAACGTTGTTTCTTTCTTAAATTAAGGCTCAATTATTTCGTCAATACAAAATATCTCTATGCAGTGGTACCCTAATAATGTTCCTCTGCTTGGAAATCCTTATGTTCAAGGGCTCCTTTCCTTTTTAAAGCAGAACTCTGAAACATGGCCAGGGTATTTACCATAATTAGATCAGGTGTATTACCCAATAGTGTCTCTTTTTTTAATTAAAAAAAATAATTCTGTACTTCTGATTTTGATGTCTACCTACCTGTCTGTTAATACTTGTTTTATTTTTGATCTCATTGTAGCACACAAATCTGCTATATCATACCATTGCGATGCTAGTATGAAACTGTGTAAGTTATTCTTCTGAATCACCATGAAATCCTCATCTCTTTGGTTTTATTATTCTTGGAAACCTTTAGTTAGTCTCTAGGGTCGGAACCTCTAGCACTATCTACCATTTTTTAAGATTAACAGTATTAACCATCTAGCTCATTCTTGCTCTACAAACCAGGCCTCTTCGATGCCAAGCTAATTGCCAATTAGCCATTGTAGCTGAAAGCAGTAATTAAACATGGGAGAAAAGCTGCACAGTAGTAATCCACAGAGTGAGATAAGGAGCCTTCTCAACACCTCCCTTTCAGCCTTGCAGGAAAGAAGTTTGAGACCTCTAAAGGGTCTCTCTGGTGCCTCTGAATGAGGAGGCAGGGATGTCTGGGGTTTTATTCTTCTCTATGGGAGAATGCTTCTTGAACCTCAAAGGCTTGGATAAACATAGGTCATAGAATGAGTTATTCTGAAGACTGAAAAGCAGCATCACAAGGTGGAAGAGGGGAGTTGCTAATGCTGTAATGTGTGGTTGTGGCTGTGGCAGGATACCACTGTAGGGAAGCCTGTAGACCAACCACAGTCTTGTTTGTGTTGTGTGGGGTTTTTTTTCTTCTTTCTTTATACAGATGCTTCATTGTAACAGCAAACAGAAAAAGAGAAGTCTTGCAGTATGCCCCAGGCTTTTCAACTTCTCTTTGTCAGCAGGTGGTAGTGACTGAGGAAGAGTCAAAACTGGCTTGCAATGGAAAACTTAGGAGTTTACTTCATCCTGCTTGTGTACATGTTTTCACAGCTTCCTAGTAAGAGCCAGGTAGCACTCCCTAGCCTGTCTTTTGGATGAACACATTTAAAGAATGTAGTGGTAATCCTCCAGTTAACAAGACAGTGATTCAGGACTGATTCTCTTGATTCTTTCATATACTGTTTTCATCTTCCTAATGCAGTTACTAATGCAAGATAGTAAGCAGTTTCCTTACACAGGGAGGCTAGTGAAACCATAGAGGTGGGTGAAACTTGTGCTGGAACTTAATTAGTCTTGACTGTGATGGTTGAAGTGTCTTTGTGTTCTTCAGATAGACAGGTATTCATCCTAGGGGGATTTTACCAAGCAGATCTTTTGTAGGAAGGAAGGGGGAAGTAAAGCTTGGCCTTACATTGTGTAGTCATCTCTCCTGAGTGAAACATAAATAAGTGTACTTCTAACTTCAGTTTCATTGTACTTTCTAGGATGGCAAGGCCTTCTTCTGTGCCTTTTCCCGTGGAGGTCTGAACAGCTGAGTGCCGTTCTTCAGAGTCATGCAGTTGCTCTGCAGGCTTGAAGGGAGAGTCTTTCAAACCAGTCAGTACTGAAGTGAAGGTCTTGTTTTCACTTTCTTGTCCATCTCCTCATGCTTCCAGTCCATGCATTGGGTAGATTAGTTGAACACACAAAACAGCTTGATTTCCTAGAGAGGAGCACGTGGAAGTGATATGAAGTCTTTGTCAAACAGGCTAAACTGTTTGAGGCAAAAGAAATGCTGAAATGCTGAGAACACCAGCCTTGTTCCCTTCCACCTCTCTGGCATTCTCCTCTTTTCTTAGTTGAAGATTTTGCCTCAGACTTAAATAGCAGCATGGAGGGGAATTTGCAATCAAGTCTAGTGAGTTAGAGAGTAGAACTAGGGTGCAAAAATACTTTCATATAGTCATCACAGGCTAGCTTTAACTACCTGCTAACTCCTTCCAAGACAAGAATTTTACACAAGATCAAGACTTGGTGATTGCCTTGATACTGTCTCTAGTCAAAGCTATTCCAGCAACTGAGGTAAAAGTGTCTGTCACTCTGCCTGCTTTCCAGCAAGTAAAACTGAGCCCAGAGTGTTGCAGTGCTGACTTAGTGGAACTGTGCTGGAATCTTCAGTAAGTTCCTGGAAACATCGTGCCCATTATTTTTTGGGAGGTTGAGATCTGCCATGTAAGTTTCTCAGCTTCCTTTGGAAGAGACACATCCTTGCAAGATGAGATTTATGAATCTTTCTGAGAAAGCAGGAGGAATTTAACTGTGTCGAAAACATAGATGCTTCACTTGTCTGTTATGGAAATTTCCATGCCTGACCATCCAGGAGCCACTCTGGCAGTCACTCTTGTACCACCTGAGCTGAGACTGAGGCCCCTTCCCAGCTACATCCCCACACTCACACCAGGTTTCCTTACTGGACTGGCCCCAGGTTTCCCATAGCAGAGTCTCAGGTGTCTCGACCTCTAAAATAATTTAAGCTTGGTGCAATAACAAACCAGCAGCTTGAGCTGGTGCCTCTGAGGAGGGACCCAGAACAAAGGAACCCCTGGGCTTTTATCCCCTCACCAGTTAAGCGTGGGAAGGTCTGGGATCATCAGCTCCTGCCATGTCTCAGTGTCCGGTCCCCTGGCTGGGCCACAGGTCCCCGGGCCCTTGTTGTGCCAAGGGTCGGCTCTTCACGGCCTCTTTGCCTGGGCTCCACCAGCCAGAGCTCAACCTGCAGCTCCCAGTGCAGCTGCACCCCGAGCTACCTCAGTGAATTCTTTCAGCATTAATGAGGTTCCATTAAAACCTTGAAGAGTCTTTATGTTCTGCCCAAATAGTCTTTGAAAAGCTTATTTGCTGTCTTGATTTGATAGCCTGTACAGTAAACACTGAAATGCTGCTGCTGTATTTTCATCTCAGAGGAAAGAAACATGATATATGGAAAACTTTGCAATTCTGCTTGCCAAGTAAAGGCAATAGGAGCAGTTTGCTAGAGGTGAACAGTAGCTAATGTATGGTTTGTGTACTGGGACTTAACCCTGCTTTCCTGCTCCTGGACAGTCCTATACAGTTTTCCTTAACTGTTAGCAGAATAGTGGTTAATAAGCTTCTCAGTGCTAACAGATGGGAAACTTTACCTTCATCCTTATGGTACAGGATAAGACACTGTAGTATGCAGCCATTCAGATTACTCTCATTCACTCACTGTCTGATCTCTTAAGACACCTTTGGGCAGTGACAGCCAGTTCACAAAAACTCTGCCTTCTCCTAAGTAGTTACTGCCTTCCTGCCCCTCCCTTTTTTTTTTTTTAATTTCTAGAATAATGCCATTCAGTCTGTTACTCGAAACAAGTGAAAATGATTCAAATGAAGTCTCAGAAGTCACATTTGTAGTGTGGTACTCTTACATGTTAAGTAAGTTGGCGTTACTCTGAGGTGTGTGTAGCTCAGTAAGGCACAGATCTGCAGTGGATATCTAGGTCTTGGTAGTCCCTCATCTACAAACATGACTGCACCAATTCATGAGGATTCATTACGTTAATCCATGGACTAACCTCTGTATTGCTTGCCATGGCTAGCAGGTCAAAGGAGAGAGGAGCTGATCCCACCTTCTTCTCTTCTGTGTGTCTATGCCTTCCTTTAGTAGAAGCCAAGCCATTTAATAGGTAATAACAGGTCAGCTTGCTGCTTATAGTATCCTAGACCTACTGTGCTGCTGATACTGTGTTAAGGCTCCTGACTTCACCCTAGAAAAAGATTTCGTATGTAGAATTTGTACAGGTGACTGATGGGAGTAAAATGCAGCAACTGAAGAGTTGGAGTCATCCAGAGAGCAAGTGAAGAGGTGGATTGCATGTAAAGGTTGCTACTGGCTGGAGGTAGCAAAGCAACCAGGTGCTGGACTCGATGCCAGTTCAAAGCTGGGATTGCTGGCGTATTCCCCAGAATGTGCTGGGTTTGATGCGTGGCTGCAGATGTGTGCTGTGCTGGCACTGCAAGCCATTCCTTGCAAGATGGACATAATGCTGCAAGTAACTTAATTATAGCTCCCTGTGCTTCTCAGTGGGACATAACTACAAGGGCTGTCTACCTTCTAATCAGGGCTAATGCCAAGCTCTTCAGCAGACACTCCTAGTTGGTACACAGTTTCACAAGTGCTTTTAGGCAGTTGCAGTATGTGCTGTGCAAGCAGCCCCATACAGTCAGCCTTCCAGGCTATGGACTGTTCAAGGACTGGATAAAACACTTGCCAGCAGTTTCTCTGCATACTTATTTTTTTCCCCCAAACTTGTAATGAATTTGCCCTAAGGAAGGAAAATTTAAAAGATTTAATTTAATGTACTAATATATCTAATTAGGCATACACATGAACAGACTTGTTTCTTTGTCTTGAAAGCCAACAAAAATAGTCCATCAAACCTCACAGTGGCTTATGTTCTAATCTTTTAACCTTGGAATGTGATAAGCCCATCAATTGCAGAATACAGGACAGTGGTGAAACACTTTTTCACCTGTGGATAATGCATGTCATAGAATAAGTCAGTAAATACATTTACTTTTAATTCTCGATGGTTGAAATAGTCTTGTCCTCAGAATGAATATCTCATACAGTCTTCACAATCTTGTAACTGCCAAGAGAGTAATGTGGTTAACAGTGCTTCTGCTCTACAGACTTCTCCTGTAATGAGAGCAAAACATGTAATGAACTACAAATAGATCTTAACACATCAGTTCCAAGCAATCATTTTTCATATTGCTGGCTTTTCCACTGCTTGAAAACCGGAGGATCTCTCTCTCGTGCTGGCTGCACCATTTTAGGGATTAAGACCGCCCTGCAAGGCTTGTCCGGCATCACCCTTGGAGGGATGGCTGTACTGCATTTGCTGCTAAGCTCTGAAGTGAGAGGCTTTGGTGCAAACTAAATATATCCTGTTCTTTTCCAGACCACACGAGCAGAGTTTGATTTGCCAGAGTATTCTGTCCGTCGGCGGTACCAGGACTTCGACTGGTTGAGAAACAAGCTGGAAGAGTCTCAGCCAACGCATCTTATTCCCGTAGGTAGTAAGCAAGAATCTGCTGTTAAGGACAGTTGTGCATCTGTCGTCCAAGGGTAATATTTGGATGATATGTGTCTAGATTTTAAAAACAGTACTTCATTCTCTTTGAGTATTTAAAGTTACATGTGATACTTCATTGTTTTATAGTGGAGTGGAAAGAGCTTCCCATTCCTGACTGGTTAGGAAACTTAGACTTTTCTTGAGTGGCACACCTGAGAGGTGAGCTTTGTCAGCCTCCTGCAGGGCAATACGTGTGCTGACTTCAGTAGTCGTGACATAATACATTTAATCTGTTTGCTCAGTTATTGCATCTGTATTTCAGAGCATCTGGGGATTATGAGAAGCCACATGTACTTCAGGTTCTAGTCTCGGTTTAAGATGGCCTTTCGAACTGGTTTTAGAGGGTGATTTTAAGCTATTTGTGCTAACACTTAATAGCCCTGATATTTAATAGCACAGACTTGGAAGTCTCAGCCTCTGGCTTGGTAGCTATTGCATGCCTTCAGTGGGCAGAAGTTTACCTAGTAAGATTAGCTAAACTACTGCACCCCTTGTTGCTGACACTGGTGATTTGACCACCTTACCTGATGTGAGGAAGTTAGTACTACCTTACATGTTTCTTGTGTGAATAGGTAGGAAACCTGTGAGATCACCACCTTCAACCCTTTTGAACAAAGAAATTTAAAAAGCCCTATAGGTATTGAATTGTCAGGAAATAGCAACACTACTACCATACTTTAACATGCCTATCTGGGGTGGGTGATGTGGTGGAAGTTTCTCTGCCCTCCCTTCCTCCCTCCCTCCCTCAGCAAGGAGTAGCCTGTGAGAGAAATATTGTTGGGTTGCTCTGTGGTCGAGCGCTGTTTAAGTCCTTACACTGGGACTTGCCTCAAGTGGAATAATAGCTGAGTCTCTCAGAGATAAGAAGAACTTCACAAAATCATGTGACACCACTAACTGGCAGCAAATATGTTTAGTGAACAGCAGGGAAAAGAAAGACAGTGAGCTTGGGAGCATAAGGTGGAGGCATGTGTAATGTGTTAACTGCCCATACTCTTCTCACTCCCCGTTCTCTGAACAGCTGGAGCAATCACAGTTAAGTTTCTGCAGATTCTTGGCTATACTAACAGGCAGCCAGTTCTGCCTGAAGCCTGCAAGGCAGTAAATAATAGTCGAGTAGCAGAACGTGAGTCACAGCCAGGGAATCAAGCTGCTTTGCTGTGACCAGGAATTTGTTGCATGCAGCACGGCAAACTTGGCATGAATAGCTCTAATACCGGACATGGAACCGGTTGCAGAACAAGCCAGTATCTTAGGTGCCTTTCTTCTAGAAAATCTGGGGATACAAGGACGTGCTGCCCTATTTTATCTGTTTATGCACAAGTTAGCAATTATGGAATCTCCTGTTAATCTTCTGTTAATCTCCTCCATGCAGGGTATGGTGGGGAAACTGCTAAATACTTTAAGTATTTATTGTCTAGAAATAGATGGGGTATAGAAGCTAAAGGCAGTTTCAGACACACTGTGACTCAAGTGTACTCTTAAAAGATGTTTCAAGACAATCTAAGACTATCTATATTTGTAATTATAGATACTGCAATCCCTGAAAGCCTTCTGTTTTAACAAATCATCAGAAGAGAGTTGTTTTTCTAATCTCTGTAGAGTGATTTCTGCCTCAAATTTTCCTGTAGCAAGTGGTGTATCTTCTCAGTGCAGTGCGTCATGGCAGCCTACACTTAGGAGCCAAGACTAAGCTCAGTATGGGTTCCTTTTCATCTCTTCAGCTACTGATAGTTACATTTTCTTTAAAAGATCTGAGGCATTCTAACGTTTTCTTTCAAAAAACAGTAAAACTGACCTCGGATCTGTCTCTAGACTAGAAAGGTAAACCTAACACAGCCAAGGTTCTTGTCCTTGGATGGGCATGTTTGGATACTTGAAGCCATTTCTGACTGCTGTGCGTGTTGATTACTTGAGATGGACCTCCAAAGGCCTAAAATGGAATGTACCTACTGCTGTAGTTGAAAGCAGGTTAAACGGCAGAAGTCTTTGTAACAGAGGTGCACTCTTCTGTAGGTCTCAAATGCTCAAACTTTAGTGATTATTCAGTGCCAGTTTGCCTGCGTTTGGTTGAACTTGGATTCTTTAAAGTAGTCTTCCTTTCCCTCTTTTTTTCTTTTCTTTAAACTTTTTTCTTTTCCTCCTGCATATGGTGCTGAGGTAGTGACTTCCTAGAGTCCGAGCTAAAGTTTACAAAGCAAAGGAAGAGAGTTTCTTCCTCCCTGAAGACTAACGCACAAGGCATTATACTTTTGAAGAAGTCTAATGATAGTGTACCTTACACTGGTTTAACTAGAATGACTGACTGATTTGAATGCTAAGCATAATAAGGTAGGTCTTAAATTATAAGAACCAAATACAGTGGTCAAAATGTAGCTGTATTGCAGCTAAGTCATGCTGGCTGTGCTTTTCTAGGAGATACAGTCTTCATGTACAACCCATATCAGCTTGGGTATAGTGGGAAAGCAATATGTATAGACTCTTTTTTTCTTTAATTATTTTTGACAGATTTTAGATGGGAAAGACTCTTTGCAGAGGTGAATCCTGATTCCTGAACTGGGTGAAAATGGCTGTCATTGCTAGCCTAACTGTAAGCAGATTGTCTGGATGGACTGGTTCACAAGAATGAAATGCAAAGCACAGTTTTAAAACTGATACTAATCTTGAAGTCCATGCTGTCTGAACAGAAAAAAAAGCCAGATCTAGTGGTAGAGCTGAAACTGACCATGCTTCAGCTTAAAAAGTTATCTTCCACCCAAAGTGGTACTTCAGACTGTAATCTAAGTGTGACAGGGGGGACTACATAACTAGTGAGTCTGGAGACACTCTGGGCTTACCTGCCAAGCAGGACTGCAGAGATGAACTGATGGACTCAAGGTAATAAGATGTAAGAGTGGATGTGCTGTCAGGCCTTTGTGACTTACAGATACGTACTGGGGAAAGTCAGCTGTGATAGATGACCAGGTGTGCTCGTACTTCAGAAAAGATCCAGCCCTTTGCTGTGTCAAGCTGCTGGTTTGTTTTTTGCTCAGTGCTCTCAGCAAGGCTATCAGCCTTTTACAGGAGGGCCCTGTTCAAAAGCTCTAAATTGGTCAGAGAGGGAGTGTGGGGAGTAAGTAGAACAGTCAAAATTTTTGAGTTTCTCTAGACTGGGCAGCCTTGCTTCAACACTGGGTGGTGGGGGGGTGTGTGAACTTCTGTTACAAATAGCATGCAGCTCTTCTGGCAACTCTTTAGAGCTGGAGCTTGAACATGGATAGCAGTAGGGAGAGCAATCTCAGCTGTGTTACAAGTACTTAGTGTGAGTACTGTCTGACTTCTCTGACTCTCAGCTGAAGCCACTCAGTAGAATGCCTAGCTTTAAGCCAGACCAGCCAAAAGATAATTCTGAGCACGGCTTGAATCTCATCTGATGCATGGTTCCTGTTAACAAACACAATGTTTCAGTTCTGCTTCGTTTGCTTTCACGTAACAAAAGCAAGTTTTTGGTCTTTTGAATCTTGTGCTGTTTGCTTATCTCTGACAGCCTCTTCCTGAAAAATTTGTGGTGAAGGGTGTTGTTGATCGCTTTTCGGAAGAGTTTGTGGAGACAAGGAGGAAAGCATTAGACAAGTTCTTGAAGAGAATAACTGATCACCCAGTGCTGTCTTTTAATGAGCACTTCAACGTCTTTCTCACAGCTAAGGTAAGCCAGTAACTTTCAAATGCTGTTGTTGACAGGAACAAAAGAACAGAAGCCTTTGCAATCCCTTCTAAAATCAAGGTAAAAAGTCATTAACAAAACTATATGTGGAGATCAGAGCTTCCTCTAACATACCATAGGGTTGTTCTGACTATTGTGTGTGATGGACACTTATGTGTGACAACAGTATGGGTTCCCTGTGCTTGAAGAGAAGAGGAATCTTCTGTGCAGGTTGATAAATGGAATTCTCCAGACCTGCTTGTTTTGTAGGCTAGAACATACTCCTTTTATGCAAGAGAGATTAAAAGTTCAGAAAACTGTAGACTTTAAAACCTCCTTTTGAGGAGGAGGAAGGGGGAGAGGAAGAGAAGTCTCCCTTGCACAAGAGCTTGCAAATTTCTTGACTTTTTATCATGACTGTGCTTTTTATACTGCTTGCACTTGATGCCCTCAAAACTTAAGCATGGAGGCCTCATTCTCGTTTGTTCTCAGCCAACAATTCTGTGCTCATCTTCTGCATGACTCATGCAGGAATGGTGCAATTTTCTTTGGCTTTCTTTAGAACTGCATTTTAAATCAGACTAGGAGGACCTGCAGCTATGCTTGGGTTTTACCAGATAGGTGAGAAGAGCTATAAAAGCATGCCTTTCCAAAGTCATGTTACTTTCGCTCACTTAAATGTGATGTTTGAGCTCACTTCAGGTTCATGCTCTGTTTGCTGTTAAGAATCAGTCTCCAGTGTTCTTTTATTTCCCCTCCATGGTGAACTTAACCACTGAAACAAGCCAGTAATGCAGAATTTGTTTAGCACCTTAAATGTCAGATAGCTCTGTTCCTCTTTTCAGCTGTCCAAGCATGGTGCAGCTTTCTTAGCTGCTTTTTTGTCTTTTTCTACCCCTGTGAAATGAATGTGAAGGGTTTCATCCTCTGCTTTGGGCAGAGTTTGCCTTGAGGTTACAGAGCATCCTGGGAGGTGGGGGGAAAGGACAGCTGTTCTGCTGACTGTCTCTAATGTTTGAACTTGGTCTGGTGGAGCAGTGAGTGTCAGTTCAGTGTGCTAGGACTTCAGAATTTAGTTACTACAGGAACTCATGAGATCACCTTCTGGCTGAAAAGAGAAACCAGCATTTCTTCACATTCCCTGTTTGGACCTGTAACGTACTAGAATGCTTGAGAGAATGAGTGAATAATTTTGAGTTCAAGGATCTTTTCTGATGCCTGCTTGCAGCTAGAACTTAGGACATGCAGAAAGCAAAAGTCAAAGAACCACTGCATTTAAATGCAAACACAATTGAAAATTATAGTAGCTGCTAAGATGTCAGGTTTTCATAATCAGACATTCATTTGACTTATGTTAAGTACTTGGAAGGAATACCATAGTACATGTTTTGAAGATGGCTGCTGATTTTTTGGGTTTTTTTAAAGAACCCTTAAGATTTTAGTCTAGTCTGTAATATGTCTGAATTCTTGATCTCTACAGGCCTACTTGGTTTGAACACATCTCTTCCTCAGGCTGTGTAGGATAACCTAGTTATAGCTCCTGACCCTGTTTTGAGATGTTGAATACTGACCTCTGCTGGAAGGAGTAAAATGCAAAAGTCACAGCCTTTTGGCCGACTAAAACCATTTTTTTCTGGTGTACTGTTAAGGTGAAATCCCTTGAAGATTATAGGCAAACAGTCTTATTAGCATAGGTTTTCAGAAATTTGGTTTATGCAAATGTGTAAAGGAGTGTCAAGGAAGTTTACACTTTCTGTCGAGGCGACATGGATACATGTGACCCAGCCTAATCTGCAGTCTCTCTTGCAGAGAAGCTTTGCTGGTCTCCCCATGCTGCACTTCTTCAGCGTGCAGTCTTCACCTGCCTCCAGTGTGACCATGGAACTGGAGTGAGGAGGCTGCTTACCAAATAAGTGTGCAATGTGTAGCTCTTTACTAGGTCATGAGAGCCAGCTGGTACATCTGGTTAATATTGGTATTGTGGCTGTGACTTAGAAGTATGTGTGGATGAATGATGTGAACTATTTTGGTGGAACCAGAGCTGTTAATATGGCTGCTTCCCTGGTGAGAGTACAGGAACATGGGACAGTATGGCCACATGAAAAAGCTGGGCTACTTACTTGTTTCTAACATATTCATACTCTTCTCCTGGATAATATACCTCCATCTAGGGGTAGACTTGAAGCTGTACTCACCTATACAGCTTGTAGAAAGCCTTTGTTCAAGGCTGCATGTCACATGTAATCTCTTGCCTTCACAAGATTTGATCTTGACTGGAAAGTATCCTTCATTATATTAATATTTGAACATGTAAGTGAGTATTCCTAAACATATTTTTTTCTTTTTTTGTGTGTGTTTTTGTGGGTTTTTTTGTTTGTTTTTGGGGGGTTTTTTGTTTGTTTTGTTTTGTTGGGTTTTTTTTGTTTTGGTTTTTGTTTGGTTTGGGGCTTTTTTGGGGGTTTTTTTGTTTGTTTTAATTCCTAGGATCTCAATGCCTACAAAAAGCAAGGAATGGCTTTGCTGTCAAAGATGGGGGAGTCTGTCAAATACGTTACAGGAGGCTACAAATTAAGAAGTCGGCCACTGGAGTTTGCAGCCATTGGGGATTATCTAGATACATTCTCTCTAAAGCTTGGTACCATTGACAGAATAGCACAACGGATCATCAAGGAACAGTTGGGTAAGGACACAAGGTGTTCCATTGTCATACTTCAATCTGAATGCTCCGTGTCTTACTCTGGTTGATAGCATGACAGTTTGTGTTGATGATTCTGGCCTGTAATAAGTCATACACAGGGCAAAATCTAATGCCTGTTTCAGATTTTAAAAAGGCCCAAAACCTAACACAGTATCTGATATTAGCGCAACTCTCCAAATATTTTTTTAAAGTTGAACATTTTATACCAACCTACTATCTTACTAGAGTAATTTTTTGAAAGACTTTTGGAAGGTGGGAGAACCTGTAGATTCCACCTGGAGGAATACAAATGGAATTCCTGGATGAAGACGAGCTTTACAGGCCTGTCTTAGTGGAGTTAAGTCTTACATATGTTTAAAAAACTAACTGTGGCTACTGCAGAGGTGCAAGTGTCTTTGTACTGGAAGTCTGTAGGAATGATAAGAAAGAGGCAACTTGACCCTGTCACCTGTGCAGCCGTAGAGCTCTGTCTATTAAGATGCCAACGCAGCACAAGTCTTGACTCCCTGTGGGGATTAATGTTACTCAGACTTGGTGCATGATTTCTCATGTTTTGTGTTTACACCTCTTTGTGCACTGCTCTTACTCTGGTAATCTATTTTTCCATCTGCCTCTTGCAGAATACTTGGTGGAACTACGAGAATATGGACCTGTGTATTCAACCTGGGGAGGGCTGGAGGTTGAGCTGTCAGAGCCACTGGAAGGAGTGTCTGCCTGTATTGGGAATTGCTGCACTGCTCTTGAAGAACTCAGTGAGGACATGACAGAAGACTTCCTGCCTGTGCTTAGGGAATACATATTGTATGCTGAGTCAATGAAGGTAAAGAGCCCTGTGGCAGAAAGTGCTGTCATTGTGGTTGCCTAGAAGTAGCAAGTTCGTTCTTTTTAACAGTGAGAAATGCTGGTAGTGGGAAAAGTGGAGAAGTAAATAATGCATTAAGTAGGAGGATGTTTTCACAGTGAAAACAAAACTAGGTCTGTTTAATAGCTGGGTACTGCATGGGTGGCATTACCTCTCTGCTGTGCTCTTCATTCAAGCTAGGGTCGGTGTTGTAGGGTGTACACAACATGTTGCAGAGCTGCCCTTTCACTGGTGTGGCAGGTGGTACTCTATAGGAGACATCTGGTGGCTGCCTACAATCTTTCTTTGAACTGAAACCAGTTGTGCTTCAGCTCTTCACTACAGGGTCAGTGCCTGGCCCTACAGGAATGATAGCACTGGCAGTTTCTGTCACTTGTATGTAGCAGAGTTGGGTGCCTTGTTTTAGAGCCATGTGTCCAAATGACAGGCACTGCTTCCTCTGTCATCCCCATACCCTAGGCATGATGTGTCTGTTGTTAAGTTCTGCATACCAAGTAACTGCTTAAAGATGGTATTCTGTGACTCTTCATCTCTCTAAGAACTTGGTGTTTTACTGCTTACATAGATGTAATAAAAGCTACTTTAATGTGGGTTTTATTTTTTTGAAGTTAAGGAGTATTGGTAATCAATCACATCTACTGGGAAAAAGAATTACTGAGTAAACTTCACTAAAAAATGATATCAAGGACTTTAGGTTGTCCATCAGAGCTTTTCAACACATGCCCGTGGCACAGTATGTGTTAGCAGTCCCTCTATAGGGGACTAACAGAAAAGTTCCTTCTGAAGACTTTCCACTTTGAACAACTGTTACGAGGCTACCATACACACTCCTTTACAGATCTAATAGCCCGTTACAAACTTACAGTCTGAACATGGTAGTCCTTCTCCATCTAAACCTCATCCTATGCTTCTCTAACTGAGAATTGAAACACTTGTAGATGTCTTTTCCCAACTTCAGGAGTCGTACATCTCCTGCGTAGCTAAAGTATTCTTGCTGGTGGCTTTGCACTAATTCCCTGAGTGAAAATTCTTTGCTTTTGTCACTATGGATTTGACCCCAGCATAAATGAAGTGTATTTTCTTTACGGGTTTATTAACAGTAAAGTATTGCTTGAATACAGTGAGCTGTAGGAAGCCTTGTCTCAGAATGTTTGGACTGTAGGAAGTGGAGGTGGATCGAGTGTGCTTACAAATAAACAGAGCATGAGGCTAGTGATTAAATACTTTAACTCAGAACATCTGGCTTTTGATGCTAAAAATGCCTACACAAGATGGCATCTGAAGGGGCAAGCTGAGTTGTAAGAAATGCTCTTTACAAATATAGCAGAGGAAATTTTTTCAAGCTAGAAAGCAAGGGTTTCTTTGGCTGAAGAGGTACTTTAGGCAGATAATCACCACTTACTTCAGGCAGAGCTGCATTACAGCCTTGCACCTTTTAGCCTTTTAGAGCCCTTTTGTAATGGCACTGTCTCCAAGCCAACAGTTACTTAACTGTCTAAAGTACTTCTTCAGCTAAAGAAACCCTTGCTTTTTACCTTGAACTTTTTAAACTGTGGACTTGACTTTCTAGTGCTCTAAAGGATTATGCTGTTTAGTGTCTGGCTTGGGGGTCTTACTAGATTTACTCAGTCTAAAAATTTGAAAATCAAGGACAAAAACTATAGTTAGCCAAGGCTGTTTGTATTTTCCTTCCCTCTCAAACAGCAAAACTGAACTCTCTCAGGTTCTACAAAGTGCAGTTTTCTTCTACTACGAAACATCAGCCTGTTGCTTTTTCTGAAGCGAGCAGCTACTGAACTTTCTTTGCAGAATCCGTAACACCAAGGAGGTAACCAAGGTTAGTAAGGAGGTTACACTTGGAGTGTAGGAGGCTTTCTGTTGAAAGGGAAGTCCTCTTCACTAGCAGAGCATTCCTCTTCATCAGCTGCTGTGAGGACTAACTGTGAGATGACAGGCTGTTTGGGTCTTTCACAGCACATCTTTTGCACAGGATACTTGATGGAAGGTAAGTCTTCAGGTACTAGGAGTTCAGCGCAATCTCAATTAGCATTCTTTGTTGTACACTGTACCCCTGGTGTAGGTATGGGAACATGATCTATAGAGCAGTCTATAGCTGGCTGGATGTCCCTCAGGTAAGATCTGCCAGATTATCGTCACTGTTCAGAGATGAAGAGGCCTTGATGTCTTTAGGAGCACTGTTGTACCTGAGGGGAAGAGCCTGAGGGAACTGCACATATGGAGGCAAAGCCCAGTAGTTCTGGTTGAATAGATTATTAGCTGGTTGGAGGGAAGCCTCATCTCTGGGTTTGTTTGAAAGATTTGCAGAACAGGGCAGAAGCTGCTGTTGTGGCCTTGAGTTAAAATGTGTGCCGGAAGTGTCCTGGAGGTGCCTTTTCCAAATTACTCACTCTGCTCAGCACGTGTTAGGCCACAACTGTGTTCAGTTTTTATCCCTGGTGCACAAAAAAAGATGTGGAGATGTGGAAAAGCTGAAGAGAGTCCGGAAGAGAACTGCAAAGATGGTCAAGGGACTGAGAAGCCTGCTGTGTGAGGGAAGGCTGGGAGAGCTGGGTGTGTTCAACCTTGGGGAAAGAAGGC
The DNA here is from genome assembly GCA_013400235.1 of Oriolus oriolus. Taxonomy (NCBI): domain Eukaryota; kingdom Metazoa; phylum Chordata; class Aves; order Passeriformes; family Corvidae; genus Oriolus; species Oriolus oriolus. Next base: position 122,325 of record VXBT01000315.1, read on the forward strand.
TTAGGGAAAATATTATCACCATGTACCAGTATTTAAGGATTGACTACAAATATGATGGAAGCTCTCTTTTCACAAGGAGACCCATGGAAAAACAGGGATAATCAGTGCAAATTGCTCTTGGGGACATTTTCATTGAACACAAGAGGAGAATTTTCACTATGAGCTCAGTCAACCTTTGGAATAATGTCCCCAGGGAAGTGGTGGATTCCCCAACACTGGACACATTTAAGATCCAGCTGGACAGGATCCATATTGTCTAGACTGTGCTTTTGCCAAGAAAGGTTGGACGAGGTAATCCTTGAGGTCTCTTCCAGCCTAGTATTCTGTAGTTTCTATGACGTGGCAAGGTGATGTCTCAGTTCCAGGTGCAGTGGGGCCCATGTCAGCAAACATGTGGTACCACATTTGCTGATGTACTCTGATCTTGCCCAGGTAGGCACGTGCAGAGGACAAACTCTCCTATACATAATTTAGTGCAGATATTAGGATGTTATATGACTTCTGTATACTTAACATTGCTAGAAAGGCTTATCAGATGATGTGATCCCCAGAAGTGTTCTTGGACATTACTTTTAATACATGTTTAAAGAAAGCACCACATTGATAGGTAACTGTGTCTTTAAGGGCAAGAGTAACTAGAGATCCTTTTGTGACATTTAGTCGAACTAGGAAGCTATGTGATGTGCAAATAGGATCAAAATTGAAATTTGAGATAGGAGGCTGATGGCAAACTGAAATTCTGTATGGGCCAAGGTAGAACACTTCAACTAAATACAAAATGGAGAAGGAACTGCCTTGCTGAAACCAAGCTAAGTCTTTTGTGTTCAGATTCCACTGGTTTAGTTCTGACCTGAAATAACTGAGGTGTACTGGTTGAGTTTTTTTCAGTTTGGTGTTCGGTATCTTCCAACTTTTTCTTTTAAACTTTTTTCTCTCTAACTGAGGCCTTAACTAGTATTGTATGGTCTATGGTAATTTTGAGGATACTCGATGCAGAGCTTTTCATAATTGCTGCTAAAGCATCAAGGCATCGATCTAGAACTGAGAGGAGATTGCCTGGAGGTGCCAGAGGAAAATATGGGAGAGGCGAAAGGGATGGCAATATTTTTCTCCTCACTTACAAGTCAGCCATTACTGGATACTTAAAACTGTATTCACAAGCTCATTGTTAGTGGTCCACAGTAGGGGACTTGAGCACTTCAAGGGAATTAAGGCACCTGTTCTTTGAATCCAATTTGCTAATAACTGTTAATCATTGGCTACTCCTGGTGTCAGCTTCCTGCACTAACTCCAGGCTTCTAAAGGCAAAATGCAATTGCTGGAGGCAATTGTTTTTTCACAGAAGAAATTTAAATTGTCTAAGGTTCAAGAGACAATGCAAAGTAGAAATACCTGTTAAATCTCTCAGACTTTTGTTGCATTGGTAACCTCAGTCACTTAAAGGCCATCCCACATAGCTGCATAGATTCCAAACGGAAGGGGGAATGTTGTGGTTTGTCAAGCAAACACAAGCAATGGCATGCTTGCTTGTGGGACAAAAGGGAGAGTTAAGCTGTCAAAGGTGAATTTTTCAGGTTTGTCCTCTTTTTACTGACTAATCTAATAGTAGCTTTGTGGATTGGGTGCCATTCCCATCTGTCTTGGATTGAAGTTTGTAAGACTGCTGATAGCAACATCTCTACTGTAGAGCAACTGCACTGGTGGCCTTCTCTTGGCTTAAGGAGGAGGAGGGGGGATGATGATAATTAGTAGATAGGGGATTTGTGTGTGCCTAGTTAGATCTTGGCTAGACTGGCTGTTAGAGCTCTGAGGAGCTACTCTTTTAAAAACATAATTCTATAGGCAGCAGTGCACATGACCAGTCCTATGCTATTAGCCTTGTCTGGAACTGTTAAAATGACTAGTTACCACTTTGTGTCCTAATGGGGCAATTCCTTCTAGGTGGCAGAAGGGAAGACTCAAAGCCAAGTTAGCTGCAGGAGAATTTCAAATTTACAGTGAGTGTTGGTTGACTTCCCGCTGAGCATTTTTAATAATAACTTTGCATCAGTTGAGTAATTAAAAAATACTAGTTGTTTCTTTGTGAAACCCAAAGTGGTAAGTTGCCTGCTCTTAGACACAAAACTGCTTTTTTTTTAGTAAGACATTCTTAAAAAGACTAATTCCTGTGGTTGTTTTCAAATTGTAAGACTGTGGTATAACCTTAGTGAAGCTCCTTGTGGATGTAGTACAAGCTAAGTGTAGCATTTTTGGCTCCCTTTTTTGAGAATACTCTGTGAAGAAAATGTTTACTGCTTGAGAAGCTCTCTTGGGCAGTCCAGTGCTTTTCATGTAAATTGTGCTTTTCATAATTTTCTTTTCAAATTAAAACCAACAACCAAACCCTGCAAACTGATCTAAAATAAAGGCTTACTTTTACTCTAACACCAGAATGTGACAGCTTGCTTTAATTAAAGGATTCTGAAGAGTCTTTGCAAGTGAAAAGGGAGCTGTAATACCTTCTGTGGTGGTCTTCCAGTCTCTTAGTAAATGCTGTTGTCTGTCTGCTGCTTGAGGATATCAGAAACTTTACGTTAGTCCTTGTCTGCTTTGATACTTTTGTTTATATCCTTTTCATGGTAATAATAGGTCAACTGATGAATTAAATTTACTTAGTCAGGATTATATTAATGGTTTCATGACAGCTTCTATCTTGCATGCCTCCAGCTTGTCCAAATGTTGAATTTTATCTGACCCTGCAAGCTATTGGAGAACGAGTACTCTTTGTTATTAAAAGCTACTCCCTAAATGCTGTAAAATAGAATAAAGTAAATCTGAAAATCTGACTTTGGGCTGCATTGGCACTGAAGATATATCACTTTAGAGTTTCTTGCGGGCTGGGGGAAGGAACAAGAAGATCCCTTTAACAGCTCTCTTTTCTCATGCCCATAGAATGTGTTGAAGAAGAGAGACCAGGTTCAAGCGGAGTATGAAGCAAAACTGGAAGCAGTAGCCTTGAAAAGAGAAGATCGTCCAAAGGTTAGCACTTAAAACTGCTCTACAAAAACAGTTTGCACTTACACTACTTCCTGAGAAGAATGGAGAAGTGAAACTTGCTTTTTTCTGGATCTCGTGGCTTCTTTACAGTATAAGCAGTTTCTGGCAGTACAGAACTTTGTTGTTGGCAAGCTGGTGTGAAATAAAGACCTTAGTATGAATATGTGTAACTTGTCTAGCAACTTCTGTACTACTGATGTCCCACAGTTCAGAGCAGGATGACTCTGTTAACACTTCAACAACAGCCAGCAGTCAGTTGGACTGTTCAGTGATAGGGACTGAAGCAGTGGTAGAACAGTCTCTGGTGACTCAGCAGTATGCCAGCTGGCTGAGTTTAGGTCCTATCCCTGGCACTGTGGAACTGTATTGTTGCAGAACACTGGTTTTGGCTGGGGAAAATTCCATATTTTGCCCTTTCTGCTAGGGAGCTCTAACCGTGTGGTGCTGAACAGAGATGGCACGTGTCACTGGGTGACGGGTTTTGGCTGGGCTCCATGCAGAAGCAAAGCTGTGAGCTGACATGCTGCCACCTGCTTCCGCATGAAACAGAGTGCAAGAGCCTTTTCTTAATTCACTGCACCTTTAACTGATGATGGCAGCAGGGTTTGTTCCCTTCCTCTGCTTGGAGGTTTTTGTTTCCCCTTATATTTGTGTTAATAATTAATGGATGACTTTCCAGTGCTATGACTACTGTACAATAAGGTTCACTGTACAGGAGGTTCACATAATATTTTGAATCTAAGAACCTGAAGAGAACAAGAACATAGAAATGCAAAAATGTTTTTCTGATCTTTTGTCTATAATGAACTACAAATAGTGGTGTTCTAGGTGTTTCGTGGTGCTCTTGTATTTTGGTCTACCACCTGCCCCTCTGCTGGCTGGTGTGGTATGTACTCTACTTCCTCAGTATAGCTTTGTATACACTGGTATTCTAACAGTTGTATCTAGGATGGACAGGACTAAATCTGGTGCATCCAGCAAGCCAGTTGAGGTTTTTAGGCATTTGACTTTACCAAGATCTTGATGCAGTGGAACTGATGAATTTTGCTAATCTCTCACCTGTTAAAAGGCCTTCGGATCTCATATCTCAGTGGGATTATTGTGTAAAGTACAGCATTTAAACCTTGCAAGTTTTTTTGATACTTACGTCTCCTCTCCAGAGTATGAGCATATTTTTGGCAACTTCTTGTACCTTTTTGTAACATAACTAATTTGTGTCATTTACAAGATGATGTTGAACAAGCTCTATAGCATGTTCACAAAATACCATCTCTGAGGTTTTCAGAACCTTTCCATCCGGAGCTGATAGCTCAGAGTTGTGCCTGGCAGCATGTCTTACATTTGTTTAGGTCTCCTGGTTATCACTTGCTGGAAACTGAAAGCAGGCAGAGGGGTCATGTGCTGCAGTTGTGGGATGGCATTTGTGTTCCTTGTGGCATATTTGCTGATTTGGTAGAAAAGACCCCAGACAAAACCTTAAGAGAACAAAGGCCTAAGTTTAGATCATGAAAGGAAGGCCTATCACTACTTGATAATCTCTCACTGGAGGGCATTCTGGGCCTCCTGTGCACATACCCAAACCTGGGATCACAGAGCTCACCAGGCCATTAGATTGTTCTGGCAGTGAGATCATCAGCTTAGAGCTCAGTGGCCTATGAATGCAGAACGCTTGTAGGGCTACTGTGACTGTCTGTCAGCAGGTACTGCTCAGAGTGCTGAGGCTTGCACAGAAGCACAGTGTGGGTGGTGTTTACCAGTAGCATCATGGTGTTCATGTGGAGTGTGCAGCCTTTCAGTTTCAAAAATGTGCAGTGGTGAAATGCCTCTCACCCATTTCTGACCCATGCTGGAGCTGATTTTGCAGTAATCCAACCAGCACACTGAAGGATAGGTGTGGTTTCGTTGTGGTGAGATGAAGTTTGCTTCTGATGATCTGTTTTAATCTCTCTGCCTCAAGGCTTTTGAAGTGTGGTGATCTATGGGAACAGTGAATATGGCAGTGCAGAACTGGAAGTAGAAGGTCACCATATATATTTACAGGGGAGAAAAAAAAAGCCTTTTAACAGATAACTTGTTTCCCAAGAACTAGGAAGGTAGAAATATGCAAAGATTAGTTGTAATTAATGCTGGATTTTTTCTGCTTTGGGACCATTTCTTACTTGGTAATGATGATGTAGAGGAGTTTTAAAGTGGACACACCATCTGTAATTGACCACAATGAATTACAGATATTAGGCAAGCTTAGCTTTTTAAGAGAACAGAATGAGCATGAAAAGGATTAAGTGTACATGCAGAACTTCTTACCATATATATACAATTTTATGCACAGTTCTTGCCTGCATATACGTCTCTCATCAGTTGAAAGTGACTCACTAAAGTAGTCCTGGGCCATTTAAGAGTGTGTTGGAGTTTGAACTAGTTGTCACTTCGGTTTTGTGGCTTGAGGGGCTTTTAGGCTATTAAGTAGCTGTCCCGGTTTTAGAGACAA
>VXBT01000316.1:0-54480 GCA_013400235.1 Oriolus oriolus
CTGCTCTCTTAGATCTTTAAGTACTTTATATATGTAAGTAAGTTAGGCCTGCAAATAAGTTTAAATTAAGTTATAAGCTAAGTGAAATTGCTAGTAAGTCTTGTTCCTTTGCTAAATTGTTCAGCTTAAGATATAAGTTAATGTATTGTTACCTTTGAGTGCTTTTAAGCCTTTGGGCTATATTCCTTTCTATCCTTGCCATTTCTATCCTTTTGTCACACACATCTAAGTGCACACACACATATACATAGGTAGTTCTTGATATATTTCAGTTTGGATTGATTGGATTTTATTTGTAGCTTGTTTTTCCTTGGTGTGCTTTAATCACCTAGTAAGCAGTAGAGTGAACCTTGCCAATTAAATTTGTCATGCTGTTGCTTTATATTACGTCTGTTTTTTACTGATGCCCTCGCTGGTGATTTTTTTAGGCAATCTCAAATACTCATTCATAACAGTTTTATATATCATATCACTGCCATGTTTTAAAAGCCAATAAAATCTTTACTGTAAAGAAAAACAAAATCTGTTTTTAAAATATACATGTTCTGTGTATGTGTAATTATTTTAATTACAACCACTCTTTCAGTAATTGTGCTAGAAAAACGCCATTAAATACAGTTACATCAGATAAAGGATAGTGCGACTACATCCCCACTCCTTCTCAAAGTCAGTAGAAACTTCAAGGCAGTTGGCACAAATATTCATATGTAAAAGGAATGCCGCTAGATGACAGCAAGTTTTGTTCAGATAAAATCTGTTGTTTAATTTGGGAAAAAAGTCCATAGTATTACTTTCCAAAGTCATTATTTATCACATCTAAACTAACATCAATTTGATATTTTCACTGGGAATCTAGAGAACTCATGGGATATTACCTACAGTCTTTAGAAATCAGAGTAGTCAGACATTAACTTTCAGCTTTAAAATAAGGAGATAAGTCTTCTGTTCACTTTGCACAGTCACATAATGCTAACTGAAAATTTTAGGGCCTGCTTCTATTTTCTACTTGTATATTTAGTATTGATTAACTCTGGCGTAGAGCCTTAGCAGGTGTCATTAAAATTCCTTTCTTTACAGGAAATAAAGAGGAGGTCAGTGCAAATCTTATTCTGCTGGCAATTTACAGATTTTTTTTTTGTGTCTTAAAAAAAAGTACCTGTTTGTTGTATTTATGATTGACCCACCAATTTCAACAACAAGTAATATGAGCAGATGGCTATTAGAAAATGAAAGACACAAAGACTAAAATCTTATCGGAATATAAAAAAAAATGGGTTTTTTTTAAAAAAACATTTAGTACAAGATAGCTCTAGGGGCTGTGAGCTGAGTGTCAGTTATAGCCAAGAAAACAGTGTGCTAAGTATGGAGATACAGATCTCGATGGTCAGAAGGAATGACAAAAAGAATTTACTAAAATATCTACAATATTTTCCTGCTGAGTTGAGTTCTGAGCATAGTCTTTCAAAATGAATTGTATTCCTAATTTCTACTTATTTTTGAATGAACAGAGGCATGACAAACATGTTTGACCTGAGCCTTCTCCTGATGTTAGGGATTCATACCATCACACACCTTCCCTCTGAACAGGCGTATGCTGAAGAGCAAACCTACTTTGAATTTGATCAGTCATTAGCTGTCTGAGGCAACCATACCTGAAATTAAATCAGAGAGAGTACAAGTATGCCTCTGGCCAGTCTGACATGAGCTGAAGTGGGAGGAGGGGATGCCTCTGCATGACATAACCAATCAAAGGTGGTCAGCAGACCCTCCCTCCAGCAAGTCTCTGTTTTGGTACTTCCCCTATGCAAAACTCCCTGTGGTCAGAGAGCTATGAAGGGGTGAGAGACTAGATATCTAGTAACCAGATAAAAACCTAGATAAAACAGAGAATTTTTTGAAAGAATAAGTACAAAAATTTTGTAGATTAGGGCTAGGAAGTTTGCTGTATGAAGAAGAGCGGGTAGGTGAATCATGGGTAAATCATGCGGAGAAGGAATAGATGTTCTGATAAACATTTCATATAATGAATGCCTAGCAGGAAAGGGTTGCTACGTATATAGATGCACACTTCTTTATTTTAAAATATCCCATTGAGTAGGCTTGTGTTCCGAGTTATACTTAAACATACTTGAAAACCTTTGCTGCTGGATGTCAAAGACTAATATATAACTCGAGACAGTTATGACCTTTTTCTCCTCAGCACTTCATTTTTTTCTAGGTTGTTATTTCTTTTGATTAGATGAATACTTACCACAAAAATTAAATACCGCCAACAATTTAAAAAATGCCTGTGATGTGTATGAGTTTTAATTCAATAAACAGTAGCAATGTAGCAGCTATATTCAAATACAGTAGTACTACAGGGGAAAGCTATGTCCATTCCCCATGAAACAAATAAGTTTGACCTCCCAAGAATCTTTTATAACTGAAGTCAACTTTGGATGCAGATTTTATTTAGTAAAGGCAGATACTATGTGAAGTGTTGGTGGATCTGGTTTGAATTTTGTGAAATGTATCATTTCCTTAGAATGAAATGAATGTCAGTGAGGGATAAATGCACAAGGTACATTGGGTTGATGAATATGCCAACTTTAAATTGAAATGGAAAGTTGAAGTCTGAATTGTGCTGTCACCTTAATATTTTTCACAAGATGAGGTAAGAGCATGAACCTCATGTCTCAGGTTAAGACTCTTCTTGGGGAACCTACATCCTACTTTTGTAGGAGGGATATGCCAGTTCTAATAGCTATTCCATTTGCTAAAGTTCAAAATCCTCAGCTCAGGATTTTCATTTTAAATATATGAACTTTTCCATCTAAAAAAGAAGGCTCTGTAAAGAAAACAGCATGCTGGCAATGAAAAGTATTTCTATCTTTCAAGCACCAAAAGTTCTCATTTTTATTCTGTCTGACAATTTGACATGAACAGGATGGAGATGCTACATAAGGGGATAAAAAAACTGATTAATTGTCTCCTGTCTCTGGGTAGAAATCAATCATCATTGCTAAATATTATAGATCAATTCATTTCAGGCACACATACTGCATGTTATGAATGGGTTCTCCTTTAAAAGGTTTTGATGGTCTGTGTTTATATTGCAAAAGGGGGTATTTTACACTGTTTGAGTTCCATCAGTGATGGCTTGGTGGATCAGAATTATTGCTCTCATTGATAAATCAACATCAGGTCAGCACTAATTTAAAATAAGGATTACCTTATTTGGGATTGACTTTTTCCAGAAATGCACCTGAGGGGCACGGCCCTGGGCACATCCCTCGGCTCCTGGGGGCCTGGCAACACAGCCCAGAGCTGCTCCCTTGCTTCTGGAGGTCTTGGGGTGAGGCTCCACAGCAGCTCTGCGGTGAGGCCTGGGACAGAACTGACCCCCATCCCATGGGACCTCACCTAGGATGAGGGTCTAGTGCTAAAGCCCACTAAAGATCCCATTCCCACTGCCTCACAGCTGGGCCACTGCCTGGTCCTGGGCTCCTGGTCTGGACCCCAAATATATCTGAGATTTTAATGAACTTTAAAAATTAAGACCAACAGAGCTGCTCCCAAAATATATGAGGATTCTTACTTGGCAGATGAAAGAAATTAAGAACGAGCCCTTGTTCTCTGTCTCAAATATGTATTTTGATGATAGGTTTAAATGTCTCTAGCCTTTTCAAAACGCATATCTTCATTGAAACATACAGGTACGTTACAAAAAGGGCTTTAAAGCATTCATTTCAGACTCCTGATGTCTGTCTCTATATATGGTGTGCATCAGGCTTCTTCATTTTGTCATGTCAGTTTTAAACCCGGTACAGCAATGAAAGTGGTGTAGGGCAATACTTCAGAATCTCAGAACAGTTCTGATAAGAAACCGAACGAAAACTAGGTTTTTTTGTACTGGAACTGGTCAGGTCTAGGCTGACCCAACAACTGTATGGCTAGGAATCCCCTGAATGTGTCTGTAAATCCCAGATCAGCTGCTAGGAGAGGACCTGATCTCTGGCCATGAACTGGAGCTGAAAATTGCCAAGTTCAGAAATGTAAAGAGGCTTTTAGATCAGGAGCTGTGCCTTGAATTTGATCCCAAGCAATAGGAAGGGAGCAGCAGCTATCAGAAACCATTCTACAGTTAAAGCATTGCGCAACACTGTAAGCCATTATTGAAGTACAGGTGTTAATTTTAGATATATCCCAGAAAACTCAAAATTAGGTTTGTCATGATTCGTAAAAGGGAAAGTGAGAACTAGGATCTAAACTAGCTGGAGTTTAAAAAGCAGATATGTCCCAGGAGGTCTTTCCCATATGAATGCTGGGTTGATTTCTGTTTCCAAAAATGCCCTGTGTTTTCTTACTGACAAAGTCTGTCTGTGCTGGCTTAGCTATTGCTGTCTTATATATGCAGAGAAGCAAAGCACTGCAATATTACAAATTCAGAGATGGTTTACCCACACTGCCATCTACAGAATCTTACACAGATCAGCAAATTATGAGAGATGTTATGTTAATAGATTCTCCCTTTTTTCTTTTTCTTTTTTTTTTTTTTTTGTAAGTGCATGTGGCTCACTCATGAATTTGCTTTTTCCATGGATTTACAATGCTAAACTACAATGCTGTACTGTGAACACCTTTCCAAGTGCTACTGTCCAGCAGTCCTACAGCTCATTTCATCTTATTAATGTCTGTTTTGTGGCTGGTGTGCATTTTACTGCAACTTTCTCCGTCTTCTTGTGTGATATCCTGTCATAGTGTGCTACCTTAAAAATAGTCTGTTAGGTCTATTGCCCAGTTCACAATCCCAGGGTTCACAGGAGCTCACTCATTGCTACCTATCTGGTTAGTTATTCCGTGAAGATCCCAAGGAACCTCACTTTAGCTTAATCGTGGTAATACAGTACTGACATGTGTGAGCAGATGAGAAACTCCAGTGCCCAGCTAAGTGCCTTTTAGTGTTTGCCCAGTAGTCACAGCTCTGCTGCTGCTCCATGACCCAGGCAACATTTAGAGTAGAAGAAAAAGTTTCAAGCTGTTTCATTCAAAGTACCACTAGGGAAGGAATAGCAAAGCATGCAATCTCATCAGCAAGACTTGGCAGTTATATGGGAGATAAAGGAGGCTGAGAAGTATTGTGTGTGTTCAAGAATTCTCTAAATATACTGTAAAAATACACCACTTCTCATTCTTAATGATTCTCTGCTGCCACTTACAGTGATTGGAGCTCCATTTGCAGTTTTTTTCATTTGAAAGCATTTCAGTCTTGGAACAAATTGAGTAGATCACAGAGAGTTCACATTTCAAAGTGCTGAACAGAAACTTCCCTGGTTTGGATGGGTTTTGTAATTCACTTCTGCCAAGATTTTTTCCCAGGCACATAATACACTGTCTTGCTGGTATACAAAACTTTGACTTCTGTAAATAAATAAGCCACAGGAGGAACAGCTATATTCTCCTGTTTGAATGATTCATGCACATACAGCAGTAGGAAATAACATACTATACAAAATCTTACAGAAGTAGCTAGTGTTACTGGCACAACAATGGGATGGAATGCCTAGCATTGAAAGATAATGAGATTTCCTGTGAGCTGAATGTGTATAGTAAGCCCTTGGGATTCAGTCAAAGCATGAAGAATAGACAGTAGATTATGAGAAGAAAGAAAGATGAAGATAAACTTTTAAGATCATTCTCCAAAAAAGTGCTTAATTTTTAAGCATTTACAACACATCCTCCAGAGAACAGTTCAGACATTGTTTTTCATATTCAGGAAGCATTACCTCAATCCTGATCCATCACTATGCCCTGATCTTTTCAAAGGCTGAAGAATTTCCTTCTGTCCCTCAAGAATAAATAAAAGGAATGAAAACAAAATCTTCCCTGACTTTATTCCTGTTTTTAGATGCCTTACCAGCAGTCATCCCTGGAAGCACATATTATCAGTCTCTCATTTTAGAAATGAGGGAGGTTGTCCTCATTATGACATTCATATTTTGTCTTGCAAAGAATGGCAGCCTTCGAAGACTCGAACAAACCAGGTTTTTACATGTATATATAAGAAAACCCACCACAGTCAACAGAGAGCCTGACACTGACTTCAGAGGGGCCTCATGTGGACCAAGGCCAGGAGCTGATCTGCTGTGAATGGGTGAGAGTGGTTGGAAAACAGAAACTTGTCTGAACAGTCAATCAAAAGTTAAATCACATTATTTTTAATTAAATGTGAAATAATTAAACATTTTTTCTGTTCCCTGTTTCTCCCCTCTCTCTAAAAGTAGTGCAGGACACCACTTTGAGAATTCTTCTCATGCTTTGTGCAGCTGAAGTGCCTGTATCTCCCTCCTGCTGTTTGCATCACAGGCATGCTTGTGCCTACATCCAGCAGGAGTACAGATGAGAACAGCATCCTCTGCAAGTTTAATCTGACCTTACTCTAATTAGATAATTTTTTGCCAGCTGAAGATCAGGGAAAGGAGCTGAATAGTGTATTTATCTAAATAGTAATTCATCATAAAGAGATCTTTCCAGTGGAAAACTGTTAGGAAAAAAATCTATATTATTTCTATAATTTGTTTTAAAATATTCAAAAGCAACTTTTTAGAAACTTATGTTTTGGCCAATCCACAGAATCACAGAATATTATGAGTTGGAAGAGACCCACAAGGATGCTTGTTTCCAGCAGTCCAACACTTAAGTTTGGTAGTTTCAAAACAGAATGTGAAAAGTGAAAAACTTTATCAACCATAATGAATCAAAATTCAACTTGGGCCTTTCCAGAAGGAATTTCTGTTACTATTGTATTTATACATATATATACTTATTTGGGTTTTTTTATTTATATTTATATGGAAAAAATTAAAAATATCCATATTTTGCAAGTAGCAGAGAAATCATAATATTAAAGTGCTATTAGAAAGTTATATGATGAAGTTCAGATCCCTTGAAAAGGCAGTGAAGCCCTGAAATCAGATGACCAATAAAAATGGGAACAGATGTCCCTTCCCTTCCCCATTTTTATATCTATTTTTAATACCTCAGGTTTTGAAGTGTCTTTAAAAACCTCTTGTACATGTTGTTTCCCTTGGAGAAACTTGTTGCTTGACTTGGAGAATAATAATAGCAATGTTGCTGGAAAGTTTTAGTGTTTTTTTTAAACAATTGCTAGTAGTAATATATACAAATGGTAATCCTCTTACAAGCAAAAGCTGTTTGTCATAGACTGACAGAAGAAGGAGCAGGCAAGCGATTGAAGTGATTTGCCTTTGGATCCATGTGTAGATGAATCACAGACTCATTCATTCTCAGTTTCTGTGTTACGTTACGTTGGATCACCACGTTTGCAGGACAGTGGTTTTTCCATGCTGTGTGCCACAGAATGTTTCTGGTTTGGGCAATGAATGTTTCCTATGTCGTTCTCCTAATAAATGCACATTCAGTAACCAATTCAGCTGTTTATTCTGAAGAATATCAGCTATTTACTTGAATAAGCAGTTCTTCCTGGAAGGTATTTATAACTTCCCAGAGTCCAACCACTCACTTTGCTTCTAAGAAACTTAAAAAAATAAGAACAGAAATCTCTTATGGAAAATGATGAAACAGCCTTTATTTCTGAATTCTGCTCCTTCACCAATCATTTGTGTCTTACTTGGTTATGACAGCTGTTTTCAGGGCATCAGGAAAGATCTTGATTACTGGAAATAATTTTTTGTTTAAAATATTTTTTACAATACCAGAGTAATTACTGAGTTCTGCAATAACTTAGCAATAAAAGCATATTTTTAAGTAAAGGATGCTGATCAACAGAGTAATTTTCATTTTCTAGAAAACTCCCCTTTTTCAAGGAAAGAATCTAGCACATGGATTTGCCAGGCTTATGATTCCAGCTTTCCATATTAAAAATTTCCACCGCAGGTGATATTGGACAAGAGGATAAAAGATGTGCAAAGGCAGAATTAGACCCCAGTGCTCAGTCATTTTGCTAGATTGTAGCTCACCATTGCCTCTGATCTGCATTGCACACTCCAATCCCTCAGCAGCTACAGAGACTCTTGGTCAGCTCCATTCTCCAAGCATCTCTGCCAAGAGCCTCATGTCAGGTACTCTCCACAAGTAACAAGCAGAAAACACCTACTGTTACAGATGGAAGAGCAGAACCACTTCCAGGAATTGGGAAGGGAGAGCAGGATTTTCCTGTTAGTGCCTTTTCCATTTCTTCATTCCAGGCAAACAAAAGGAACTATGATATATCAGACTGCTGGAGCCAATTTTCATCACTGCTATTGCTTTGCTTTGTTCCTTGAAAACAAGCAGGTTGCTAGGGGAAACTTTATTAAAAACAATGTGAAATATTCTTGTGACTATTCTGACTTAAAAATGCTACTGAGATGAGATAGAGAAAACTTTAAAAAGTTGGTTTATTCCCTGATTTCCCATCACACGTATCCCCTGATGATTCAGATGTATTCTGTGTCTTCAAAACTTGCATTCTTGTGGGGGAAAAGAATGCATATCTGGAGCAAACCATCAGCATTTTGATGAGGGCATACAGGACAGACATATAGGCTCAGCCCTGAGACTTATTTGCAGCTTCTTTCTTTTCCTCCTCTGTACAGCAAAGGCATTTCACAGATTTTACTCTAAAAAGAGCTAAGTGATTTGGGGGTTTGTTTTATCTTGGTGTTTTCTCTTTCTTTGGAAATAGTAAACTTTCTGGACTCAGTATCCCCAGACTATTTGCAATGTCAAAATGAGTTCTCCTGTGTCATTTGATCTGATTACTAAGTAATGCTAATGGAGGATATAGTAATGACATTGGAAGTGTTTGGATTTCGGTTGTTTTACCAACAGTAAAGATAAAATATTTTTATTCTAAATTGACTGGAATTCCTAACAGCAGAGAGGGTAGAAGCTGTCTAAGTGAAAATAAGGAAAAGTAAACATGCCACATTTGGTTCAGATCAAAAATTGCGGAGTTTTTTCAGTTTAGCTATTGAATTAAAAAATCAATTATCTTCACAGCTCCTCCTGAAAAGCCATACCAAACAGTACTTTTCTGTCTGAACTTTTCCCACCATGGAAAATCCTTAATAAATCCTAAAAAAGTGGTGGTTCAGTATAACTTCAAGACCATCCCTGGAGCTTTTTTGACAAGGCTGTGAAACTCAATTCCCTGTATGCTCTCTCAAAGCCCAAAGAAGAGCTATGGACATTACAGTTTTTCAGCTGCAAGTGAAAGGATTTCCTGGCAGAGCTCTAAGACGTGCACATGCCCAAGAGTGGGTCAGTGGTGGCAGCCACTTCAGGTGTGGGGAGTGAGTGGTGAGACCAGCCCTGTGCTCAGGATGCACAGGCAGCCCCCTGACGTGTGTAAGGGGAAGCTGCTCGCTGTCTCTTGGACTTTCATCATCTAAGTCACAGGTCACAGTTCAGGACTAAGGAACAAACTGTCTTTTCCAGCCTATGCTTTGGCTATGGCTATTGGCTCTTTAATCTACATGTGAAGCTACAAGCCATGTGTAAGCTAGTGCTGCTTATAGATCTGTTTCAGGAATGGGTGTGACAAGACATGAATATCTGGTCTTGGAAAGAGCTAGATATAATTGTGAGGATACTGGCAAGGAGAGAAAAGAGAAGTAATTCGATTTGTGGAGTGAGCTTTATTTGGCTTATTTGGTCAGTGACCAGCAGTTATCAATAATTAGCTGATTGTATCAAGCGTGCTTCACCGTGCACTTCATTTAACCCTAGAAAGATGGTGACTGAATGTTAAATAAACAATGAACAACTATGAAGAATTTAGAATAGTTTTTACTAATTTGGAAACTGTCACAAAATTAATTTAGAAACTTCTCATAGTCTTACTGTTTTCCAGTGTGCAATGCTTGGTTGGGAGCTTTTTTCCTCTTGCTTCTTCAGTGCAGGATCCATGAAGATTGTAGCAATCAACAAAACCACTACAGCACTTATTGCAGAAAGCATGATCTAGATTTACACTGATGCTGTCAGCTGGCTATGTGCAGTGCAGATCTGTTGAGGACCTCAGCAGTATCAATCAGAGCAGTATCAGGGCCCCATCCAGCAAAAGAACATCCCCACATTAAGACTGTTTTGAGTCACAGAAACATCTTCCCAGAGAAATACTTCCAGGGCTTTAGAAGGAACAAGTTCAAAGACAGTTGAATTTTTGTGGGAATACTGTATCAAATACTGAAGACACATCAAAAATCCTAACCATCCATGCCAGAGGTTACACCTGGACTGGTTCATCAGCTGCTAAACACTTACTGACTCATTGCCAATCTTCACATACATGGATGTTGTTCACCTTCCTGTCCTTTGCTTAAAGAAGTCTCACAGTCAATGTACCATTGGTTTGTGAATCTGCCTATTTAATGCTAAGCTTATATTAGAACTACAAGGTATATTTGGAACTGGTCCTTGTTTTTGTGTTAGGAGCTAGCTTTAGGTGGATTATCCATGTAGCAATTAAGGCTGTTCCATGGTGTGCCCTAAGCAGGATCAGTGCGTTGATCTCACACAGTAGTCCAGGCACGTGGGTGTTTCCAGGCAACAGCCCTCCCTGAAGTGATGTCTCCAGCAGCACAGCAAGCTGCCTGCCGTGCCCATCAACTGGGTGCTGGCAGACTGGCCAAAGCCACCTTCTCCCTGTGCACCTGGAGCGTGGCTGAATCCAAGGGCAGTCACTGCTGCCCTGGATAACAACTGCATACAGCACGTGTATTGATACGGTGTCTGAGAAGGCATCTATTAGACAAAGCAGTTATCTTCTTGTTTTAACCATTAGGAAACTGGAACACAGAAATTATTTGCCTTAGGTAATCCAGAAATTTTGTAGAGGAAACAGGAATAAATTCCAAGTGACTGGACTCAGAGTACTGTGCTTTACCTACAACATCACACATGTGTTTTTCGATCTCTTACAAAAAGAGAAGACCTTTCAAGAGTATAGATTTGTTTTATACATGGGTCTCAAAGGACCCCAAAGTTTGGATGTCAGATTTGAACTCTGGTTTGCCTAGGGTTATTGAAATCCTTTAGAAATAGCCTGCTGCACATAGCTGCACACAGCACGGAGCACTGCTGTGGCCGTTAATCACAGCACTGTGTAAACATATTTTCCATTTAGAATTCAGCATACATTTAATCCTTCAGTTCAGAGAAATGCTGACAACAAAGAATTTTCATCTGGCAGATTAATTTCTCTTTTATTACCTCTTCAGAAAATCCTACACTGGTATCTCATCTACTCTCTAAATCATCCAGAGAGTACAGGGAATTGGATATACCTGCGGTCAACAGTTGCCAAAATCTAAGTTTATAGCTAATAAAAACCATCCAGAAAAATAACTGAAGATGTTTGTATAAGACTGTGAGGAAAAAAGACACTGGAAAGAATAGAGTTGCAGGTGAGTCTTTTCAGATCTGTATTCCCCTTGACGATATTAGATGCGATGTTAAAAGACAGTCCTAACTTCTCATAGGCATTAGGGAAATGTGGTTTATGGCAGTTCATGAGGGCAGGACAGCAAGAACATGAAGTTAAATTTTACCAGAAATTATGAAGTTCTTCTGAGGGGTTTGTGTTTCCATCCCTGAGGAATGACTTGCCTCTGAACCAAGGAAATAGAAATAAATTCCACAAGTATGTTTTCCATGGATGCTGTGTAGTTTCATGAATAGAAATAATCTATTGTATTTATAGTGCGGTCATCAATACAGTAGTACAGGCAATTAAAACCATCAATAGAGTATGCAGATCTAGAAATAGCAACAACATAGCATGCAAAATAGCACAGCCAGGCCTCTTGTTTCTCACACAGAATGCAAAAGATCTGGGATTTGCCAGCACACAGACTGCATTATGTCCTTCAATTTCTCTTGCAGTGCACTGTGGTGCTGTGAACTGTTAACTGTTGCCTTAAGCTTCAAGGAAGCTTAGGTGGCAGATGAGGTAATACTTTTGCATGGCTTTGTCAGCAGTCTAGGAACCATCAGGAAAATATGAGGCAAAGTACTTTTAAGAGCTACTAAGTCTCTGGCTTCTACTACCACTTAGTGACAAATTTGGCCAGATATCCATGACCACGGCCTTAGGCTGCACCAAAACTTTTCACATGCATCAGTTTGCACTGAAAGTTTCTAATGGAGATGTAGTGCACTGATTCAGTGTCAAGAAGTGCTGAAACAAAGTCAAAGCAATGCCTAGGCAGCACTACTGATCCCCTGTGGCATGGCATGCACTCATATACCAGGATGGTGTTGTGGAGTGGAGAGAAGGAGAGAGAGAGGATAACTTTATTAAAAATGACTGCTCCTGCTAGAAGAGAAGAGAAGGGAGATGTTAGTGGATCTGCTGACTGTGCACAGAGAGAACAGATGTTGGAGGTTAATGGAGCATTAGTAAAAGAAAGAAAATTAAAGTCTTCTAATACCTGGAATGGTTATTTTAGTCAGAGGATTCTTTACCGAAATGCACAAGGTTTAATCGTAGTTCAAGTATAAAGTAAGACACTGCATGGCCTTGTTTAGCATAAAGGGTTTCAGCAGAGCTATACTTGGCTCCAGGATTGCCCTCTCTGAATTTCTCATTTCAGAAGTATTACCAGCAGCCATTGCTATCACCCTTATTTAACTGTAATCATCGTCTCTCCAAATACACACAAAGATTGGAACCTTCCTTCTGAGGAATTATTTTGTGTAATGAGGAACAACAGATCAAGGAAAGAAAAAGGATACTTACATCAAGGAAAAAAAATTATGTAGTATATAAGCATACCCTGAATTTATGTTGTACAGTTACAAGACATAAATTAGCAGCTTGTTTGCTGTTTTACCAGCAGTAAACTGCAGAGATAAGTGATCTCCAACTGGTTTGTAATAATTACTTTTTCTAGTAATAATAAAGATTCCATCTGACACTGTAAAAATATAATTTATAGCTTCACGATTCTGTTTTTCTTTAATAGAGAGACACTAAGGCCTTTGAGATCCCAAACTCCTTATGAGAATAGTTTAAAGATCACTATGTGCGTTTCATTGCTAACTAAAAGAACTATGTGCTGACAGACTTAAAAACTGAAATCAATTGTTTATTGAAAGAAGCCTCAAGGTAGTGAAAAAAGATGGCAAAGTATTCTCAGGCTGCTCAGCTGAAGTGTCTCAGAGTTCAGTCTAGCTAAGTGGCCATATATTCCGGCTTTTCAGATGACACTCATTTCTCCCAGGAACTGCTTGGGGCACTCTGGAGGTGTTCAGGATTTGAGTTCATTACAAAAAAGGTTTTTGTTTTATAACCACAAACTGTTTCCTTTTTGCTGCACTGAGCATTAATGATTCTTCAGTGTCTCCTGACAAATTCAATCAGATACCAGGTTAGTAGGAAAGTTCTGTATCCTGAGAAACACAAACATATCACTCTTGAGTTACAAGCTGGCCATAGTGATGCTAAAGCATTTCTTTTAAAGATACTTCTGCATGACTATTGCATTTATTCAGAAATATAATACAAACTGAAGTGAGCAGTTTGCTTCTTTGCTTTAATAAAAAGTTTTTCTGAGTGGTAGAAAAGTGGAAACTGGATCAGGCTTATTTAACATGTCGTCATGAGGCTACAGTTCATAAACATAATGAACCCACCTACAAGCTGGGTATAGGCAACGGGCTGTTGGGCTTCAGTTTGCTGTAGAATCAATGTTTAACTCAGATGGTACAGTGATGAGCCCAGTGTTAAGCAGAAAATGTGTTTGTGCTGTCAATGCATTTCCCCTCCCTTCTCAACCCAGAGCCTTGTTGCCCATATTGGCTCTTCTCCACATACACCAGTCTGCTTCCAGGTTCCTTCTGGAGGGAGCCAGCTGCAAGTGTTTCAATAGTATAAAGAACAACAAAGAAAATAAGCTATAAATGTCTGGGTGTCTAAGTGCAGATATTAGATTGAGAAAAGAAAAAACTAAGCTGAATAATTGCAGAATTTTCCTAAATGGGAAACATTCTTGACTGTGAGGGGAAGAAGCAGAAGCCTCATCCCTTGGGGCTTTAATTGCACACCAGAGCAGAAAAAATATTCAGAAATGTATTTTTTGTGAAAGGCAGATGTGTTTCATAAGGTTATTTCAATGAGGAAACACTTTGGAGACAAACACTATATTGGTAGAATAAAAAACAGAATTATTTAGTAGCGTTTTCCATATGTAATTTCAGGATGCCTTTTATTAAAAAACAGTGTTGTAAACACATTATAGAGTCTTCCATACAAAACAAGTTTCTTTTGTTTTGCTCTCGCACCCTCCATGGTAATAACAAAAGTATTGTCAAACAAACTAATGGTTCCTGCTATTTCAGTCTCTGCACCTCCTAATGCCAAATCCTTCAGAAGAGCATAGATTGCCACACTGGGCTAGATCAGGATCCTATCTCAGAGAAAGACCAGCAGAACGTTTATTTCAGAATATTTAGGGAGCAACACACTGCACAGCTCTGTGAGCCATCCATTGAAACACAGTTCCCAGCCCCATTTCCTGAGCTAGATGTTGCCTCTAGACCAGAAGAAGAAAGTAAAAAGAATCTTTTAATGTCCCTGATCTGACATCGAGTCTCACAGTTGATAAGTATGAAAATTTTCATTCTGTTAATTCTAACTGCAACTGTGAATTCTATTAATATTGAAAAGGAATGATCTGTGATCAAAACCTTAAGGTAATTTAGCTGTAATTGTGAATTTTGTGCTTTATTCCTATTTTTAGTGCTCAGTGCCATTCTAAATCTTAATTACCAGCTATAGCACAAAATTATCTTGAATTTATGGGTTTCTTAGTGTCAACAATATATTTAAAAAGAAGGTATTATATACACAACAATTATATCTATAACCATTTATACAGTGTATGTGTGTGAACACATGATCAATAAATGAAGCAGACCTTGAAAAGAGCCAGGTAGATAGGATGTGAAATCTTGGTAAATTTAAGACTCTCAGGAGTTAAAAAACTTCTACACATGTCAGACATTACGTTTTTGAGTTTGGGGTGTGGATTTTTTCAGATAAGAGTATCATTAGCAAAGACACATGATAAGAAACTAAGTGAGAAATTATATAAATGATGGTTACATTTTAATTTTTGCAACTGTCATTACAGTTCAGAGTTTAGACTCACATATTTGTCTGGTTGCTGGTACTCTTGGCTCTGTATCAAAAATGGCCTTGAATCATCAAACAGACAATCCCAGTAGTACAAAATTTCCCAAGAAAAGACTCAAACTCTCTTATGCCATTCCTCTTACAGAAGAGTAGAACAGTTCGAAAGAAACTGTGCCACCTAATATTATGCTAACCATTACAAATGCTAGTAGTTACCAGTAGCATATATGACTTATTAAATACTGGCCTTGTAAATTAAGGAGTATCCTAGTTATCTTTGTATGCATCTCATGGCTGAAATAGCAATATGTCAAGCTGGTAACATCTGTGTAATGCAGACAACTTTTCAGTAAATTCCTCCAATTGCCTCAGCTATCACTATTTCCCATTTTTAGCAATGATCAATTTTTCATTGAAAGCAGAGCCTCAAGCATCAGCGTATAATCTATCATTTGTATTTTATAGGCTTGGTGATGAAAAGCAGCATCAACAGTCTTCCTCTACAAAAACTTTAAAGACAGTAAGTGATTTTGTACACAAGTAGCAGTGTTAGACCTTCATCCAGGCAAACCACTGGGCAACTGTATTCTTTTTACATAAACCTTCTTTTGGCCAGATACACGGCACTTAGTCACTTCCCATTCTAATCAGCCGCTCAGAGTAGTTGCAAGAAATTAAACAGCAGCTGTTTTCTGCCTGCCATATTAAATGGCTGCATTGCATTAGTGAATGCAGTCATATGTTTCACCCACTCACTCTCTCCAGATCTCTTTTTCACTGTCTGCTACGGGGAAATTTTCTCTGAGAACAAGAGGGAGAGGTGTAACTTTAATATTCTGAAGTGCCAGGCTCCCACAAGTCCAAAATGAAGTCTCTATATTTTTTCAGTGTACTTTGGCTTCCTAACAAGATGGAAGATTGTGTATAAATGTGAGAGATTAATTTAGTATCCTATTTCTAACAGCAGGAAAGCAAATATTTCTTAGATGGTCTGTGACATAGTGCTGGCAGCTGAAAGGAGGCAGGGTAAGATACAGGGGAGTTCTTCATTTCTCTTAATTTAAAATTACTTTTTAGAAAGAAAACTGCAGATTCAATAAAAAATTTTAAACTGACTGTTTGTTTTCTTGTATGAGCTCGTACATCAGTTGTGATGAAATAGAGCTGGCTTGGTGGAGTGTATCATTGAAAGAGTCTTTTGCACATACCTCACCCCTCCAAAATGCTCAGCTGATTTGCCACCTAGCACTAGAAAACCACCACGAATGGAGTGATTACCGAGAAAGAGTGGGAGAAAAGAAGACATACTGCTGTGCCACTCTTAAATTTGCTAAGAACACCTGCTTTTTGACAGTGGTAGGAAATAACAATAGAAGGTAGTTAGGTAGAATGAAAAATTAAGAAATGTGAAGTGTCTGTAAGGAACAGTTTAGATTAAAGAATAGCTGAAAGCTATTATGTGCATTGTCATTCCATCCATTTCACACAAAAGAACTTCACAGAAGCTGTGGCATACAGACACATTTGTTCTACATGTGATTGCCTCTAATGAAGATTATAGCTTGAAGCATATTCCATCACCATTCCTCCAAAGTCAAGAGACTGCAGTGAACTTCCTTACAGGGAACTACAGCCAAATGGCTTCGACTGTCCACACACACCATTTTGATATAAGTGTAGTTAAAAGTAAAGGACAAACACAAATTTGGCTCATGCCAAGATAGGTGAACTTGGCCAGTCAGGGTACCCTCACCACAACCATCAGTTATGTGTTGTCTGTTCTATGGTCATGCCCAGGACAGCTTTCCTCTGTATGAAAATGAATTTTCCTCCATGAAGATCATTCTGTTAAATTATGCTACAAATGACACAGGCTGGTACAGCTACCGTGGTTCTTTGCGGGAAAAGCAAAGCCATGCTCGCAACAGTGAAATCTTGCTGGAAGTGTCTGTTATATGATGTGACTACACATCACTGCCTGTAAGATGGATGGCATAATAAAGAAGTGAAAGAGGGCACTTCTCAATTCAAATTGACACAGAGAATCCCAGAAAGCCTATTTTAACAAGATTCAATGACTCCAGGACAGAACTGTTATGACTACATTTCTAACTTTCTCTCTTTTTCTACCCAGTCATCAATACTTTCAGGACTCATATGCCTTTGCTCTGGGTAGGAGCTGATAACTTGGGAACTCAGAAAAGTCAGGACTGTTGAAAGGCTATGTCTGTGACCTGAAAGCAGTATTTAAATAAGGTGGCGTCTTTGGGCACACATTGTCTACAGAGAGCTCTGCTTTCCATATCAGAAATTAAAGGCTCTGAAGCTTGCATGTGTTTTAGACTCAAGAGTTTCCACAGGCTGAGGAGGCACCACTAAGTGAGAAGCTAGAGAAGAGCAAAAAGCTGAGAGCAGTAGAAGGAAATTAGGGGCAGAGAGACAAAGTGGCTATCAGCACAATTAAAATTGAATTTTTTTAAGAAAACCCATAATAATGCAGAAGTGAGGAGTTTACTCTCCCTCTCGGATTTTCTGCCCTTCCTTTTTATTATCTGCCCTCTATAAATCCCTTCTTGCAGACTCCAGTGAACAGGAACAGAAATTCCAGGAACAGACTCATTTTTGCTGAAGCCAGTTAGCAATAAGGCTGACAATACGAATTGCCAGTCACATCAGGCTATTGTTGTAATCCTGTGTAAGAAGAAATTGGACCTGTTTTATAGGTCACATCACTTTTTACAAAATGTAACCCAAGCAACACTCTGATTTAGGCTAGCATGGAAACACACATCTAAAGCCATTAAACCAAAATGACAATTTGGGGGATGGAACACAGTCAGACAGGGGCTGGAAACAAAATATTATTTCTCCTGTGTTGTCTTTAATTATGAAGCACAAGTATAAAAGCCTTTGTAGCAAGTTCAAGAAGAAAATCTAGTGGGATTAGCAATTAGCACCATCAGGGTCCTTTTAAACACTGCATCATCCATACAGAGCCTTTGGGGATCAGAGAGGGAAATCGGAGTTCTTGCTCATTGTTGGAGTCCCATGTGGGGAAATTAGAAAGCAA
Organism: Oriolus oriolus; assembly: GCA_013400235.1. Lineage (NCBI taxonomy): Eukaryota > Metazoa > Chordata > Aves > Passeriformes > Corvidae > Oriolus > Oriolus oriolus. Next base: position 18,216 of record VXBT01000316.1, read on the forward strand.
CACATACTCAGTATGGCAGTACCAGCACTTCTCAATGAGCCAGCCTAATAGCCCACTGACTGAGGTGACAAAATATACCAGCACGAGTCTGCTCCTGAAATCACATTGCTGTGGCTGCTGCTGTGGCTGCTATCCAGTTAAAATAACATGCAAGGACAAGCAAGATCAAATAATCCAACGTGCACAGCAATGAAGTGAGACATGAGTTTATACCTTTCACAAAAGTTCTCTGGAACTTCTTCACTGGTAAAAGGCTTTATCCAGATGGACAAATAAATCTTCTGTGAAATTTCTTAAAATTAGAAAACAGAAGCTTTGGCTTGGCCAGTCCAAGCTGATGGGAACATGAGATTTTTGATAATCAAATAACAGAGATGCCATTTAGGACTGGTGAAGATCTAATATTTTTCTGCATATCTGAGTGTGACTTGTCAAAAAGCTGAATTCTACTTAGTCCCTTTTTTTGGACTGAAGAATTTTTAAAGCAGTAGAGGTATTTCACAACTCTCAATATCTTGACTGTAAAACTAACAAATATCTTTAAGACCCCAGGTTTGCTGCAGTTTTGAGACTGAGTACAGGAAGAATCAAGGTACTGAGTACAAGACAGAATCCCTGTCTGTTGTAAAGACCAGGGAAAGGAACAGATATTCTTGCTTCCCTCCAATTCTGGGGCTGCCAAGGACCAGTTTGATGATGTGTTGATAGCATCTAAATTGGCAGGAGATTTTTGTAGTGCTGAATTATAGAACTCCCTGCATGAAGGCTCCTTGCCCTGAATTGCCCCTTTTAATCCCTTTCTAACCCACCTACCAAAGCAACTTCTGGACCTTCTGTTTGTTCTTGGTAGGGAGGAGAGACACCACATATTTCACATCATCTCAGCCACAAAGCATAGGAAGTTATTGTGTTCTCTATACAGTTATGGTCTGTAACTACACTTAAAAATCTTAGACATCAGTTTCTAGATATAGATTATTCTAAACTTTGAATCAAACACATTAGAGATAGTAGAAATTGTTCCAGTGCAAGTGTTAGTTCTTTGAAATGTCATTTACAGCCATGACATTTAAGTTTGCTTTTGCTTTTAGATCATGACACATGCTATGAAAACTTTTTCTGAAGAAGGAGATATAGGAAGAGAGTGGGAAAATGGTAGTTCTGAGTCTATCTCTCCCAGGCATTCATATTAGAAATATTTGTTCTTTTATTTTTCATAGGCAATGTTGTGTTTTTCATAATTACCTGATTTTGTTTCCCAACCAAAGCCGCTGTGGCTGTAGCTACAAGGCAGTAGGATATAAGGAATTAATTAGTGAGGAAAGTGGATGGTAGAGAATAAATGCAGTGACACTGAAATTAAATGAATGCAGGAAGGAGAAAATAAAATGTGAGTTAAAAGAGCAGTAAATCTTGCATTGAAAGGGAGCAGGGCAGTTGTGAATGGGTCCAAATACTCCCTTACAACTTCTGGGATGACTGCAGATGGTGACAAGGTGACATTTTATGGTTACTCTCCTGACCTAGACATAAACCAAACATTAAGGGGCTATTTGCAGAAATCGTCTTTCTCTTGAGGCTCTCAGCTGTCTCTGTGAATGCTCTGTCCCTTTCTCCTTCCTTCACTTTCTGTTCCTATAGGCAAAGATGATGAGTTTTATACCCTCCGATGTTCCTCTGTAGAATGTCAGCCTCAAAAATTCAGCTTGAAAATTTCTCTCCTCCCCCATCTATCTTCTCTCTTCTGTCCCTGGGTGACATCTGGTGTATTGGCTGAGGTCTCCAGGCAGCTTCATACAGCTCCAGACTCGCCTAGGGCAGCTGACTGGAGTGATCAGAGGGGACGACTGAGTTGTTTTGTTTTTGCTGAATGTCGGTTTCTTTAAGTCACCTTTGGGTTCTGGGGATTTTCAGAGCAGCTTTTTATTTGCGACTGACTTGCACACAATCTTAATGTTGGAGGAATGGACACAGATTTCAAAGAAACCTACAGTTTTCTTTAGTTATTGAAATGTGCTCTCCTTCCCCATCTCCAGTGTGCTAACTGAATGGAAGAAACTTTCACCTTGGAAACAATGGTGCTTCTTTTTAATGACATGTTCTGTTGTGTACTGGGGAGTCAATAAATTTTCTCTGCATTTGTTAAGGGGAAGTGTGAAACTGCCTTTGTTGACAGCATTCTTCTCAGAAGTGAAGCAAATTTAGGATGCTTCTTATGTGGAAGACCTCAGAAAGAAGAATGTGTATAGATTAATTTTTTTGTGATGATGAAGTTCCACTGTCTTGCCAGATCATCTTCATCTTTTATCCCTGGTTACTTTCAACTTCTCACGTGTTTCCTTGACATAAATACTAGTGATAATCTTTCTAATACACAGTTTCTAAGTTAATTTTTTAGTCTCTTCATATTCTTCCCTTAACTCCTTCCCCCTTGTATCAAACTCTTCTTTCTTTTTTCTTTTTCTCTGATTATGAGTGGGTTTTGTTTTGCCTTCACTCACGAGATCTTTTCCTGTTCTACTCTCTCTCTTTGGGCTACCACAGCTGCTTCGTCCATGATGTTCAAAAAGCTGTTTCTCATGTCTACAACTTAATCCTACACCTCATGCTGCTTGCCTATTCCATCTGAATTGACCTCTGAAGCTAATGCTCCTTGAGCCTTTGCTCTAACTGGACAGGAGGCAGAATGGTGATGGTTGTGAGCTAATCCGGGTGCCAAATACCTTGAGGGCCAGGCAGCCAGCATTTGTGTTCTGCTGAATTCCAGAGGAAAAAAAGACCTTTTCATGCATAAAATCAAAGTACAGAAGCATTCTGCTCATCATCTCATCTAATCTGAGAGGTAACTGGCATAAGAGACAGCTTTGTCACCCTCTGCCAGTTTTCCTGAAGCAAAGCATTTCAGTGCCCAGAGAAATGTTTTGGAAGGATAAGCATCTCAGACTGTTTCAAGGTGCCTTTGCCTTCAAAAAGATGTACTGTTTGGAGACAGACCTCAGATTATAATGTTTTTACACAGTCAGAGAAGGAGCTCAGGATTTTACCATGGGCTTTAAGTAGACTTGCGTAGTACAGAATACCTCTGCTGAGATGCCCTCAGATTCTGTAACAACTTGGCCTTTAAACAGAGCTACAAGAACTGCAGTTACTTTAGTGAACTCTGATAAATCTTTTCAGTATGTATGGAGTGCAGTCTTACAATCTACCTTAGGGTTTGTACCATTTTGTGGACTGGTTCATAGCAGAAAATCCACCAGCCATGGTTCTCAGTTCTAAGATATAATTGTTCTTTAAAGAGATCCTGATATAATGGATTGATTGTAAAGGTTCAGATTTCTAGCCATTACCTGTGACTTGATGAGACATTTGTTCCCAGTGGTAACAGCATTCTTTGTGTAATAACTGGAGTCACTTGCCTTCATCTCAGGAGTGCGTGCTGAACTGCACCCTGAGCATGTCACCCAGCTACCTCACCTTCCAATCTGGCAGCCCCCAGGCTTGCTCGGGACACTTTGGACATCCAATATACACCAGAAAATAATCAGTTATGAATACATTAGCCTCAAGGTCTGCTGAATATCACAGCTTGAAATGCAGGATATGCCTGCTAGTTGAATTTTTGTTTAAGAGCACAGTGCAGTGTTACCGTGTGTTTAGTGTGAGCAATGATTAGATGAGACATAACAAACTGCTCAGTCATTCAGCCAGAGGTATTAACAGAGCTGAAGATAGTGTACTTCAAAAGGAGCTAAAATCCTAGAGTGGCTAAGGCTATCTCTCTTTTAACAAAAAAAACTCTCCAAAGGAGAGACTGGAGCCTTTCCAGGGTCCAAAGGTAAAGGAAAAGAACATTGGTAAAGGCAGTAAAAATATTAACTGGGAATAGAAGGGGAGATTTAAGTTGAATAAAAATAAGATCCAGCAGTCAAATTTACAGGTAACTTCCCTGGTAGTTGAGTTCATCAGTGGAAACTGAGATCTGCACTCCTCTTTTCCTGATTCAGTCTGGTGAAAAGCCAGGCCTCTTGCTTTACAGAAAGAAAATAATATTGCTGTTAAAAGAATCTTGGTTTATTCAGTCTTATATGCTCTTATTTTTTAGAGCAAATTATATACTTTCAGTCAACAGAACAGCACCCAAAATGCATTTGAAAGTGCAGCTGGAAGGATGTTTTTTTGTCCTAAAGGGTGAATCCAACTGAATCCCAAGGAACTGGGATTGGTTGTGCTTCCAGGGGCAGGCTGAAGCCTGTTTTCACACATCATACAACAAAAATAATAGAAGTCAATAAAGCAGCCAATTGGAGGAGGAAGAACAAGGCTTTACAAGCATGAGATAATGTGATTTATCCGAGAAGACTTGAAAAACAGAGTCATCTTAAAAAATTTAAAAAAAACCCCAGGATAACTGAATGTCTGACACATTGTCTTTATAAACAAGATTCTCCAGAAAAAGAAAGTGTTTTGTTTTGGTTTTTTTTCCCCACACACGTTAGTCAGTTATCTCTTGAGAGGCAAGATACAAATTTCCTTTCATTTCAGGTACTTCCCACATTTACATTACCATAGAAATTATGATTATTGGTTTTGCACTGACAAAGGCTGATTTATGAGTATTTCTAAAGGAATTAAATTTTTTCTTGCCTTCGCAAAAATGTTGCTTTTCCCATTTCCTGTTATCTACAAATGATTCACAAATGGAAATCTTTCTTCCTGTTCTGGTTACAAATAGCTGAATTGAAAAAAAGTCCTTCTTGAACTATTTTAAGTTCTTTTTCAGCTTTTAGCAAGTCTATAAACATTTTGCCTAAATGCATTGCATAAATGTGTTCTGTGGGCACTTCCACCATATTTCAGGTAGATAATTCTTATGGTTAGGAAATGGTCTTTAATGGATCCACTTCTACCTGCCTAGACAGCATGGAAGTAGAAGTGGTTTGGAGAGCATTTTTGAATTACCTGAGTGAATATTGCTCCATGTATTACTTTCACTAAAACTAAGGGACTCCTACAGCTGTTTGGCAAATATACAATCTGAGTTTTGAGCTCTGAGAATCCTTTACATTCAGAGCAATTTCCTGGACAGGAAAGTTCCTAGCTGAAATGTTTACATTCAAACCCCTAGCGTAAGGTTTCCTGGCCAGACTCAAGTGAGGTGTGAGTTTTTGTTGGGTTGAGTTTTTTTGTTTTGGTTTGGTTTTTCATTTGTGTGATTTTTTTTTGTTGTTGTTGGGTTTTTTTGTTTGTTTGTTTTTGGGTGGGTGGGTTGGTTGGTTGGTTGAGATTTTTTTCCAGTGTGGAAAACCCCACCCTTACAGTTTTGCATGAATCACTCGCATCATGATTCTGTTTGGATTCTGATTTCACATGTACTTTTTTTCTGAAAATCAGTTGCTCAGCTGCACATAGTATTGACAAAAGAAATCGTATTACTTAAAGGAAATAATTTGTTCTGTGACATTTATGTTGTCTTTTCTTTTTCATAAAGCATGATTTCTCATGTTTGACATATTTTAACCAACAGTTCATTAAATACATACAAGACAGGAAACAATATTTGTGTTTGTGCTCCAGGGTTTTCACCAAATGGGGAAAAGTAGATTTTCATCAGCTCTCAATACTGGTAAAATTTTGCATCATCTTTTGAGAGATTCAGACTGCTCTAAGAAAGAATCACAAATACCTAAGCAGAGCTTTATCCATGCTTAAGGTGGCAGTATTGGATACTGACACCATCCAGCTCACTACTAACTAGCTCTAGGAATCTTACTGGAGCTAAAGGTTTTTGATGGAAAGAGCAGTGACGCATATTAGAGAAAAATGTCCAGACTGGCTTTAAAATGCTGCTAAACTGAAGATCTGACATGGGCTACATTCTGGCTGTGCTGAACTGTAACTGCTTCAGGAGTATTAATAAGGTCAAAGCAAACAGCGTGAGAAACTAAAGCATGAGCTTCTCCAAAATGCTTTGCCCTGTGGAGGTAGAAACTATTTCACAAGATGTGGAAGGAATATAAAGTGATTTTAATCCTAAATCATATTAATGAATTTTGTTAGAGAAAACAAGTAATGCCAGTTAAGACAAAGATGTCCCTAGTGTGAGTATTTGGATCCAGCACAATTTTGTTTAGATTTGTGAGATGAAAATTGAGTGATAAGAGTGACCACAAGGGTCAGTGGCTACTAAGGACTTCCTTGTGACAAAAGCATGCTCTGTATCGGGGATCCATTTCAAGTATGTGAGATTAAATACAATTTTGCTTCTGACTAAGCTTCTGTAAAGGTGTCAGAAAAGAACTCTATGGTAAAGGTGGAAATCAAGCCACCTGTAAAGGACTTTGTCAGAGAAATAAAATCTCAATTTCCCTGGTGGCACCTTCTATTGCAGTACACCAAGTGTATATCTCTAACTAAGTCCTGTACATGTGTAAATAGGAAACTTGGTTAACTGACACCTAAATTGTCATTCTGGATTCCCAAGGTTCTTAATGTACCACACAGTGAGCACAGACATAAATTAATCTCTCTGTTGTTGTATCTCAAAGCACTGGAGTTTTATGATACATTTCATTAGGGCCAGGATAATGCCAGGCACTGATATTCAAGAAACAGAAAGAACACTTTCATCTTGGTAGAAATGGCACTTTGGGAAAGTTATTTTCTTTGCAAGAGAGAAGCCATCAGGTAAACCAATTGATTCTAGTGTCACAAACCTCAAGAAAAAAAAAATCCTTGTGAATAGGAACAGTTGTTAGAATGAAGTAATTTTTGGTATATTTGAAAATATGATCAAATAAGTGTTAAGGAATACATGTAATAGCAACAGAAATTAGGGATATTCACCGGACTTGTAGAAAATATACCTCCATAAATTCAAGTTTTAGTATGCCTGGGGAAGAACTGCTAAACATCTGTTCAAAAATCGACATCTAAAATTGTAAAATTAATCTACACCCAAATCAGCCTACAGCAAATATGGAGCCATAACATTTTGCAGAATTTCCAGTCAAAGGATGCGCTGTCATTGTCCTGGTTCTGGCCAGGCATAGTTGAAGATACGTACGTTACTAAAGTTAAAGGAAAAACCTGTTTTCTTACCATTTCTGCAAAACTTTGCCTTTTCTTCAAGAGCTGTACCAAGTCCCTTGTGAGACCTCGCTGTAAAATTTAACTTTCCTGTTTGCGAATGAATACATTTATATTTAGGAAATACCGGGTCTTTTCCCCTTCAATTTTGCCTCAACATCAGGTACAGTAGTAGGGATTCTTCGTCAGCAGGAAATATATATATATAACAGGTTTATCAGTCAGTCTATTTTCGAGTAAAGATGTAATAATCACACATTTCCAGCTTCAAAAATGTCTTGCATTAATCAACAGCAAGTAGAGCAGCAAGTAATGAGCCAGAAGCACTTACAGCAAATGAAGACATTTAGAATTCAGTACAGTGAAGATCTCAAATAAAAAAACCTCTCAAAAAATCAAGATCACCACTGTCTAACCAGATAACTTTGACAGATAAGAATTGCTATACTCAATACTATCTTATCTGTTTCTGAAGCAACAGATGCTTTAAAAGTTATTACCTGCTAAATGGAAAATTACAGACCAGATGGAGCTAATTAATTTGCAATTAAAAAATTGCCACAAACCAAATTATATAATTAATTTTCTGCAAGATATGGTTATGAAAAAGATTGGTCTGCCACTTTTAAGACATCCAAAACACTCATAGCAGTTATATAAGCTGATGGATGCTAGGGAGTTGGATAAGCATCTACAAATTCCTATGTGTAGCAAGCTTTGGTGGAAAATTGCAAACCTGGATAATAAACCTTCAGAGAGCTCTGAAACTTGGTGTTAATCTGGCAGCTCTTTGATGTCAGCTGAAACCTCTGCTTGGAAAGAAATACAGAAAAAGTAAGACTGCCTTTGCACAGCTACAAACCAAGTTACAGAATAATTTTTCAAAACTGGAATGTGCATTTCTACAACTTAGTTGAAGCTCTGAACCATGGAGGTGTCTGGGCTTCCCTGTAAGGCTCCTGTAGCTCTTGCTTTAACTCCTTAATATATTAAAAAAGGTTTTCTTACTGTAGAGTTGCACAGCAATTAGTCAAGGGATTAGAGGACTCAACCTCCCAAAATTCATTAATAAACCTAGGGCTAGTCTGAGCTTTTTTCATGTGTGTACAAGTGTGCATATATATATATATATATGTATATATATATATGCATGAATACAAAAACAAAAGTTCCAGGATCAAGCTTTGCTGTATAGTTTTTAAAAAGATATTTTTATCCCCTTGGTTTTTGCTCAGTTTGGATATCTTTCATACAGAAAAAAATTCAATTGTGTTTGTGAAGCCGTATAAATACCTTCTAGTTAAACCCTGTGGGATAGAGGGACAAAAGACTTGAGCTATTTCTCCTAAGAACAGCATGCTCAGGACTCTCATCTTACCCTTTATTCAGGGTAATATTTATTTATTATTACAGCATCATCACTTCCTTGACATGAAACAGACAAGGAAACATTTCCAGTCAGATAATGAATTTGCAGAGACCTCTTCTCAAAAGGAAGCAGAAAGACAGAGTTTTCACCACTTCCCTCACCGCTGCTGCTCACAGCTGTGGCACTCACTTTGCCACAGTGCACTGTGCTGCTTCCTGAGCACTGTCACACCAGGGCTTTGAGAACCTCTCCAGAGACTGATCACAAGGCACCATACACAGAGTAGAGGAAAAGGTATGAATGGCTAACTTGGGAACTCTTCATTTCTTGTATAAATTTAAATAACTTAATAGATAACTCAATTGCTTTCCACTTTTGTGTTCTGTGTAGCAGTATGAAGAGAGCCTTGTAAGTCCATAAATGCCTATGCCAGAAACCCTTCAAAACTGCAGCATATTCCTATATTTGCAGTTTATTTTGTACTTTCTTTTCATGGCACATGGCACCGCATTGTAGCTAAGAATTCTGTATTTGGCTGCTTCAGGGATCTTATAGACTGTTTCTAATGAAGAGAAAGATGTATAGGTGACTCCACTGCCCTGCATCCTTTGTAATGTTGTTTTTTTAAAAAATAGTGTAGTTAACCTTCACCTTGATCTTCATTTTCTTTAACATCTTTGAGAATAAGTGAGTGTGAGATTCTATCTCACTAAATCCTGACCACAGGCTATGGTCTAAGGACAATCTAAATCTTCTTGGAAAATACCAAAGGGCATTTTGCAAGGGTGGAAAGAGACCTGACCCAGAGATTCATATGTAAAATCATTATTTGGTATAAGTCTTCCCCCAGAAGAGGTACTTGGGAGATTTTTCAGCACTTCAGTTCACATAACCTTGCTTATAGGAAAATGGCAAGAAATAGGTAAGAGAAGATTTAAGGTATTAGGGAAATTAGAATTGTGGTATAACTGGGTATAAGATGTCTGAAACAAAACATCTAAAATTTGAAATGTTAAAACTCTTGCTATGTCTGAAGTCCTCTCTCTCTGCCTGATCCTTTAATGAAATAATAGAATGAATATCTCCTTTGCAGTGGCACACTTGTACACTCTAATGCAGAGTTAGTTGCAGTGCAACAAGGAGAAGCTCTGCAAATTTGTTTAGTTTTCTTTATGGCTGTTCAAAACATTTTTTTCTTCTACTTGATGTCTTCAACAGCATTTAAAATGTATTAATAATTATTTTAGTCTTATAAATCAAGTATTGTAACTGTTAATTTTCCTATTTAAGCAAAAAGACAACACCATGAAGCTTTTTTCCAGGTGTTATCTGGTGAACAAAAGGAACAATCTCAGAAAGAAACTGAAGTATCAAAATAAATAGAAAAATTGCTATTAATTTTAGTAATGCATGCTCCTTCTCCAAATTTAAGGTTTTGTGGGGGTTTTTCCTTTTAACTTCCTCAGTATATTCTGAGTTAGTACATTAAAACCAGAATGGGTGATAATACATTAAATAACCAAACATGAGGAGGAAGTTTCATCTTACTCTGCTTTCTTCAGTTCTTCTATCTCAATAAAATACAACAGAAACTTAGAAAGGGTCTACATACATAGAATGGACTACAGGGGTTACTTTTCCCCACGTGCCATTTAAAAAGACAAATGCAATGATATATACAGAAACCACCTGTAATTATTCTGAGGACAAACATGGACAATGCTCATGACAGCTAAACTTCATGAATGGGCCTTAGGTGAACAAATAAATTCTTTTGTGTGAGGACTAAAGGTATTCTAAATCTATCTTGTCCAGATATGGCAAGAGCTAAAACAGCGGCTTATGACAAACTCAGACCTATTCTAACACCCATCTTTGAGCCTGCAGAACTCTATTATGCAAGAAAAAGGGAATATTCTGGTCCAAATCGTTTTCATAGAAATATAGAATACAAAACTCTCATGATGGCACAAGCCACAAAGACAGAAGTTGATTTGCATTATACATCAGTTTCTGGCTGCACCCTTTCCTCTGACTGGTAAATGCAAGAAAAAATAACTTGCACACAAGCATTTTTCACTTGATCCCCCAGGGCTTTGTAATCTTCCTTGATCCTGCCCGGGTTCTGCCTTGCAGTGCCATCCTGCCCACAGCAAAGCGTAGCAGTGGAGAGCAGTCTGTGCTCTTGGCATTGTGAGACACCCTCTCAGCAACACCGCAGCCTCAGCTCTCCAAGGATAGCACCTCTCCCGACCCCATCAGGCTGGCACATGGGCACCTCAGAGTCCTTTAACAGTCACCCACCGCCAGCACTCCTCGTTCCTTCCTGCTGCATCCACCGAGAGCTGCTGGTACAGTTTGTCTTAGCAGTCCTTGTTTGTGGCTGTCTGTGGCTGTTAAAGGTTCAGATACGGCTTTGGTTTTGATGCTGGAACAGTCCTGATTTTGTGAGTCACCAGGGTCCAAAGTGTCTCATTCTCTGTGGTGTCTGCCACAGGAGCAAAGGTCTCTAGCCACTGATCCACTTCCTCAGCTGCTTTAATGCTGTGCAGCATTTAAACAGATCCTGAAACAGACCATCAACCTGTGCACATCTTTCCCAAATACTGATATTTTCTCCAGGAAAAGGGACCAAAACTTCATTGCAACCTACCATCTGTACTGAAGTATCCTTCCTCACCAGTTCAGTGTGGGTGGAAGCATCGGACATCTCAGGGGCTTTCTCAGTAGAAACACTGTTTTTTCCTCCGACACAAGTGCCCACCATCCTGCAGAGAACTGAGCACTTCCCTGGGCTATGGATCTACAAGATGCACAGCCCTTTTTACACAACCCTCTGTGCAAACTGCTGGTCCCTCTCTGTGAGCCCTCTCAATCCCTATTTTCATGCCCTGCAGCAGATTAGATGATGATTTATTCTCTAACACACCTTCAGCTAACTGATCCATCGAGGATGGCCTCTGATTCAGCTCACCACCAGGGAGCTCAGTGGAAGAGCAAACTAAACAGACATCTGTACCCACCCTTCTCTTTCTGGACTCCAGAATAAACGCTTAACCCCAACTTTCTGAAAGCTTTTAGAAAATATATGGACTATATGTATTCTTTTAAAAATATTTAGAGAAGCTTTGCTACAACTATGCCTCAGTTTGTGTTTCAAGTTATCCACTGATGAAATTCTGCATCTCAGCTGAAGTTCTCTTATTTCCTCTTTTCACCTTCTAAATGGCCACTTGCCAGCACTCTTTCTGCTGGCAGACAGTCATGTGGTAATGATTAACTGACACTGATGATCTATTTCTCTTAATTCTTTCGCCCAGGACTTCTCATCCAAAACAACTTTAAACAGAAGGTGAATTATTTCAAGTAGTGTGAAAAAAATACATTCTGAAGTTTTTTTTTAATGGAAAAATTGTAGTGATTTAGTCCTATTAAATGGGACTTATTGTAAGCCATGCCTGCTTACTTGCAATTTTGATAAGAAAATGTATCCTGGAAAGTCAGTGACAGGATTGCATCACAGGATCAGGGAAATACTTGTCAAAAGGGGCCTCTAGAGGTCAATTAGTCCACCAACAACCCAGTCAGGAACACTCTCAACATAAGATCATCTCTCCTAGGATGTCAGGATTTGAATTCCCACATTAACAATACATCCAAAATGGAAGAAATGAAGGGGCTAAAGATATGGGAAACCCTTCATCTCATCTTATTCTTTCTCATTTTGTGTTCACATATCTGCTGCTCCTTACACACCTAACTAAAATTTGTAGACAGAAAGGTCTAATTTGTTAGTATCCCTGACAGAGGTGGAAGAAAAACTGCCATGTGCAGTTTTGTGGCTGCCCACCCTTAAAACCATAAGTTATAAATCATAGATACCTGCAATGACATTATCAGTCTGCATTGTTTTATATACCTCCATGAGAGTGCATTGCATTTCTCAATACACATTCAGGTTTCGGTGTGTGATGAGAAATAAATCTTACATCTTACCCTGATTTTATTTTTTTTTAAATTATGTTTTGCTTTCATTTGTTCAAGACTGACCACTTAATTTATAAAATGCATGTGTTCTCTGGCAGACTGCACCTGGTCTATGACTAGAATATTACTGAGAAAAGTCTATAATTGATCATAAGAAAAGTAAGACTTGCTGTACTATTCTACTTGATGATCAGTGCCCCTCTAGGTTTGAGACTGGGTTCTAGGTGCTCAGGCACGTTCACTTTTTGATATTGTTAGTCTGGAATTGTCTGAAGAAAAAAATATTTAACTTAAAGGTTAAAGTACTAGTTTCTTTCTCTAACTGGAAAAACAGTCAAATTGGATTTACATTTCAGAAATTGGCAAGAAGCAACAGAGGAATAGAACTGCAGCTAAGTAATAATGCATTTTTTCCTGACTGGCAATGATTTCCCTTATGACTCTCCTCACTGTGTCGTAATGATGAAATTAATGTGCAGGTTCACTCTGTAAAAGGTCAGTGCGTCCAGAGAAAAAAGCCCTAAAGTGAAGCTGTCCTAGATTTATTAATCAGGCTTCCTGAGGAACTCACCCATAGAATCCAAGAATGATCCCGAAGCCAAAGGTGGACATGAGATGACTGTTTTTTCCTGCATATCATGGACTGTCACAGGCTCGCACCTCTGTGTGTTTTGTTCTTGTCACAAACTGTTCAACACCTCCCTGAGTTACCGCAGTTCAGCTATAACTTTATACAGCTCCTAGACCTGAGCTCCTGAATTTGATGATCCCTCCAAGCTCTCCAAAGAAAACAGAAGCATTCACAGACATTTGGTTATCATCTGGGCATTATATGTTTTTATGCAAAGTGGCATTTATTGGTCATCTGGACAGAGAGGTAACAGTGCTGAGCAGAAATGCCATTTTGCCAGACTCCTGGCAGTCACAGCACATTTACTGCAGAACTTTCCTAAATCTCTTTTCTCTGGTGCTGGTGTCCGCCTTCCTCTCCTGCAGTTTCTATCAAAAGCTGTGTTTCATATGATTCATCCGATTTGCAGCACAAGGCAGGTAGGTGTTCAGTTATTTCTGGAAAGGTGTTTACCTCAGGTTATTTCCTCACTCAGTTTTTGAGTGGCCATTTGGCTGTAGGTGAAAGCTCTAAATGAAGAACGCAAAGCAATATTTTGATCCATTCTTCCTCTCAGAAGTCATCCTCTAGGGCAATTAGCTGCTGAAGTTATTTGTGGGAAGTGCTCTACACTTCGTTCAAATATCAGAAAGGATTCTTAAAATCGACAATGACATTCTCATTGTCAACAATTACTAAACAATGCTTTTATTTTAATTTATATAAACTCAAGAAGTTTTCAAATATTATGATTTCCAGAGAAGTTCAGGTTATATTTTTGGGAACATGCATATGGGAAAAAAATTGAAAAAATGGTAAATAAAAAAATTCATATATCATTTGGTGATGAAGAAGAGGTACCCATTGCTTCTGGGACAGCATCAGTTGTCCTGGCTTTCAGTAGTTCAAATGGAGATAATGTTTTAAGAGAGCTGTACATAGCAGAGATTTGCTTCAGCTATAAAAATTATTGTAATTAGGATACTTCTTTATTTGTGGGAGAGTTTGGAGGAGACTTCAATGGCAATGCCAAGCTTACTTGACCGGTTTTGCCCATAGGGGCTTGTGGATTTGGGAGATGGAAGAGAAAGAAGCATTAATGTTGTACAAAAAGTTCCTACAATTTTTGTTGTGTTTTATTATTTATCATCTGCTGTGTACATAAAGGCTTTTTCCTACTCCACCTGCTTTTGCCCTGTAAGAGTCATCAGCCTCCAAGCCTACTACTGCTCATGCAATATTAACATTTATGGTCTTGCCAAAATGCTTAGAACAAGAAGCCAGAATATGCTTGCACGCATGCACACACCAGGGATGGCATACTTTCAGATCACAGAGGCAGTATCCCAAGCATATGAATGCACTATGTAAGCAGAACTGGAGGGATTAGAAAAACTGGAGAACTTGGCTGCAATTGACTGTATGATTAAAAGGTTAAGTAAAGACTTTCCAGTAATTTTTCTCAGCATAATTACTCAGTGCACTGCATTTCACAGGGTGGAATGCTTTGAGCAAGACTGCTTCTGAACTGGACCTGTAGTTGTAGTTCAAGGTGATTTTTCTTTGAATAGAAGCCCAGTATATTTACAGAAGCCACAGAAATGCTATATAAATTTGTGTTTAAAATCTGTTTGGAGACAGAAATATGAGCCAGGTATTTTAGAGTGGGGAGAGGCACCTCTACTGTTTGCCTGAGAGCAAGCTATGTGAATATTGTCATAATTGTAACAACCATTATTTTTCTCATGGTTTACTAGATAAACTGGAATTGTCGGGTGAACAGCCTCAGTTCAAGCAGTCTCTGCTAACTGGTTAGAAATGTCTGTATATATAACCTTATAGAAATGTGAACCACAGAAGAAAGAGATATCCCCATTAAAGCACAATGAGGTTGGATCTAATCCTGCAAGTGCCTGGTGAGGCTGCATCCATAACACGGAACATTTCAAATTCATAGTCAAAAGGCTTAGCATGAGGAAAGGTGTTTTATATCCACTTCAAAAATCATTGGAAGTTCTAATTATACTTTTCACTTTTATAAAGTTATAAATCATATGATCTCAAAAGGCATTGCAATCCCTGATGAACTTAATCTCATAATGCCCAAGAAATAGAAAGCTTCTTTAAATAATATTTTCTAGGGCTTATGGGAAACTGTTAGCTCAGCCAAGCATAAAACCAGATCTCCTTACCCCTTTATCTATGCTTCAGTCATCAAAAAAACTGTCTAACTAATGGCTCTCACCTTCTCATTTTATTTTCTTAATTTTATTTTCAGTGAGATAACTCTGGTCTTCTTAACAGGCATCAAAAAACTTTGACCAAATAAAGTCACCAACTAATTTGCTGGAAAAGCAGAGCAGTTGTCAGCTAGATCTCACTTTTTCAAGTATCTTTATAAAAGGTTTACACTTTAATTAAACTAAGTAACAGTAAATTACAGAGAAATGTTGTTTAAGAAGCCAAACATAATGAATATCATCTTTATTTAATGACAATTTGCATGCAACTATATGTAGGGTGACCACTCAATTTGATTAGAGATCTTATATAAATTGTTAACATATTTGGGTTTTTTTTCCATTTTCACCCCTCTCTCATCAGTCTCTTAAGGAAACTGTTTTTTCTTACTCTTCCTTTCTGTATCACAGAAAGAAACAAGAAAGAAACAGCAGAGATTACTTTTTTTTTTTAAATGGTAGGAATAGATCTTTAATGCTTCTGAAATTTCTCCTGTTTATCTCAAATCAGCAGAATTTGGGAGTTATAATGAGAAGGTAAAGTTTAAAGAGAAGTGCTTTAGACATAGAAACATGTCCCACTGTCAAGTGCTGTCTATTCCCTGAAAAGCAGAATGGAAGATGAACCCCTAAGTTCCGAGTCGTAGTATAGATCCTTTGTGAAAAATGGGAGACAAATAAAGAAAACACATAGACAGATCAGCAGGATTGTAATGCAGAGGGAACCTAACCGTGCTTAAATACAATGTTGAGAAATAAGATCAGAAGAAAGCAAATCTCTGAAGGAGGCAGAAAGAATATTTTTTTCATTAGTGTAAATTAGTAAAATAGTATGAATTAGTGAAGCAGTCTTTTACCACTTACAGGTGAGATATGAATATGTATTAATTATAGAAATACAGTCAACCTGCTATCTAAATTACCTGAGTAACCACTATTGACGGGCTGTGGTGTAAGTGGCAGATGTGATTTTACTACATGGTTCTTTCTTTAGGGGTGATAAAATTTGAAAACACATGTAACATTTAACCAATGCCTTTTAAAAATCTCTTTAAACCTCAATTGTTTGGGACTAATGATTGCAATTTAGATTAGATGTCTGAGTTGTGTAACTTTTGCAAAAATTCTAGGAAGCACGAAAAGGTTTGAAAGTCCTAATGTCAGGAAAGTTTGATTTTGTTCCCATGTGTTTACCTCTTGACTTTCTCTAAGCCATCCATATCACATGGAGTAGGAATTAAATGCTGTGGTTGCAAAATCTATGTTTTATCTGAAAACTGAAGGTAAAATTAAAAGCTGATATTATGTTGTTAAGCTAGAATAGGTAGCATTTATTAGGCTGAAAAGAATGTGCACTCTTAAGGACAGCAAATCTTTTTGCTGTGAAATCTGAACCATTACTGTTGGCCTGTGTTACATTCTGACAGATGCTTGCTGATAGACTGAAGCTTTTAATGTCTATGTCTTCATAAAAACAGAAACAGTCAGCTGCCTGAACAATTTGCAACACAGAAGAAAAAAACTGAATATATAAATTGATTAAAGGTAAAGATAAACCCTGACTATCAACAGAGATCAACACAGGAATATTAGCTTGAACTACTGGGTTGAACATAAAGGGAAGAAAAAATAGGGTGTATTTCATCGAAAAATTACACTCTTAGTTTTCTTAGACTGTGGAATAGTCCAGCAGGGGCACTGGTGGACCTGGGCTGGACATTCACAAGTAGCCAGGAAAAATTAGCAGCTATAAAGCTATAGGAAACTATTCTCAATATGTCAGATTATGTGATTGTTACTATTGTTGATTTCTCATTTCTACAAGTGCTTTCAAGGTGTCTTGGTGCTTGAGTTTACAAAAAATCTTGTCCTATCTAGTCTGCACTGCGCATGTAGCCTACTGGTTGACTTCAGTATTTCATACTAATCCCAACCCTAGCAGCTCATTTGCTTCCTCTTGTTCCTGAATTGTTGTGTTGTTTTCAACCGCTGCCCTTTTGCTACTGCAATTGCCCTCCTACCTTGGTGACCTCAGCAGTCAGTGAACAATTTTGAGGAGCCAGTCAGATTTCCCCTGAAGAAGCAGTGGAGTAGCACCTTGTCAGACACTGCTAAGTGGACAAGCCTCACTACTTTGTGGTGCTTTTTCTGTACTTGTTTTGACACACAGAGATCTTTGTCCACACAGTTGATACAAACACATACAAGCAAAAGTGATTTATGTTTAATTAAAGTGCCTTCCACAGCTTGACTGAGCATAAAAGTCTTTCAAAAATCCATCCCCCAAATAAGGACTCTAGGGAAACATTTACAAAACGAGATAAAAATGAAAAAAGCACAACACAATTACTTAGCAAGCCCAATTCTAATTTAATAATTCATGCCATTCCTCCGTGCCATTAGTTGAGATGAGGAAGCAGGTATGGTGACAAAGTGTTCAAAAAGGACTTGTAAATGTACACGTTGAGCTTTCTGAATATTTCAGCTTTCTGTATGGGTCAACAGAACCAGTTCCTTAAGGAGAAGTGCATCCTTATCCTAGATATTATCATTTGATTTATTAACCATTCAAGCTAACTCCTAATTTTAATTGCAGTAATTCATTAGAACTTCATTTTCCCCATGATTTATCCCAGTACCTACTTCAAAATTTTATTCTTTCCTCCTTAATTCACACTGTTGAAGAAAATGACCTTTTTATCTTCCTTAAGCCTTTATTTATTTTTGTATGCTCATATAAACAAAGAAAGATCGTGAAACCACCCATCATCTGAGTCTAATCATCACCAATATGCAAAATATACACACTACTTCATCCGTATTCTCCCATAAGACCTGGAAGATCTTCTCTCTCTCTATTTAATAGGTGCAGAAGAAATTTTTCAGGTGACAAATCTTGCTAAACCCAGTCCCAATCTCCCTAGTTTGACTACTGAACAACATTACTTGTCTTTTAGAATTAAATACCCATTGTCATGCTGTCTCCAACTGGCATTACAGGTGTGTCATAATTTGTTTTGAACAAGGGAAACATGGTAGCTGGTTAAAGGTCTGAGATTACTACTCTACTGTTGTGGCGCGTTCTTCCCTGCCCCGGCCGTCCGGCAGGGCGCTGACCCATGGCACTGCAACACGAGCCTTTCCCACCTGTCCCGGCGAGGGTGTTCAGAGGCGGGTCCCGGGGGGAGCACGCCGAGGAGGCAAAGGAGCGAGAGGGGACTTCGGCATTGGGTTCCAAGGCTTTATTAAGGGAGGGGGAGGAACCCCAGAGGCCAAAAGACCCTTTTATAGGGGAAGGTACAAGGGTCGGAGGGATACTTCAACAGACCAATAGGAAAGGTACGGGGAGGGACAAGGGTACAAGGGACCAATGAAGTACCTAGCAACTCAGAATTCTCTAGAACAAAACCATACAAGGAATAAAGCATACATATTGAGGGGGATTACATCATGTGGGGTAGGGACAAAGGAGTCACAGCACAGTGCAGGGCCCTACTATGAAATATGGCTCAAAAGGAGGCCACCACACTCTACCACGTATTGTATCCTGGTGCTGTAAATAGAGCTTATTGATGTGTCCTGGCTGACCCTTTGTTCCTCATTATGTAGTGGTTAATTATGCGATGTTAAGCATGGTGCAGGAGAAGAGGGGTAGATTCATTTTTGCTCCTCATAGCATATTCTGACACTTCAAGGAGAAAACATAATCCAAACCCATATCTTCATGGCATTTGAAAAAACTGTGAATTCAGTAGGGATTTACAGGACAGGAAAACAGTGAATACTTGTCATATTTAGTGTGGAATAAGGTTTCTTACAGAGGAGCAATTTGAGGGTTATACAACTACTCATTGTACTCTCATGACAGTCAAACTCCTTTTTCCCATTAGGGAATACTGAAAAGAAACGTGAACCGTTGTATGCGGCATTAAATATAAAACTACAGAGTGTTTGTGTCAAAGGGACTATACACCAAAACTCTACAAACACATTTATTTTTTAAAAAACAGCTTTTATACACCATTCCACTATAGTTAATTATACCCGTGACTCTTACTTAGGAGTGATAAAAGCTTGATCAACTCACATTTTGAGACTTGTGAGAGCTTGCACTCTTGATATTGCAAGAAGTTGCACCAAGCCCCGTAGCTCTGCCACAACACTCCTAGGCCTCTGATTCAGTTGTTTTCCAGGAAGATTAGAATGAACTGATGTCCATTAAGAACTTTCCATCAGCCTTAACATGTCTGTGTGTGTTATTGCCACTCTTTGTCGCTCCTTTCTGTCAGCGTCCTGGCAGCTGGCTGTTCCCCAGCCTGCTGTTCTAAGGACAACTGTAGCAGAAGCATTGGATAAATATGAAGAATGGGTGACTGGGGAAGGTGCTGAAGCAAACAGTGGCAGGGAGAAGCTAAGAGGAGTAGCAAGCGTTGATGGTCCTATTATCAGTCATCAGGATGCCAGCGCAAGAAAGGGGTGGGAGAGGGGTGGGGAAAGGCAGGTGGAGAACGCTGATGACTCATAGCAGCAGTGAGACTAATGACCCTTTAATTAGGGAGCAACCAACCTAAAAAAGAGCAGAAGAGATTGTTTTACTAGTTGACATCCACTTTCACCTGTTCTACCACAAGGAATGCTGTAAAGATCACTTGGATAAAATCTTGGTTTCATGATTGCTGGTAAAGCTACTTGGATACACATGTGTAGTGCTGGAAGTATGTACATATAAATATGTCTACGGTAGTTAGTGAAATCAGTTTTGATACAAAAATGAAATTATCCTCTCCTGCTATGATATTGCTTATTGAACTTTGCTACCTTGTTGCTACAATGCTCCATCAGTTTCCCACAAATCAATAGCTGTCAAAATACAGTTATACAGCCAGGCAGTGCTCATCATTAAAATGGAGCGCTGGGCAAAGAAATCTATTCCATAGAATTAAAGAATATACAGGTAGCAAAGGTTCAAGCAAGTTCATTACTTATGCTGCAACAACATCACTAAAACTGTTTTCTTTCTCCCCATGCTGAGCTTTCTTCTATCTTCCATTTTCTGGAAGATGTGTCACACACAAGTTACGTATTGTGGCTGAATGCTAAACATGCTTTTTCTCCTACAAATAGCGTGGAATAAGTTAAGAGTCTTAATCATCATTATATTAATATAAAAGCTTTTTGTTCCCATTAAGACTTGCTCCTCATTTTTCAAATGTCATTTACAACAATTGATTTGTATCTTGCTAATTTGAAAAGATTCATCTGAGATTGAAAATAATAATTAAAAATAGTTGCATAAATGACACTTATTTTTTAACAGGATTACTATTACAAGACATTTGTCTAAATGGGCTTCAATGTATTATTGATTTTCTATCATTGCATTTTCTAAAAATAGAATGATGATTTATTTCATTTTTCTCAGCATCTTATCTTGTGTTATGGATCTCTGAAATTGAAAGTGCATTATACTATGGATCTCTGTATTTTCTTATACTGCTGTGGTGGCAGACAGGTTTCCTCTGCAGCTCAGATTTCTAACTTCGTGTCTTTTATTAAGCTGCATAGAAATGTTACATGGGTTGGCAGAGCCAAATAGCAGATCCAAGACAGCTAGATGGAGGCTGACAGAAACAAAGATGGAACAAGGAAAAATAGGCAGTAGGAGAAAACAAATAAGGACAGAAGCTACATAATATCACCATGTAGCTGTGATAGCTGGGGATTCAGTCCTGAAATTTCTTACTCTAGCATTGATTTACTGTGTAAATGTCCTAAACTCCAACTGGGTGGTGGTGGAAAAGAATCCTAGATTTTAATTTTATACATCTCCCTTACAATTCAGACTGGAGGAGAGGTGACCAAAATCCACGTCCCAAATGAAAGCTGTGTTATCCAGCTATAGACAGTTTTGTCTATCTCAGCTTAGTATGAAGAAACATACAAGCTAAATTTGAAGAAGGTTGTAAACATAAATTCTTAAAATGTTGAATATGTTGGTCCTACCCTATTAATTAAAAAAGATGGGTCACTGGATCATCTGTACTTAATATACAGGTTTTATCATGAAAACTATAGAAAACATTTACATCTAATGACACTTATCAAAGTTTTCATAAGGCAAGCTGCACATAATTATTTCTTATTCTTTTCACTGCGTGCATGTGAGTTGTTTATGACCCATCATCATCTGCTTGATTTTTTAGATTTATCTCAAAATGAGATCTTATTGTCATGCAAACTCAGTCAACAAGCTGGAGAAAAACTTCAACTGGGATTTATAATTGTCACAATCATCCTTCTAAATAAATAACTGATAGTAAAAAGGTTGGCTGGGAGAAGACTGGAAAGTGAGGCATGAAAAATCTCCTGTTCAGACAGTGGAAGAACACATTAATCAGTCCCTTTGTGTACTCTTCCTCAGGTCTAGTGCATACCACCATCTAGTGGCTCTGAATATAGTATGGAAAATGACACTTTATTGTAACTCATTTTGATGTTTGAAATTAAAAATCCTCAAATAAACTTTTACAGGAACCATTATTGGTAATGTAACATTTCCTGCAGCATTACAATCCATCAGAATTACATGTGAGATTGGAAACTGTCTTGGCCTTGACTAGGACTGAAGTGCCATGCCAGAACACAAGGCAATGGAGACAGGAGATAAATATCCCCTGATCCCATTCTTCTCTCTTCTTGGCACTGAGAGCCTCTGAAACAGAAGATATAATACCAATCTATAGAAGGGGAGAACTCCTGCCTTTAATAAGGAGGATTGCAAACACATTAACTGTAATACTGTGTTAGTGAGCGGTCAGTTAAAAAAATGACTTTGCATCTACCTCAGAATTCTTTTTCAGAACAGTTACAATGATATTTAAAGGTAGACCTTCCTGCTGTACCATATATAAGGCAGTAGATAAAAGCAGTGCTATAATGTGGGGTTTGTAATTATGCACTTTGAGACCTGATGTAAATGGCAACTCTATGGAATCATGTTAACCAAAACTGAATACTTGAGCATAATTTAGTGTATGAACTGTGCAGATCCTGAAACTCTTTCATGATCAGTGAAGCTTTATATAACAATGTTTTCCTATGGAGAGAGCTGTTGTCTTAATCTGATCTTGAATTCAACAAGGCAAAAGTAGTCCCATTAGACAAAGTGCTGAACTGTACATATGGAAGTCATGGGGTAGAAGATGGAGACAAGAAAGGACTCGCAGAGTTGATGCTGCATTTTAGTTCTGTCAGTCAAGTGATAAATTATAATTTCTTCTTGTCAGTTCAGGCTACATTAGAACTAGGAATGACTCATTCAAGAGAGCTAGAAGAGGGGCTGGAGGCATTTTTCCATGTAGTTCAGAGACAGGAGTGGGCTTGGCAGGTGAATTTCCCATACATAGTGACAAATAACCCCACATCATGAAGGTGGGCAGAATGCTGAACAATAACTAGGGAGCAGAAAATAAAGAAAAAGGAACAGAAGAGGAAAGCACACGAAAATAAATTGCAGGTCAGATGACATATCTGTGAGTTACAGAGAACTGGGTTGTTCAGAACACTTCCAGCAAGCTCAGGCCCTCTTCCATAATACAGTGAAGTCCCACAGGTTTATTTTGAGACATATTTCTTAATAAATTTGCTCAAACAGATCAGCAAAACATTAAAATAACACCACAACCTACTCTCCTAGCAGTCTGTATGCATTTTATTTTAGGGATGCAAACAATTCTTCCATACAACAGTTTTCTCATGGGAATCACAGCCTGTGACTGGACATACAGATTTTCTTTCCATTAGTAGCCAGTACTCCCTGTGGTGAAAAAGAAATCAAAGAAAACAAATCAGCTTTATCAGTCAGCTTTTCAGAAAGCAATTTTGTAAAGAACATTCCTATCAGGATCACATGTAAATTTGTGAAACAAGAGTAATTTCCAGAAAAAATACTGTTATGCAATAAATTTATCTCATTTTTTTTCTTAATTTCTGCAGTAGAAATCATCAAAGATGCTTTGAGCAGTGCCAGATATCCTGCTGGTTACCCATAAAAAGCACAGTTTAGTGCTATTATGGTATTTTAGCCAATACTCGCTCTCTAATTATTTTTGGTCCTTTTCTGCACACTCAAAAGAGTTTAATATGTGATGGAGGTTGTGACAATATGTTTAGTATCTAAAACTATTCGTACAAATAGAGACCAAAATCAGCAATTTAAATTTGTTTTGGCTCTTAGAATGTTTCTTACTATAAGTTTATTGCACAAAAGGGAAAACTGAAAGAAAAGAGTAATTAATTGAGGAAAATTAAGAAAATTAGAAAAGAAAGAGTAATCAATTGAGGAAAAGTAATTCTTTTACTACATATACTTATAAGTGCTTATAACTCACGAAACATACCTTTTTAGAAGAAAGGCAGTTAGAAAGAGTGAAGGAAATACAGAAGTTGAAGAATTAAAGGAATAGAGAGAGTAAATGTGTTCGTTTGTTTATCTTATTAGAGAAAAAATAAGAGTTGATAAATAATTATATAGCATCTTCACTAACAGAAAAACATTAGATATTGAAGAAGGCCTACAGTGTAGTGAAGACATATGTAGCAAGAAATTATGTCTATAATTTTAGGAATTAAAATTGGAGATATGGCCTGCATCTTTAGCTGTGAGGGTAATTAACCATTGCAAAATATTACTTAGGAAAATTTTCCATTCTTCACCTCTTCAATGCAGGCACAAATTATGGTCCTGCAACCAAGAGTGACTAGATGGAATTCTGTGGTCTGTTAGGAGGTAGAATTCAGATGATAAAACTGTATTTTACTGGCCTTAAAAATCAATAAAAGTGTTGTAATTTTAAGCCCTAAGTATCATAAAGAAAACTAATCATGCAAATCTGATTTGTCTGTGTTATAATGAATCTTCATAGTGATAAAAGTGTCAGAATAATGTAGTGCAAAAGGAACATTCTCTTCTGCTGCTTCTTCTGCCTGTCTCCATATGGTCACAACTTTGGGACTTGTCATCATATCCATTTCTTCATTACATATAACAGTTCTGGATTGCTCCTGGAAATAGCTGTTTGCAGCCAAACCTAATGTACTAGAATTAAGTGCAGTGTTTTCAGTCACTAGACCCACAGTTTGTGGGCAGTCCTTATTAGTTCACAGCTTTACTCTGGAAACGTTAGGGGGGAGGGAGTTGTAGGAAGGGTAAAGTGCTGAGTACTTCACTTCATGTGTGAAACCGTAATATTTGCTTCTAATAACATTCCTTCAGGCTGCATCTTCCCACAAAACACATGGAATTGTGGTGCATTTTCATGCCAACAGATCTGTTAGAGAACTCTATTTGCAATACAAAAGAACTCTCTGTTTTAAATGGATGTACTCTTGTCTCTTCACCCTTCTTTTTGCATGGCTACTTTAGAAACAGTATAAGAAGTTACACATGGAAACACAAATTTGGGGTGGGAGGTGCTACATATGGGTGCAAAAGATTGCTTCTGCTTAAGCCCCACAGAAATCTGTGATGCTCATAAATAGTTATAGGAGAAAAAAGGCATTCCTAATTTCATTCCTCGGGAGAGGGGGAGAGAGATGACTTATAAAGATAATCAAATAGAGAAAGATCAGCCAATATTAACATCCAGAATAATAATACAGAAATTGACCAAAGAGATTCAAACACTGCAACACACCGTGGAAAAGAAAATATTTTTTTCTGATAGCAGTTATTGAAGATGAGCTATGGCAAAACATCGTTTACAGAATGGATGAGCAACTACAGCACAGGAATAAAAAATACTTTAGTATACAATCTGGAATGGCCAGATGTCCTTTTGGGGCAGATCTTGTTACCCATCAATTCAACGGGTATCTGTAATACCAGTCTTCATCATGAGAGCCAGGTTTGGTTTGTGCTCTGATAGCCAATTACTTATTCTTCTGTGATTTCTTTTGTAAAGTGTTTTGCTCTATTCTAGGCATGAAATACTCTTGTTAGGATCACATTTTTCACGTTCTGTTGTGCAGGTTCTTCATACCAATCTATATCTAGGGATTTTGATTCACATAAAGGAAATTCTTGTTTAGGCTTAAATTTACCACACCAAAGTTAATTGGATTAGGTAATTTCAGTGTTCTTTTTACATATTTCCTTTTTTTGTTGTTTCTCGGATAATTGCACTAAATTAGTAACATAGACAAACGTGTCAAGTGTATATCATCCTTAAAAATATATGAACCAGACAAATGTTAAGCATGAAATAATTTGAATCTCCTATTGACAGTTACACCCATCTCTGAAATATTCATCCACTCTAAAAACAAGGCAAATGGCTAATTTTGGATTTGAGCAGTACCTTCTTTGCTCTTGTCCCCAGCTACATGCCACCAAGTGAGTCAACCAACAAATTTAAATAAAGAGGATTTTGCACTGTCTGCAAAAAATTGTTCAAGCAAGTTGTGGCAGTAAAAATGCTTTATCTTTAGTCAGGGCAATGGGGCCACTGAGCAGCCACAAAAGACTAAATGTACTTTGAGTCTAACAACTGATTTACATTTGCCAAGCCTGTAAGAATCTTGCCAATTTATATTTGATTTTTACTCATTATGAATATCACAAAATATACCTGAAAATCCTAACTTTTAGTAAGCCAAACCTCACCTCATCAGCAGCTTACTTGATATAACGCACTAGAATGATATGAATCATCTATTTACAAAACTAGGTTTTTAATTGCACAACCCCCCCTGGCTAATCACATATGATTGGTTTGTTGGGATTAAACATTCTTCCTGCATGTATCAGTGGGTTTAGTCAATCCCCACAAACAAATGCCATTACAAAGGTCCTCATTTAGGGGATGCTTTTGGGTAAGTGATTGATGTTTTATTTGGGGAATGGAGTAATCTCATGTTTCTTTGGTTATACAAAGGGCAATGTTCATAAACACCTTAGGACTGAAGAGTAGTGTGATCGGTCCATCACCACACTGTTCCTTTGTCTTGAGCCAGGCACAGTGAGGCAGGGCAAGTTTTACAGTGTTTTTCTGCTGCCTACATCTCTTTTCTCCAACTCATTATCTTTGGTCTTGGCTCTAATTTTACAGTGTCATTTTCAGCTAGTGGCAGTTATGAATTTTTTCAGCCTTCTAGAGTTTTACTGCCAAATTAATATAGCCTTACAATGTCTTAGTACATTTTGGAATTTTACCACAGATATTTAAAGAGAGCTCAGGTTAGTTTTCTATAAAATGTAATGATTCATACAAACTATGAATCTCTGTATATAAAGCTATGTGTATAAAAGTAGCTGAAAACTGACTAACAGAACTTTTGGGACAGCATTATTCAGTAGTTTCCGTATGATCTTTTGTTGTTCTGCTGGTTGCCTGTCTGGTTACACACACAAGTACAGGGATAGCCCTGCCTTGTCAGGAGTTTAATTATTTTCACATCCATACTTGGGTTTGAAGCTTCTAAGCTTACTGAGGCAAAGTATGTGGGCAGCACAGCTGTCACCCTTCTTGCTATTGCTCTGAATACGGTAGTCCTGATTCCCATTGTACTGCAATTAATCTTCTGCTTTGCACTAATGGATGAACAAGCATATTTACCGCAGCATAAAATCCTAATTATTTCCTGAACAGATGCATAAAGGGAATTTAAATTAATGGCAAGTGACAAATGTGATAAATGTAGACAACACCTTTAAATACTAATATTCTGCATTGCAGACATATTTTCAACACTCAGTTTCCAAACCTCCATAGGGAGTCTTCTCCTTTGCAATGAAGTTCTCTCCTGGCCAGATGTTTCAGGCACCAGCTAACTCCCTCTGGAGACACCCCTGCCCAGCAGGCATGGCTGAGTTGTATTGGATTCACCATGCTTGCAGTCCCTAATTCTCCAGTAAGGTGTTCAGAGTCCTCCTTTCATCCCAACTCCTTTGCTATATTAACATGCAGTATTTCTGGTCACAAGCTTATCAGTGAGGTCTTCATCCTCCTCTCATTAACTGTCTTTAATGTGTTGTCTAGAGATGAAGCAGATTTGAGTTTTTTCAGAAAATTCTCTACAAAGTAAGTTTGCTAGATGATCACATGTAGTTGTCATGCTTGCAACAAGAACTTTTAACAATGTAGTGCCTAATATTTGCCATGTCTCCAAAGAACACTAACCTAAATTTTCATCTGCAAGGCTTCCAGGAGCCATCACTACATGACATACAATTCTATCTCTTTCACAGAGCACAGACATATTCTAGGATCTGCTTCTCCAGATCCATCAAGGTCTTGGCAAAGGACCTCTTTTTTTTATGTCATGTAGGTTCTCAATTTTTGTCTGGGCAAACAAGTGTATTGATTTGCTCCTTTATTTTAGCAATAGCAACAGCCCAAAGCCTGTCAGTGAATGCATCTTGCAGGCTATATCCTTTGACAAAACAAGGGTAGTGCAGCTACCTGGTCTGTGCAGCTTTACTAGTGCTTTCATACAAATATTTTTGGGGGGACTAACAGCTTTAAAATTTTTCATCTTTTCACTGTTCAGGTTTTTGTCTGCAGTTATTCCCATCTTCTTTTGTTTAGTCTAAGATAGCTTTTGAGACATCCATGACTCCAGAACTTCACATAGATTTCCTTTTTTACCAGTACCCGTTCAATTTTGTCCCCACTCTTTTAGCTCCCCTTGTCCAAAAATAGCATTTCTGTGCCATTTTTGTCGCTTTCCAGTTCTGTCTTTTGTCTGGCCATGTCACTGTTCCACCTTGCCCACTGCTGTGATCAGCCCCTTACACCTCCTTTCTCAAGAGTGCATTAGATTTAGATATCACTATAATGATACGGCAGGGACTCCAAAAGTGCCGCAAATTAGATTTGAAAGCGTATATTAAAATGAGCTCTCTCTTTCCCTGCATACCAAGAGGGATATTAGGAGAAACTAGGATAACTGAAGGTTTACTACTCCCTGGAAATCAATGGCACAAGTAGCAGAATAAAAGTGCAGACAAATACAAAGGAAAGTCAGTGTGGTATACCAGTAGAATTAACAAGATAAAAACCTAGGTTTTAATCAGAATATATTTGTCATAGAACATTGTAAGAAACATTCAGGCTGCTACCTTTTAGCAGTTAACTTCTGCCCTTAGGTACGAAGGTTTACATTCTAGTAAATTTTTATCATGTCTAAGTTCTCATTATCCATGCAAATGTATAATTCTTTATTAATTCCATTTAAGCTCTTAACCTCAATTATATCCTGTGGCAGCAAGTTCCACAGGTTAATGACATATCATGTTTAAAAAATTGCTCCTTTCATCAGCTTTATATTTATCTTTTAGCAATCCTTTCTTTATGACCCCATTACAATTTATGTAATTTCCTAGAAACTGTCTTTCTTGTACTCCAGCTCTGGTTTTGGGGTTTTTTTCTTTTCTCAAGTGCTGAAAACCTTGAGAGTTTACCTTTTTTTATTATTTTAAGCAAGGCATCTCTAAAATAATTAAAATGCACGAGACTGATGTTAAAATTTTCTCTTTGACCTCAGGATCATCTGACAGAACACTTTCCAATATTTTATTTGATAAATAGAACTAATCCAGAATGTTATCATGAATAAAATGTAATTTCTGAAGCAGACACTTTGTGCAGAAAAAAATCGCTCTTCACTCAAACTATTCTCTTTGTTAGCAAACTTGATATTCTGTTAATTAATTTTTTCAAGCTGAAATCACAAATCATGAATAAAACAACAACTAAGCCACCTTGTTTCTCTAAAGCCTAACCAAACCAAAAGATCACAGATGCTATTAGCAAAGAACTGGACTGCTACATTTAGTTCAGCTATGGAAATGTATTTCTCAGGTTATGTTTTTCAAATACAGAAACACAGTATGAGCAAAGATAAAATCTGTGGAGATAAACTTTATGGAAGTAGTGTCTTTTCTAGCTTTTTAAGTGTTACATATAGCTGTACATGTAACCTGCTGTCTTTTGCAGTCATTGACTGATATACTCAGTTTATTTGAAATGTATGTAGGAGAAATCAATGTTGGCAAAATATTATTACATTTCTAGACCTCTGTTTCCTAATTCTATTTTTCAGAAAGGCTTATCAAAGGAAACATTATGATTTATTTAATGATCGAACTTAATTTTTCCTGATGATTGCATTCAATTTTTTTTGCTCTCAGTATTCCCGTATTAATTCCAGTATGTTATTGTTGCAGGAAGATTGTGATAGATCATCAAGAGATTGGCTACCAAAACTTTGTCTACAACAGAATCATTCCTTGTGCTTTTTGAGGTCATATGTAGTTCCAGTAGATACACCAGGAAAGTTTTTAATATGTATTAGACACACAGATCCAATACGGCTGCACAAAATATATGAAGCTCTTATTTGCTTTATTTGCCCTGAGCAGATAAAGGAAGTTCCATTTTGTTTTACTGAGTTCCTTCCTGGCACAGAACTCTGTAAAAGGGCTTGTAGAATTTCACTTTAGCAAGGAAAACTACCAGATTTGCTGAATGATTTGAAGTGTGCTGTCAGGATGACACTTCCACCCCATCAAGTCTGCCCCAATGTCTTTAGGGTACTCTGTAAGTTTGGAGAGGTAAATAGAGACAAGCAAGGAGAGGTAGGTCTTGCCTTCATCTTCTATGTACATAAAGGAATAGCTCTTGACTTTCGAACTGGTCCCATTGATCTGAAACTGTGGGAAGAATCAGCTTGGAAGCTCGCTGGCCCACATCTTCTGTGACTGACACTTCAAAGAAGAGTTTAAGTTCAGTTCTTCACCCTTGTCGGTTCTACATTTACACAAGTATAGAAAAATAAATCCTTAAAATTCAGGATTTAAAATGAGACTCAAGTTTCATGAATCCATTTTTCTGGCACAAGTTCAATGGAGTGAGTTTTATGAAAACTCCTAGAAGAATGAAAATGGAGGTGAAGGTTCATTTTTAATGCATCTTTTTGTGTAGCTTTCCCAGTCTCTGCAGTCTCTACTACATAAAAATCCCAAACAATTCTTAGGGTTTCTCAGATGTGATGACCTTTTACCTCAATTCTGTATAACTACAAGTGAATTCCAGAATGTCATCAGCCCCATAGCTCATAAATATTTCAGCACAAATCCTCAAAGATACTAAGTATCATGCCTCTTGGTACAGTGCTTAATTGTGGATGCTTAACTAAATCACACTTGGTAAAATAATACGAATTTTAATGCATCTCATTTGATAAAATTCACAGCAGACTTATTAGAAGTCTGACATATGTATAAAGTAAAAATATTTCTTAAAAGTAGAGTAATATCAGTAATTCTGTGTTGGATTTGTGGATATGTAGGAAGTCATCTGTCCTCCCTATAGTCAGGCTCAGATGCAATGACAGGCTCGGGAAGAGAACCAAATTTTCCCATGTGTGATCCCTGTGACAGTACTGCCTTCCCTTGCATGCTCTGTAGTGTTCTCAGGCTTTTGGTGTTCAAGGAACAGTGGGTGAGACCTTTCAGATTGTAATTAGAAGTAGAATAGAGTGCTAGAAGTATGTGATACAGTTATTTTCTCTTTGGGTAATCTGTCTTCCATTACTAATTGTAAGAAACAGGAAAAAAATCAATTTGAAAGACATTTTTCATTATAAAGTTTGTTTTCTTTTTACTTCTCTTAACATTAAAGTTTAAAATGAAAGGTCACTTCAATATTAAAAAAAAAAAAAACAAAAAGGAAAACTCTTGTTCCAAAAAGATTAGAATGAAATGATTTCCCTCATGACAAATGTTTTTCCACTTTTCCTTGAGAAAGTGCCAATCAAATTGGCATATTCATGTTAAAGGTTGGGGTTTTTTAACAAAGAAAGTATTTTCTAGAAGAAAAAAAATTGGTTTTACCAGTTCTAACGAAGGTTTTGTGTTTGAGACATGGATAGAAAATTCAATAATTCATGAGGTAAAATAAGACCCAGTTAATTGTAGCTTAGTGGCTGTGCCCTTCAAATCTAAAAGAAGGAAACTTGTTCAGTCACAAAGTCAGAAGATGATTCAAAAGTTCTCTAGCAAGTATGTACATAGATAAGGAATAGCTGCTTTTTAAGGCTTGTTTTTGACCATAAATATACTTTCAAACCACTGTCCAGGACAGCTACCAGTTACAGCACTCTTATCAGTTCCAGCTGAGCACAAAAGGTTGCTGTAGACTGAGAGTGTCAGAACAATCTCATTTCAGATGGTGATTTTTATACAATTCTCAGACTGTGCTACATGACACTCTGCAGAATGATATAAAGGAACAAATGTAAAGTATTCATGACTTGCTATAACTGAGTGAAAGTGACAGCAAGTTATGAACAGGCACATACAAGCTCTTTCTTTACAGTAAGCACAGATTTGCCATGGCCCATTAGGGACCCATGTGCATTGAGGGACAGCTGTGTATTATGGCACAGGTCATAGTGCTGGGCCTTTGCTCATCCACAGCTGAAGGTGTCGGTCCTGGCTAGAGCACGCAGAGGCTTTTTTTTTTCTCTTGCCTAAATACAAAACCCTTTTCTTTGGGCGGAGGGGTAGCACTAGTGCCAGCGCGGATTTTGGACTTAATGGTGCCACAGTATGGCTTTGGGAGAACAGGAAGATAGGCTGTTGCAAAAGGTTCATTGCTTTAGACATAGACAAAGACCACAGTGCTCTAATCAAGTAGCTCATGAATGACTTTAAAGGCCTCAGGGTAGCCAGTAGAGGAAAAAAACCTTATTCACATTTTTGGTGATAGTCTTTCTTCTGGCAATTTCAGAACTTCTCATGAAATCTTACTGTGAAAAACTCTCTAGAGAACCGTAAGAACTGCAGCCAGTGAAAAAGCTGCAGAAGAAACCTAGCAGATTAAACTTTCTGTCAGGCTGGCCAGCTGACCATCGGTTTTCATTGCTCTCAGTGACTGTCTTTTTCTAACAAATACGAATATGTAGTAGAGCAGGATTTCTGAACCAAACACTCCACTGAAAAAAAAAAAGTTTTTAAGACCCCTAGAATCTTGTGCAACAGCTCTTCTTTCTCAGAGACAGATGGTGTCAAATATGAGCTCCTGTATTCATCTGCCCTATGATGACAGCTAAGAGAAGTCATTCATGCAAATAGATGATAGCACTTGACAAGCAAAATCTGTAGTTTATTAATAATTAAAAATTATTCCCATGTTCTCTTACTGATTGAATATTTAATCATTTGTTCAGTCAATACCAATGTCTCATTTATTATTCATTAAAGATAAATACTGCGTAGTGCTTCTGGATTGAAATGTGTTACACCAAGATTATTAAGAGCACCCAGAGCTGATTTATTATTTAGAAATCGATTAAACTTTTGTACAGAATTTAATGATTTAAATAACCTTTCAGATTTTTAAAGTTAATAATAAGTTTTATTTAAAAATTTGTTATGTGAACACAAGCAGTGATGGTGAAAAAAGAAACTCTCAGTTTAACAACTCTGAGTTTAACAATTAAACTGAGATTGTTTTGGAGAGAAATACACCACTAATATCAGACCTTCCTCACACATCCAGAGTGACTTCCTTCTATTTTTAATGTAAAAGTACAACAGTACATGCTGTGCCATAAGCTTGCCACCACTTAGTCCAGTCTTCTGAAGAATCAGAACTCCACTGCCATCCCTTCACTTTTACCCCCTTCACATTTTGTTACTTGACCTTTTTGAAGAGAGTTATGTATGATTTATGGAAGTTTTGCTGTAGCTCTTCTTCTTCGTCTGTATCCTGAATAAAGCCAAAGATCAGGAAAGGAGATTTTGATCTCTTCACATCCTCTCGGTGGTAACTTACCACCTGAGGAGTATAAGGAGATGAGACACTTCTTTCTTCTCTGCAAGTGGACAGTCAGCCTAGCAGCAAAAGGTCTGCTGTCTCTCTCTAAAAGGGTTTCTGACTTGACTCATAGTGACTAACTGCTTAGTGAAACCAGTCTCCAAAATGAAAAGTCTTTGTTTTTTATAACTCCTTAATTGCTGGGGCAAACCTGGAGACTGCAGCCCAGGCCAAGAAATTGAATTTACTTTGAGGAGACAAAGAAGAGAATAAGTCATACCTGAGTGGATCAAATAACAGCTATCTATTGTTTATACCTTCAGATTAGAGATCACTGGCTATATAAGTTGTGCAAAAATTGTGGAAAAAAGGAAATAGATCAGTTTATTAGTTTGTCATAAATAAACAAAAACCTCCTTGAGGTAGTAATATAAAAACTGATGGTTTTTCTGTACTATTTTCTTTTCAAGCTCATTACTCAAGGTTTGGAGCTCTTTTTCCTTCTTTCAAATGATGCAGGCCTTCCCAACCTCACTAAAAAAATTTTTATGGTCATTCTCTTCTTGGAGAAAAGCAGCTTGAAACAGCTTGAAAGAGTTCAGCTACACAAAAGCATGTATTATATAGACTTTCAGACTGTAAGGGCCATTGAAGTGGCTGCCATATGGTTTCTTTCTGCCTTCGGAAAACCGTATTTCCTGAAGTACCTTTGTTTCCCCATGCTTCTCAGTGTAGGCACATGCCGACATTGGTGTTGGATGCCAAAGCAGGCAGCAGAGGAGAGAACCTTGATAAATCATAGCTATCCCCTTGCAACCCCTCAGAGAAGGTATAGCAGTACAGTGGAGAGAGTATTTACTAAAATTTAGAGGTATTCTCTCCCATTCTGGCCTATCTGTACTCAAGAAGAATAGGGAGCACCTATGCATCTCCTGGGTAGATTTCCTCCTCTCCAAAGCAGATCTTCCTTTTTTCTGGGTGTACACATTGCTGAGATTAGAGACATGCACATTTTCCATGCATGTACTTTTCGGAGAAGGAGGATATTTCTCTGCACGTTTTCTGGGCAGATTCACTCCTATTTCATGAAAAGTGGATGTAAATGTCAGACAGAACAGGCAGAAATGTTTAAAGTAATTGTTGAAAAAGCACCAAAGTTGTTTGTGCAGCAAAGCAAGGGTCCCCTGTGTTCAGTGCAGAGATGGCAGTAGCAGAGCACCAGAATTGGCAGGAGTGAGGGAGGCTGCTTTGTTATGAAAAGACTTGGTGGAGAAGAGAGGCTTGAGGAAAAGGAAGTTTTGTATGTAGCCTTTGGCTGCATCCTAACAAGCTAGACAATTAACAGTGAGCGCCCTGCCATGGGAAGGAGCAACATCTTCTCATCTGTCATACAAGAGACAAGTTAAAATAACTCCTGCTCGGTATGTGTCCACAAAGGCTTGTCACAGGCTTTACCCTGAGAGCGTTTCCTCATTAAAAGTGAAGGGTAGAGACAGAGTGTAAATATCACCACTTTTCTGTAGTTCTACCTGATGTTGGTTTTATTGAATCAAAGCCCTCATTTTCTTTAGATTCAGATGGCTGGAAAGGGAGTGTGTCCGGGCTGAGAAAGGCTGCTTGGTATTGCTGTGAGACACTGTGGGACTGAATAGAGCAGGGTGAAATTCAGAAAGAAATGTGACTCAGTGGTGAGCAGAGGATGAAAGTGCTGGTCTAGGGAGGTCCTCAATGAAGACAAATTTGCTAATTGTTATAAGTGCAAAATATCTGTCAGCCCATTTCTAAACACATTGCAATTAAGATTAGATTATGTGTTTAAAAATCTATAATTAATTTCTTCATGTTGTAGTTATAGAAACCAGAAGAACATTGAGAGATTACAATATAATTAACATAAACAATAATTTGAAAAGACATAAGAAAGGCACTTTTGAGTACTTCAGGAAAAATTTGGGGGTCAGGTAAAGAATTTTGACTCTTTTTTAATCTCTAGTAAAAACTTGAACAGTGTTAACTCCTCAGTGACAAAATGATTTCTGTGTTCCAAAACGATTTGAGGTGTTCCCAGTACACTGCTTAATACAGTATATCAGAAAGAAAAAGAGTCACTAAAAAGACAGGACTTTGACACTTTTAAGTATGACTTTAAAGTAGCTTTTAGTGAAGAAAATGTAACCAGCTAGGAAGAAAGGAAAAAGAATTTAAAATAAATAAATCTTTGGAAACGTGGAGTGGATTGTGTGCTGTAGAAGATTCTGGTAACTTGAAAGCTTTGCACTTACAGAGACCCATCTTAAAAATTAATCACATCAAGAGAAACACTTTCATGTGAAAATTACTTTGCTGGGCCTATTTATGACAGACTTCATGGATCAAATTCATTGAAAATATAGTAATGAGATTTTCAGTGGGATTCAGAGCCAGTATAGGACCTGAAACTCATTTGAAGTCTTTTGCATGTTATAGCTGGAATTTTTTTTATGTTGTTTTAAAGAGAGATGTGTTTCTATCAGTTTAAAAATAATCAGATCATTGGCATGAAGACTTTAGAGCTTTGTATTCTTTGGTATTTATTTTGCCTTGACGTATATTGAGAGGAGTGCAATTCCATTAACAGCAAAAAAAAAAAAAAAAGACTAAAAATGCATTTTTTACATTCTTGGAAACAAGAAAGTAAAACAATGATTGGATCCTTCTCTTAATATGATGAACTGTTCAAATGCTCTGGTTTCAGTTTGTGAGTACATAACATATTATGATTTATATGTGTATCTCAAAGATGCTCAGAATACATGATGTGACTTATTTCGTATTGATGTCAAACATCTATTGTGACTTCACCCAGATCTGTAAACTGCTAGTTTTGGGCACAGTACTTACACTTCTCGCTGGTCCTACTGAGTCTAGGGAATACTTTTGCTGGGTTAGAATCTTTATTTTTTTATGAGTCTGCAATGTTAAAAGGTTTTTTAAAGTTATTTTTAATAAATAGCATTATGTCTTTGAACCTTACACTTTGTTGTAAAATGCTGAAAAATATTAGAATGGTTTATATAAATGTAAATGTTTCAATATAATACAAAGAAATTAAAAGGCAGCATTAAAATACTGCAGCCTTTCCCTGCCCCCCCCCCCCACCTTTCTCTTATAC
>VXBT01000316.1:54490-204503 GCA_013400235.1 Oriolus oriolus
TTCTGTATGACGTCTCACTTATACCCATGGTATGGGAATGTGTGCGATACAAATGGATTTCCTCCCTGCCTTTGTTTTGGTTGTAAAAAGCATCTTCCATTAACTGTGTGGGGTTTCAAGTTTGGAGACTGAACATTTTTTGTCCCTATAACCGTATCGATCCCTGTGTCGTTCAAAGCCTTATGAATTATAGTTATAAATTCCATGACAAAAAAACTAGAGTCTTCCAGCACTTCCTTCCTATAAAATCAAGATAAATGATCAGGAGGAATGCAAGGTTTGAGGTCTTGATATTTGGTGGGTTTCTTTTATTTGACTCATTCCTGGCAAGGAAACTCCTATAGACACAGCAGTACAATGAAGCAAAGACTAAAGGAAATGGAAATGATTGTTTGCTTAAGCTTCTAGAAGGTATTTTTCAACTCTGAGGCAGGAATTTTACTCTCCTAAAGGAAACTGCGTTTTAGATGTCCAGTCTATTCAAACATACTGAATGGTTTATAACTCCCATCGTGACCTGTGATAAATAGTTTGCAGGGAGTCTTCTTTATGACTGATAATGGACAAAATGGATCACAATCCTGGATCTCCTTCCAGCTTTATTTGTTGGGAATCTGTAAGAAGCCAAAAGACAATAGAGTATGCAGAGTTTCACAATTCTGCCTAAGGCAAGCTGCTTATTAATTAAAGTGTCATAATCCATCAGAAATACTTGACCACAGTATGAAAGGGTCAGACTGTAATCTTTTGAAGGCTGGGGAATTAAGATGTTTGACAAATTCATTTTTAAAAAATAGTAATATTTTTTCTTTTTCTAAATTTGATCACACACTCTTATACTGTAACCAAATTACTGGGAGACTATTCTTCAGTGGGGAATAACCAGCTGATGGTTTTCTGTCCCTAAGACCACAGAAGGGCTTAACTAGGAAAGACATGATCCTATATTTTATATGTATATATATACACACATATATAAATAAAATTTCTGTCACTGAATTTGTACTTTAACCTCTAAAGGCTTCATGGTTTGTGTTTGTGTCACTTGATTCTCCCCTGACACATGGCATTAAAGTAATTTTACTCAGATATGGTTCAGTCCCAGTAGAAAACATGCCTAATGCACAGATCAAATGAAAACTTCTCCAGCAGCTTGCCACTGGAGCATTCAGGCATGTGGGGCAATGACTCGGGTTCAAATGTCAAAACCCTCAGTTTTGTGATAATACTGAAGACTTTCCAGAAAATACTGTGCTTCATCCAGTTCTAGGCAATGCTGGCAAAGAGAAAATTGACTTTCAATATTACAGTTGTGCCCATCTTCATACATGGAATCGGAGGGATGAAGTCTCCCTTAAAGAGATAGTTCTCTGTTTTCCAAAGTTTGTGAATAAAAACTGTGGGAAGACTGATAATTAAATTTCACACTTCAGAATTGCAACTGTTGGATGGACAAACAGGAAATATTACAACAGAACACAGTCTTAACAGAAACTGTATTTCAGCAGCAAGCCTTGATGCCCAGTTACATACCAAGGGCACTTCTAGGTATGACCACCTCAGTTATTATACACCAGTGTTTAGGTGATCCTGGAGCAAATGACATTTCTCTTCTCCGCCTGAATGCTTTCCACAGGAGATTTGGTGGTAAGATGTTGCCAGTGTCCAGCCTTTCCAAATCCCAACAAGAGCTTCAGACTGCGCTAACCTCTGTGGGGCTGTGGAAAGCCCATCTGTTCATTCAGCCTTTTGACAGTTGCACATTAGCTGTGATGAGGTTTTGTTTATAGCCTTCCTAATATAATAGGTTGGATGTTACCGTTGTGTTTATGCTGTTATAGCACGGGCTTGCAGTTGTAAATTTACATTCCCTTCCTTTGCAGGCAGTTGCTGGCAGTATCATGTTGAGTGGAATCTAATTGCATAATAAATTCACCTCAAGGGACTATTTTTTTAATAAATCAAAATATACATTTAGAAATAAATCTTCATAAAGTGGCATTAGTTCACAGAAAATCTGCTTACTAAATGTTAAACATCACTAAAAAAACTTATTAAACAGAAGTACTTGGAGAACTATATCTGATTTGACTCTAGATCAGCAGTGGACATTCTGATGTTGCCAAACACTTATTCTTTTTGGTTGTGTATTAAATTTTCTTTACAGACACCCAATCTGTTCCACTGCAAGTTTGACATCAGTAGAACTCATGGGGACTCAAGAAGGTTACTTGTCATTTCCCACTATCTGAAATTAGAATTGCATCTTTACTTCTCAAAACGTACAAGAGCCCTATCAAAATTATCTCCAAAGGGCTGCTGTGAATACAGCAGACAAATACACAAGTCTTAGGAGAAATCCTGCAGTTATGAGGATCCCATGCCAATTTAATGAAGCTGCTGAGACATTCAGACAAAGTTTGAGATATTTATCTAAATCAAGCTGTTGTGGATTGTCTCTTGGCTCTCTGTTCATTGCTGATTCACCCTTAAATTTAAATGGCACTTTTGTTAAGAGGCATTTGAATCACTGTTATTTTACTCTTCCCATATTTTTCTAATAAAAGAATAATAGTTAATTATTGCAGTTGAAATGTCTCTTTTGGTACTAGGGTTTTTTTTTGCTTCCGTCTCTTTTTTGTCTTACCATCACTGACAGCATTTCAGTTGACAGCTCCTCTGTATAATTTTGCTAATGCCGCCAAAGTCCAGTGAATGCATCGTCTAAGTGTCAACAGCCTTATTTCTTTCACAAGGTGCTACCTCTAACAGTGAAATCTTTAACTGGTGCTCCACACAACCCCTGTGCTTCAAGCATGTTAGCTGGATGAAGTGATGTAAAGGAGTATGGCCCAAATCTGAGGGAGTTTGAGGGCTTTTGCCTTTTTTTAACATATTTTGGTTCTTAGGAAGTGAAGCTCTGGTCTATTGATGTGAAGAAAACTAATTTCTCTCTCACAAGCACTTTGATTCAAGTCATAAACTACCTCTGCCTGGCATTGTTGGATTTCACCCAGCTCCTGTTTAAAATATGTCTAAAAGGTGCTTATCATATCATGGCCTACATTATGCCGAGGTGATTTCATTACCAATTTGGGAGCTACTTTCTTATTACTGCCCATCTGTACCCAGCCTTGTACTAAAGATCTTATTGAAAGCTTACATTTTGTGGATTGCATATTGCTGAATGAAATTGGAATGCAACAAGCATGTTCTGCATTTGTTTTTAAAAGACTACAGTCAGTTCCTCTGATCTTGTGGGTGATGCTCATTTTCCTTCCTATGCTGAAAAAAATGAGATGTTCCAAAATTACAGAAGCAGAGGTTTGGAATAAAATGTTGTTGACATGTTCATAGTTTTTTTAATGCTTTGGGACATAAGTCAGCCTGAATGAGTACAAATTTCGTATCTGCTTCTTCCAAGGTCTCTTGAACATTACTGTGAAACATAGCACTGCTTCACCTTGGGGTCAGAGCTTTTTGCAACATGGAAAACTTATTCAATCCACTTATGGTTTCTCTGTTTCAGGCAAATTAATGGAAATGTTGTTGCAATGAAGGAATTGCAGAAAAACTGCAATGAAAGCACAGGCAAGCCAGACACTAAGATACCACAACAGTTCCATTCTTTGAAACTGTTCAGCTGTGCAAATTTTCACCACAGAAGTACATCTTCAGGGAGTACGAGAGGAAACAGTGAGTTACACAAACTCTGCTAGGATTCTTACTTGGATCACATATAGTTTGTTTCTCTACTACTTTACACCTTTATTTGCAATGAGCAAGTGAAAAGTTGATATGAAATACAGCCGTTCTACCTCTGAAAAAATCATATATAGTCTGTATAGAGGGAGGTTACAAATGGCAAAGCAGCAGATAATTTAGCCTACGCACTTCACAAAACTGTGTTTCAAGATGAATATGAGATAGATGGTGTTTGCAAAATCTACATAAAATCTCCTAAACAAATGCATCAGATTTACGGGCTGGTTTTAGAGAAATGAAGGTGAAGTATAGAATAAAATATATCTGTCTAACAAGCCTTTATGGGATATTAATTAATATAATATTTTTATTTATGTATCAGCAATGCAAAGAAACCACAAAGAAGGCCTCAAAAAAAAAAGCTTCCACATTAGAACCACTGAGTATCTATACAGTTACCAGTATTAGCATGAATGCAGCCTATTAGGCTTGTGCAGTTAAAATATAAATCAATCTGAGGCAGAACAGTTTACAGTAGTTCTGAAATGACTGCTTGCTATGATGAGAAATTGGTGTTTTTAGTAATTTGCTATAAGTGATTTCAAATCCTGATCACTGTGCTGCTGTTAATTACACATTTTCCCGAGATAGTCTAACGGAAGACTTTAAAAATAGAAATACAAATTAGGTTTACCCATGTCATTAATTCCTCACCCTTTCCAGGCTGTCATTGAAACTGTCCCTGTCTTCCTCAAACTGTCAATCTGAGTTCTTTTTCTGAGGCCAAGGAGCAGCATCATTAACAGTCTAGTGGTAAAGGAATACCCGAATGGAAAACACCTCTGTAATTTTTTTATATCTGGCCTGTAGATTACTAGCAGGGCTGTGCAAATGGCTGCAAATGTGGAGGATGTACTTATGTATGAGTGACTGAATGAAAAAGATGGTTAAAAAGATACTTATATTCTGTCACTAATCAAAAAGTACTTCTACACTATCACTGAGTCATCTCCTCACCTTTGTTTGATAAAATAAACAGATTGAATTTTTTAACGTAGCCAACGTAAAACATTTCTGTTATCCTTGTGTAGTTTCTGAGGGTCTTTTCTCTACCCTTTAAACTTTTTTAAGATCCTCTAAATATGTGAGAATCTGAATACATGCAATTTTCTGGTTTTCATTTTATCAGTCACATGCAAACACACTTTTCTTGTACGTATCTTCACTGTGTATCTTCACTACAATCTGTTCATTTTTCCAAGGATCGTAATATCCAATCTGACAAAACTGCATACTGGAAGCTTGTCTTGAGTTGCTAGACTGCTCTGACTCTTTTTATGTCTATCTGATTCTTAGGATGAGGCTGGCTTTGTTGGCTTGGTTGAGGTAATACCTAACTTCAATTTTAACTGCATTATAACAATCCTCCATATCAGTGATTGGTCCATATGAAATGAGGAAAAAATCATTTATCACGGCTTCTAGGTGGTTAGCATGTAGAATGAATGCTCTGTGTTTAAGCAACATATAAAGTTGGGTTTAGATTTTTTCTTCCCTCTGAAATATCAAAAAACCAACATTGGGTAGCCACTGAGAGAACTTGGAAAAAAGAAGAGTAAACTTCTCTAAATAAAGTCTCAGCCTACTCAGTTTTGTAAGCACCTTAAGCTCTTGCTAATTCAATAGATTGCAGTTAATTTTCCAAAAATCTACTCAGAACTTTCTATTATAACTTCTGCCTGGATTATCTACTCATGGTGAGTAAAACCCAAA
The DNA here is from genome assembly GCA_013400235.1 of Oriolus oriolus. Taxonomy (NCBI): domain Eukaryota; kingdom Metazoa; phylum Chordata; class Aves; order Passeriformes; family Corvidae; genus Oriolus; species Oriolus oriolus. The sequence goes on from VXBT01000316.1 coordinate 59,969, forward strand.
AAAGTGCAAGTGGAATATATGAGTTTGAAATGAAGCACAACTTTTAAATCTCCTCTTTTATTTGGGATAAAATCTGGACAGAGCTTATTTTTTTTAAATAAAAAAAGTAGTCAAGACTTCTCTCTACAGACTACAATTCCTTAAAAATGTTTGTATATATTAGTGAAAATATGTCCAACCTTTACTTGTGTGGTGTTTCCACAGCAGCCTTTTCTGAGAAAAGCTGGCCTGGCAGCACTATCCTTCTGTGTCTCACATAGTAGAGCACTCCTGCTTTCTCTTTGCAGACTTCTGCCGGTCCAACTCTATTCAAAAACCATTCATGATTAGAGAGGGGGCATTGCTGAAACAAGAAAGGACACATAACTGAACCCATGGGCTGGCGAAAAAGATCATAATATTTGTGTTTGATTTAGAATGAGCTTGGACTACTGTGGTACTTAAAAGTTAGGAGAAAGGGAAGAAATTTAGGAAAAAGAAGTAAGAAAGTGGAAAGAAAATTAAACTGTGTGTGCCATTCATTTTGTCTGTAACTGTGTTATTTTTGCAAGCAAGGAATAAATTTTGCTGAACACTACAAGCCAAATTATTCATTCCTGTACTAATAAATGCCTTTTAAGTATGACAAAAGGCCTGAACTTTACCAAATAATGCATCTTTTTACTAAGTATGAGCTTTGAACATAAATGGAGCCAGGAGTCATTGTTACCTTGTCTCTTTAATGTAACCAGGAGGTGAAAGCATCAGGAAAAGTACAGGATTCACAGAAAAAAATATATACATTCTGAGAAACTGCCTTCAGCTGTTAGACACTAATTTCTTCTGTTTTGTGCAATGCTGCCAGATCTTGAGAAACAGGTTCTCCATAGTCTCTTTTTTTTTATATCTTGTGCATAACATGGGATCAAATATTGCATACAAACAAATAGGGAACAATCATTAGAGTAAGACTATAGAATGCCAACATCCATAGGGTATGTGAGCAAACCAATAAAATAAGAGATGTTATTTCAGGAATCAAGTTCTGTTAGGGAATATTTCCTAATAGAAAAAGCAGCAAATTAATAATTTCACTGAATTCATTACTTTCTTCCATTTTTAAATAATGTTCCAGGCATTGCCAATAAGACACAGTGCAAACACTTTCAAGGAAAAGAGACTTGACAGCTGATATGTAGTAACCTGGTGGCAGAAAGAGAAATGGAATACATTAAAAAAAAAATTTTAGACGTCTGAGAAGTTCCAGGAAAAAAAAATAAAGAGGAAAATATATTTTTAAAGATTTTGGTGAGGTAAAACTAGATATGCTGAGGGGAAAAAAAAATCTTAGTGATACAAATTTTTTTTCAAGGAAGTTCTAAACATTTTGACCAGTAGAGAGGATGATATCTAGAAACTTCCTGTGCCCAGCCTTTGATGGTTTCTCCTCATTTGGAGTCATTTACTGTCAGCTGAAGTGGTTACTGATCAGTTCCTGGTCATGAGAGCATGGAAGAATGAGCAGAAAAACCCCCAAAATTAGCATCTTAAACTGTTGTGAAAACTAGACTTCGTAGTGAGCTTTGGCAGGAAACCAGAAATTCTACTTGTCTGAAAGTTCTTGCATTTTGAAACTAATTTTTGTCTTCAACCAAGTGGAAAAGCTGACATTTCAAAACATTTCATAGACAGTTTTTTGGGTTTTTTCAAAGAAAAAAAAAAACCTCCAAATATTGAAGTTTTTTGTTTCAGTTGTGTAGACAAAACATAGCAAATAATATAAACAGATGAGAAGTCAGCATAGGATGAAACAATACTGAATGCAATCCTGCATTATAACTTCTAATTTTTTAAGAAAAATTTTTGGAATGTTTCCAGCATGTGCACATTATTGTGAAATAGTTTTTCATATGAAACAGCCTTGCCCAAAGAGAATACTAGGAGTCTTTTTGTAGCCTCTTTATATAATTTCCCTAAAAACAGCTGTACAATAAAAATAATGTAATAGTTAGCTGCTTTTTAATCAGTTGTTTTAAGAGACAGCAAAATGCTTAACTATGTTTATCTGAATAAGTTTTTACACATTTTTCATGCTGGAAAATAATTTGCTCATTGATGTTCTCATAATTGCAAATAATATTCAGCAGATGATTTTCAAATATAGGTAAACAATAATAATTGAAAATATCAATGGAAATTGGAAACTGAATTTGAAATGAATGATGGCATATCTCTTGTTGAGTATCCCATTCAAAAATTCATACAAGACATTTTTTCTCTTTGTTGAATGAGTCAGACTGATTTAATGTATGTGAACTGTTGCTTTTAAAATGACTTTATGAAAATCTCATTTACATTTTCTTTTAAACACAATATAATTATTCAGACTTCAAATGTCTTTTCATAACATTTGTGATAGCAGAGCATGAGGACCTGGAACACACAGAATATCTGAAGGCATTTCACATGCAATCAAACTGAAATTGATACAAAGACAGTAACAAACATAATTGCAGAAAAATTCCTAGTTTCAGCCTGAAAAATTTGAAGGTCAGTTTCTAACTTGATGACAACTTGCTGACATACATTCTAGGGAAAATCTGAAGGTATTTTATTTTAGAATAGGTGACCATCAAAAATCAGATAATTATCTAGTAGTTTCAGACTGAATTCCTGTATTCAGTTTTCCAGAAAAAAACCAAACTTGTGCCCATGATGTACTCTGATGGGAGAAGTTAGAAAAAGGTCAATACGCCTCTCTTTTTCCCGCATCATCTTTGTGAAGAAATTGCACTCTGAGCTCCCATATACAATGTGTGTGAAGACTAGAAGTGCTTTAAAGATGAGTCTTACAATGTTATATAAGATCTGAACATTTTTTCTATAGCCTTCATAGTATGGTTATTTTGCAGATCCATAAACTGAATCTCAGCATAGGACAAATGTTTCCAAATTGAGGCATCTAAAGTTCTGGTGGCTAAAAAAAGTTCTTTGGTTTCCCCATAGCTACAAAGTCAGTGCGATGGATGAGAACACATTTCCCTTTCATCTTGGTAGCTTAGTTCTGGCAATCTTTTGATGCACCGTGGTGTTTGGAATTTGGATAGGAACAGCTTGCACTTCTATGGTGATCGCTTATCAAAGTCACAGATACACTGAAGTCTTGACTCTGACATTACTCATAGGAATTCATGCCATTGATTTCAAGAGAGCTGGTCTTGACACATTTTCGTCATCCATCGAAAAGAAAAATTTCAATTCTGAGTTCAAATCAGCTTCTGTTATGTGTATTCCTAGTAGTATTTAAAAGACAAAGTTAAGTGAATCTCTTTTTTTTTTCTATATCCAAAATTATGAGCCTCAAACAAGTTCTCAGAATCAGGCTCTCCTTTGGGTTGGAAGGGAGCTCCTGAGGTCTCAAGTCAAGCCTTCTGTTCAGAGCAGTTTAGCACTGGGCATAAACCATGTTCCTTAAGGTTTTGTTCATTTAGTTCTGGGAGACCTCCAAGATGGAGATTGCATTATATCCTCACGGTCAAGACTTCTCTCTACAGACTACAATTCCTTAAAAATGTTTGTATATATTAGTGAAAATATGTCCAACCTTTACTTGTGTGGTGTTTCCACAGCAGCCTTTTCTGAGAAAAGCTGGCCTGGCAGCACCATCCTGCTATGTCATCCTTCTTTCTTTTCCTGAAACAGTTATACAGGACATCTATTCTACTTGGCTGGCTGATGTGCTGAAGCTTTCCCTTTTTTCATATCCACAGTATGATGCAGTGGTAAGCCAAAATATTCCAGCGTAAAGTTGTTTTGTGAGGAGCAGGATTTAGAGCAGAAATATCACACACTAGAGCTGGACTAGAATAACTGGTCAAACTTTGATGGTTTCATTGAGGCTTGAAGTTTACACTTCCACTAACTGACAGGGAAAATGAGATGAGGAAAACTGAAAAGTCCTTAGGCTTCGAGACTTTATAAAATTTCTTGCAAGTCTTAGGGTTTCTAAAACTCTACCTGCTGGAGTTTGGATGGTATTTGTTACACAAGGATAGTTGCTTTTTATTTTCAGTCACTGCGTGAAAATATTTCTAATTTTCATGTCTTGTTTGATCAAAAAATTGACACAATTTATGGGTTGAAACAAACACTGAGTATTTGGATCACTTGCTTCTGGACCACTTGTTTTCCATGCATTGTCAACGAATGAAGCTGAAGTTGTTATCTGCCTGGCTCAGTATCTTAGCTGTCTTCAGGTAAGACTGCATGGAGGGTGATTGGTTCTAGCAAGAGAACCTAAGACTTCTCATCTCTTGGAGTACAGAGTAAATATTATCTCAGAATTTCTCTTGCTCTGAGTCAGATGTAGTATGAGTTGTAAGTTACATTTCTGAAATAACATATAAGAATGCCAGTGTAGGAGGTTCTTTGACATCTTTATCTGGTACCAAAATAATATTGCCTAGAAGTGTTGCAATTTATGACAGAGAAAGTGTCATAAATCAACATATAAGATACTGGTTAAAATGGAACATTTTTGTTAGAATATGTCAGGTTGCACCACATTGATTTTTTTTCTGTGTGTGCCATGTAAGACAATTTTTGGTCTGTTTTCTGTTGTATGGATTTGAATTAGAACACATATGAATGCATATTCAGTGAAAGTTATTTCTCTGTATTTCACCTTTGCAAATACAGATGCTTCATCATTTAAACTGGTCAGAAGAACAATGAAATAATCTTTTTATGATGGCTAAATTGCATTAATTTTCTTTTCACTTTCCTATTCAGCCTATATCCTAACAGGCTGAATAGGTCCTGTGTGGACATTTCAACTGTCATGTTAGAGCTGCTAAAATTAGGAATATTTCAATCAGTAGATTTAGTATTTGAGGGGTTTGGGTGGTTGAAGCATGGAGTTAGAAAGAAACCCTTTCCAAACATAATTTTGGTTGTCACTGCCGTCCTATCTTTCTTGTGATATATTTATGCATCACTCAGTCTGAAATTCTTCAGACTCAGATCTTAACTATGAGCTTGGGATGTGTTAATATATGCACCTGTCACCATCTCAGCATGAACGGCCTTTATAGAAGCACTGGTGATCTAATGGTGGCTCACATCTGTGTCTGTGTGAAAATCCAGGCATCCTTGCAGTGTGTTTGAATTGCAGTTTGAATCTCCTCAGATTTTTATCTGAGGACAGATTCCAGTCTCATTTCCTGTAACTCAGGTGAAAAAATGTCTGGGGCTGAATGCAGAAACCAACATCTTTATTGCTTTCCATGCAAAACAAGGGTCAAATTTGTTACAGAATGAAGGTTTAGTTAAAAAAGGAGAAGGATTTCAATTTCATCCTTATTTGATATGGGCTTTTTTTCTTCCTTTTTCTTAGAAGACAATCAGTCTTCAAGTAAAAAATAAAAGGAAAAACTCTGTCTATGCTTGCTTGTACATTCATAAGCAGACTTAAATAATTTAGTAAGAGCTTAATCCTTTTCATTTTTAAATACATTACATTAATCCATTTATATGAGATCATTATTTCTGGCTCTTCTGTGAGGCAGACACTCATTACCTAACACAGTCTTTTCAGTGGAAAAAAAAAAAAGGAAGAAGAAGAGAAAAAGGTGACAAACTTCAATGAATAACAACAAATACAAGGTTTGTTCCCATTATAGTTTGCATGCTGGTAGCTTTTACCCTACCTCACAGATGGTTAATACCAGTCCACAATCTGAAGCTAAGTTCGCTTTCAATTTTCACACATAACATTGCCATCTCAGGTGCTGCTTCCCCATACTTTGCCCTCTGTTCAGCCACAGGCATCCCTTGCTCTTGGTGGTTCTTCCCTTCACCTAGACTGTCCATTAAGGGAGAACCTAAATCCAAAGCAGGAGCATATTTATGCTCCACAACTCCCATTTCAGAAAGCTTGTGGATATCTAGCCCCAGATAACACACAAGATGGCATTTCTAATCATTAAGAGCCCATTACAGTAAATTCATCCTAAATCCTTTCCAAAGGCCAGGCTAACTGCGAAGTCTCTCAGGAGCTAAATCTGCCCTTTGAAGATCAGACTTTCTGTGTTCCCACAATGTGTAATTAAGCTGAAGCATTGCTTACAACAGGGTGCTGTGGATGCTTAAACATTTACATAGTGTCAAAAAGCAATTAGAAAAATTAGAATGGAAAATAGATCCATGAGGGTGTTATTAAGTGCAGGGATAACACTTTTGATTCTGGAAATCCCTAAGCCACAAACCCCTGCAACTGGGAAAGGATATGGGAGAGTCACCACTGTGTGACCTCTAGGCAGGCACTCACATATGGCCATCTCCCATAGCAGGTTGCCAGGCTAGATGAACTTCTGTGCTGATCTGCTGCAGCCACTTATCCAAAGTGTGCAGACTGCAACATTTTGAATGGATTCCACAGACAAAAGCCAATAAAACTTTCCCTAATGGAAGGTTAGATCTGTTTCTAGGTAGTCAGTGACAGCTTTGCTGTAGTCAATGAGCCACTGGGGCCGTTCCATCTAAGCTGATTCCAGATCTGACAGTGTTGAAGATACTAGTTATATGAGTGTGGCTAATCTGTGAGGAAATGGGTGAGTGTATAGTGATGGCCATTTCTATAGTAATGCATGTATTAATTGAAAACACATGTAGAAATTTAATTAAATTGTATTAATAACAAAAGGGCCATAGTTGGCTGATGGTCACACACGTGAATAAAACAGCTGGAAGGCTGCAGACTGTTCAAAAGAGCTTTATAAAAAACAATTGATTCTCTCTTTGTCACTCACATGGAGAAAAGAAAGTTTGCTAACTGATAAAGTTTCTGAGATTTATCTTGTCTCTTATAACAATAGCAGTATGTGAAAGGAGGCTGAGTAGGATGTAGGAAAATACTCACCTGTTCAAATACCTGTATCATGATAAATGAATTAATTTATACTTAGATTCACTGCATTAGCTCAATTTCTATAGCTCCTTTCATCCAAATGTGTATTCCCTAAGTGCCATCTGGATTTACTCAATGGATATATAAACGAGGGACAAAAAATACTGACATTTCTTTAACAGTACAAAGCAACTCGACCTAAATCTGCACGGCAGGAAGAGGCTTGTTAATATTCATTGTTCACACGTAGATAACATCTCCACTGAATCAAGGGCTGTCTGCGCACATGTTTTTTGCAGTGAAATTTGGAGTTACATCAGCAGCTAGTTCTGCCCACAGTCCCAAAAGCAGCACAGAAGTGTGAGCTGATGGAAGAGTACAGGTGTTACTGATGCAAAATTTAAGGAATGATTAGAAGATTCCCAAATGACTGGGAAAACAATTACCAAGACCATCAGCCTGCATGCTTAAGGGCATTTAAATTGCCACCAAAGAGCTCAGAAAATATTTACATATGTTGTGTTACAAGGCTACTCCGGTTGCATTTTCTTCTGCTTTCCACTGAAGCATTGGATAAAGGACAATCTGTCTGCCAAAACAGTTGAATAATTTATTTCACAGATGCATTTGCTTACAGAATTCATTTATTATATTTACATAGGGTATTCTCACGGACTCATAGTGTCTAAGTTAATTGGTCTTTCTGTATGTATACAAACCTGATAAACAATTTTAAAAATGCACAGAAATACAATTTGAAATTCTCCCCAGTAGCTAGTTATGCTGCATGTTTTATTAAATCTCTTTGCAGGTTTTTGCCAGCATTGGTGTACCTACAAGAGTCATAAAAGGACACTGTAGGGCTGGTTATCGAAGAAACAAATGTCATGGAAGTATCTGTAAAAGATTTTACCCACTTTAGAGTGCAGCAGGAAAACTGAAGAACAAGAGGTAGGCTCATGAATTAAAATTACGTATCTTATTTCATCATTTCCATTGCTGTTAGCATGATCACAGTTGGTGGTCCTAAAATTAAGATTTTTTTGTGCACTTAATTTGAAAGGATGAAAACATTCTACTTAATTCCACCAAAGAAAACACATTTCAAAATTTAATGTTCTGTTATTAAATACTTTCATTTAAAAACCTATTTCTTTAAAGATTATTGTGAAGGATAATGTGTTTTATTACAACTCTAAGCTAATAATATTTGGAACTGTTGTATAAACACTGGCGTAATAACATTTGTTTCGCTTGCAGGGTTTAGCTAGAGAAAAATGGTACATTTGCTAGATGCTTTATACCAAGAAATAGGTATTACCAATATTTGCATACTGTATTTCACTAATTGCTCTTGGTTGGTAGCTGGTCCCATTTACAGTAGAGATTATGTGCTGAAAGACAGGGACCACTGATCCATTGCAAAGATTGCTTACATTCCAGACTGTTCCAGTCTGTTTCATTCATCAGTTAAACTGTTTTTCATATTTTTCTGAGGACTGAGATGAAAATCTCTAAAGATGTTAGAGATTATGTGCTTGTGTTGAACATCGGTTGTCCTTCGTACTGGTGGACTTTGGATCCCTAGAGAGCCATGTTGGGTTATTAAGATCATCTTTGACCTCAATGCAGCAGCGAGTTGCACTGTCTCAAAAGGTGACCTTAACCTTGAAAGCCAGGGGCAGTGATCCAATGGAGAAAGCATCTTTATTTCTGCAATTCAGTATAGTATTGGGTGCTTTTAATCTTTTGGAAGGGTTTAAATAGAGTAAGTTAACTCTTATAAACAGAAACACCTTTCAGAATCTTAACTTTCTCGAAATTAAAAACTGTGAAATAGCCTGTTTCTTTAAAGAATATGTGAAAAATAATAACTTCTAGTGCAATTCTATATGCATGGTTTATGTTAGAAGTTCTGAGAGGGAACTTCTTATGTTTCACTCATATTAGCTCATCACCTCTTCCCAACAAGAACCAGACAGGCAAATGTCAATGAAAATGAAAGCTGTTTCAATTTTTAAACCCTCATAGACCAAGTCTGGTTATTAGCTCCCTGAGATCTGTTTAGTGCATGCACTGGGTCGGATTCTACCTGTCTTTCTCCAGTTCTAGATGCATCAAAGTATTACAAAAGTATGGTAACGTTGAGCATGTTCAGGCATGGGAGTTTGAAGTTAAACAGCTAAATTTGGGCAATACAGCTGCCTGTCTGAAAATTCTTTCCAAATCCATTTTACAGAGTGTCGTGTCTAAGGTGTGTCTACACCATAGCTTTTATTTTGCGTTTAGCATGTCTGCACTGCACCTGAGGACAAACAAATTTTAACAAACTGTATGACTTGCCTTTGGGCCCCATTGCAAGGAGTTTTTTGGCACAGACACAGTGCCCTTCCTCACTGGTCTCACAAGACCTTCATCATTACATGAAGGAACAACTACGTGAGCATCCACACTGGCGTTTACACGAAGCTCTTTGGTGATGTAGCTAGCAGGCTGCACAATCTCAGCAACACAATCAGGGAGGCACTTCATGGCTTTCTGTGGTGAACCAACAGACACCAGGAGGTGGAAAGATACAGCCTTAAGGAGGGGAGGTGTTATACCTCCCAACTACAATATTTATTCTAAGACCCACTGGAAGGTGAACAGAGCTGCCAGTGTGTTGTTTTTCTAGGACAGAGACAAAAGCTGCTGATGGGATCATACTAACTCTGCATACACAGTATTCCTCGTAATGGATAGAGCCTTTAGGAAGGAAATGCAAATTTAGGAAGGAAATATATAATTCATATAGATTATGAATTCAGACCTGCTCCATACTCTTGCAAGTAAGTACTGAGATTACTCTTTTCTCGACTAACCCAGCCTGATGATGGAGAAGTTATCCAGGAAAAAGTTGGGATGATTTCATATGCCAAATGTTCAGTGAGCAGATTGGCATAAGGTATCTCAGCACTTAAGGATATGAGAAAGTGTAGAGGGATAAAAACCTAGAGAGATTTCCAGTGTGATTCTGTGGGATGCTAGACTTACCCCGCTATATTCATACCATGAAAACGGATAGTGAAATGAGTTACTTAGAAAGGACAGTGACAAGATAACTTACCATTTGCAAGAAGATTAGAAAACCCAAAAGCTTTTCAGTTTGCTTGCTTATTTTAGATATTATTCAAAAATATTAATATTTGTTCCTTATGATTTCTGCTCTACTGAGTGGCTCAAACTACCTGAAGTTAAAGGAGCCACCTGGTGCACACCAAAGGTTCTTCCCAGAGGCAGTGGAATATACACATATACTTGTCAGAGATATCTGTAATAACATTAAGAATACTGAGAGGCAGCAATTTTTATGAGCATTTTTGGCTTTGGGTAACTGCATCAGAGAAGGAAGCTACTGTACATTGTACATTCTGTGACTGTTTATTGACCTGTCATTTTGAGAGGCAGAATGGCCACAATTGTACTTTTCAACCTTCAGTGAAAATGGCAGTTCCTGGTTTGCTTTCTAAGCCTGAGAACAGCTCTTTGTTGGATGCTAAGGAGCCACAAGCCTTATGAAATGAGATGAGATATTAAATACTGTCTGAAAAACATGCTGACCAAGAAAAATTTTGTAGAGAAAATCTAAAGAATTTCGGACTCCTGTATCCAAAGGACGGTACTCTTTAGTCTAGACAGTCTATTGTAGATGTTTTTATTTTTTATCCCCAGAAATGCTTTTGTTCTAAGCAAAAAATATTTTACCTAGAGCGGGGACAATTTAGCCATTGATTACTATTGCGTGGTCCTGAAGGGAACAAGTTTGCAGAGGACAAATAAAATCAGACCTGCTGAGCTTGATCCAAACTGGTGTCACAGGACTATAACCCAAAGACTCGACTAAGAAGGAAAGAATCTTGTGATTAAAGCCCCAGATACAAGTACTAATTAGAAAATGAAGGAAAAGACTCCATCAAAAAATTAGAAGAGGTTTTGTTAACCTAGGAGGGAGACAAAGCTGTTAGCTGCTTAAATGATCAGCATTTTTAAGAATAAACTGTTTCTGTCCCATATATTTTCATTTTTCTTTAACTTAGAAGAGGGTATATGTTTTTCTCTCATTCTGTTTTAGACACTTACTTCACCTTGTAAAAGGTGAGTATAGTCATATGGATGTTGGAGAGATAATAAGTGTTACCATATGTGACAATTGCCTTTTGTCAGTATGAGGCCTTGAACTTGCTCGAAGAATAGCAGGAGCTCTGGAAGGGAATGGGGAGCCAATTTACCTTTCAGGGTCCCTGGAGTGAACCCTGCTGAAAACATTAAAAGTGGCTGACTTTTCAGGCTGTGTGGCATCATGTGCATGTTTGCATTTAAAGTTTGCCGGGAGACCAGATACAGAAACTTGAATTTCTTTATGTGCTCAGATGGGTATTACCTGGTTATCAAAAATGAAACATTTCCCTTAGTTTAGAGGATACAGAATGTCTCTATACCTAAGAAATATTAAAAATCATGGCACATTTTCTGTTTAGTCATTTGACTGTAAGTCTTCGAACTGAATGTGAATATGATATTTTTAATCTTGTTACAGGTCAGGAATTCAATGCATTAACCCAGGTGTGTTTAGGAGAGCTTATATGAACATACATGGTTCATGGCTCTCTAAAGACAGTCTTATCAGACTCTGGTTGCCAAAACACGAATGTTGCATCATGTAGTGTGTTCGGAATAACCTTTTGTGCTTGTTCAGGGAGCAGAAATGGAACAGTGGAAAGTTTGCTACAGTATTTCATTTTTAGAATTAAATCATGGCACAGAGAAAACACAGAATATAATTGTGATTGAGCAAAAAGAAAAGATGAAAATTTAAGAGCAATTTATTTGTCTTGAACATTAAAGTAATGCAGTTATTACAGACCTGGAATCAGAGACATACTTTTCCTCTTCTATTCAAAAATTATATATAGCTCAGGGAACCTCCCTGAATAATTCTTCTGGAAATTTTTGCACAGGTCCCACTGTGTGCTGAGAACAGCCTTTGGGAATTCAAAACCTAAATAACAATGCTTGGTAAAAGGATTAGAAGAATTAGAGTCAGTCAGCGAGGCGAGCGGTGACAAGGGTGACAGCAGAAACTACAGCAGTGGCTACAGTAAGTTCTGAGCGCTAGAATTAGCTGGGCAGGGAGTTCCTAGAGGCAGGGAAGCTGAGCACCATCTAAGAGACCTGAACCACCAGATGCTGAGCCACGCAGGATCACCTGGAAGATGCAGCAAGCAATACCAGTGGGTGACTTCCCACTGTAGGAGACAGGGGTACCCATCTATCCACCTAAGCAGTTGTCCTGATAAGTCTGTGGCCTGCCAGGGACTCGAGTCAGAGATGTCACAGAAAGACTGCCAAGGCTTCTCAACACATCTGGCTATTACCCTCTGTAGGTCCTTCACATAGGCATTGATGATAACAAGGGTAAATTTAGAGCTCTGGGGACACTGGCCAAGGGTCTGTGTGCTGAGGTAGTTTTTTCCTTGATACTGCCAGTTAGGGTAAATGTTGAGAGAAAAACTGATTTCCCAAATAAATGACTGGCTACATTGCTGGTGTTGGCAATGGGGCCTTGGTTTCTGTAACCATGGGACACTTTGCTGACAGCTGATAGGGAGAGATGAGATCCTCATCACTCCTGTCATTACTCAAGCATAACCAGGAAATATGCAGGAGATCAAAGTAGGGTCAGCCCACTTGGAATGAATACTGCTAATAACACAAAGCCAGGAGGAGTGGCCAATACCCCAGAGGGCTGTGAAGCCCTTCAGAAGGAGCCTGACAGATTGAAGAGATGGGCAGAGAGGGACCTGCTGAAACTCAACAAAGGCAAGCACAGGGTCCTGCACCTGAGGAAGAATAACCTCAGGCACCAGCACAGGCTGGGGGGAACCTGCTGGGAAGCAGCTCTGAGGAGAAGGATCTGAAGGTCCTGGTGGACAACAACCTGTCCATGAGCCAGCAGAGTGTCCTTGTGGCCAAGAAGGCCAACGGGATCCTGGGGTGCATTAGGAAGAGCATTGCCAGCAGGACGAGGGAGGTGATCCTGTCCCTCTACTTAGCCCTGGTGGGGCTCCAGCTGGAGTGCTGGGATCCTCAGGACAAGAGAGACATGGAGCTCCTGTAGTGGGTCCAGCAGAGTGCTATGAAGATGATGAGGGGAATGGAGCATCTCACTTGGGAGGACAGGCTGAGGGACATGTGCCAGTTCAGCCTCCAGAGGAGATGATTGAGAGGGGGCCTCATCAATGTCTATATGAAGGGAGGGTGTCAGAGGATGAAGCCAGGCTCTTCTCAGTGGTGCCAAGCAATAAGACAAGAGGCGATGGGCAGAAACTGATCCACAGGAAATTCCACCTGAATATGAAGACAAACCTCTTTACTGTGTGGATGGCCATACACTGGAGCAGATTGCCCAGAGAGAGTGTGGAGTCTCCCTCATTGGAAATATTCAGGAACCATCTGGACACAGTGCTGTGCAATGAGCCCTAGGGTGACCCTGTTTGAGAAGGGAGGTTGGACCAGATGACCCACTGTGGTCACTTCCAACCTGACACATTTTGTGATTAATATCCTGAGGTATCTTGGGCCTGGGAGGAAGTGAAGGAGGGCTGTTGAAGGGCTAATGGATTTGAAAGGAAGAAAATATTAAAGCAATGGATGTTATGATTCAATTGGTTTACAGAAACACTTTAGTCTAAGACTAAAGACTTCATATGTGTGATGCAAGAAAATTTTAATTTGAAAAGGGGAAAAGAAAAAATTTGGAACCATATTGTGAGGCAAAAATACATGCATGGATAAAGTACTTGTGCATAGCTCAGTAGAACTTCGTGACTGTTCAGTATTCACAAGCAATTAATTTCTGCTAGTAGCTTTAAAATGCTTATTTCATGTTCCTAGACATATATGCCAGCTCTTCAGTTCTGTGCGCATTTGACCAAAGTTATAATATTTTCCTTTCAGCTAAGACCAATTTTATATCAAGAAATGCAAATACAGAAATTTCATGCCCCAGGCCTGAATTTTTATTCTAACCAACTCTCTCTTCCCCCTTCACAGCACTTCACACTAGATTTTATATGCAAATGTATTGAAACGGTGCAGCTTCCGTCCCCCCTCTGGTGGAAACGAGCAGAACTGCAGATGCTACAAAAGCGTTTTGTAGATAACGGTCAGATCAACAGCCCTGGAAAAAAAACCCTTTTGTTCCTTTTCTGATCCCTTGCCTCATGCATTTTGTTTTGTGCTATCTGTGCTTTTTCGTTATTCCCAGTGTCATAAAGTTGCCCTGAAAAATAGTGACACCAAAAAAAGAAGAGTCTGTGGTATATAACAGTGACAGAACAGTTGTATTTCTATGTTGTTATTCCAATGACTTATGGAAAGTAGTAAAGAACTCTTTCTCCTCTAATTGGCCACAGATATGAACTAGATATCTTATGGTTTCATGAGTCATAGTAACAGGCAAGAATCAACACTCTTAGGCTGTTTTAATAGGAGTTTGCTTTATCACCTCCATGCATAAGATAATATCTCTTGCCTTTACCTTAAAAAGACTGGTAGAAATTTATGTATTTGGCTGTAGTAAGTGCACATATGGATCCATTTTAAAAATACAGCAAACTCTTTTTCCTTTTATAAGTTTTCACAAAGAGGTATGATAAGAGAATTGGGTGTGATAAGACCCAATTAAAATTTACAAATGATTAAAGATGTTCCAGAAAAGAGCAGAGAAAGTTCTGTTCTTACTTTGTGACAATCAAGATTTTAAAGAATTAGGATATAGATTGAACATCAGAAACATTTGTTCAGCTGGAGATTATACAGAACAATATTGCAATAATAGCTCTTGGTTTTGTACATCGTCCTTTACAGGACCCATATTCCTTAATAGAAGGAAGAAATGTTTACATGCAAAGGGAATTTTCAATTTCTTTATTATGTAGAGGTTTCACTGAAATTAATTTTTACCTCATTCTTGAATTTTCAAAGTACTTTATCTTCCCTGTGCCTAGAAGTAAACATTTGAATCTTGTGTGAAACTAAGGTTGAAATTTCATCTTCTTTTATTCTGAAAATTGGAGGAGAGCTCTAATCCAGAGTCTTGACAGTGAATAATGCTCCATGAATGCCCTGATCATATTGCAGACTTGTGAAACTCAGTGACAGAGACAAACTTATGAAAAAACAAACCCATCCTCCCAAATTCAAACTTAATACCTTTTCTACTTCTAAAATGACTTTTTAATGTTCTAAACTTACAACATCACTTTGAGAAAAATATCAGACTACTGTTAAATCCCAAAAATGTTTCTGTCTGCCTTTGCCTACCTCTGCAGCACTGCACTGATGGTTATGTAAAACTGATCTTAAAAATTGATATAGTAGTTAAAAAAAAAACCAAAACAACAAAAAAAGTTCAAGTGGGATTTGTCCCATGGCTAGAGAAATGTTGCAAAAATTATATTAACACCACATTTTCAGCAAACCAGCAGCAGAACATAATTTTGTCAGGAGAGCAAATAAAAGACATATTTCAGAGAAAATGAAACAGTAGGTGCTAGGCATAGAAAAGGTAAGTGATGCTAAGAGAAGGTTAAAAAACCCCAATCATTATTTGGTTAAGGCTTGAATAATATATCAGGAAACATTTTTTAAAAATACTCTAATGTCAGAAGACACTGAATAACTGGAAAACCTACATCAGGCAAATAAATAATATTGAGTAGAAATTCTAGTAGATAGAATTAAGTAACAGTGGAAACTTAATTTTCCCTTTAGCATCTAGGTCTTTGGAATAGGCCCAGGTTTGTAACCCTACCAAGAGCCTACATAAGAGGTAGAATATTTTAAGAGCTAGAAAACACCTGCCTTCTATGTAGATTTAATGAAAAATAAATTGAGTTGAACACAAGTTTAGTGCTCTTGAAAACTGAAAACCCAAGGGTTTTGTGGCATTTACACATAGACAGAGTACTAAAAGTTTATATGAGAATATCAAGAATATCTGTTCTTTTCTGTATAATAAACTGCACATAAAAGGAGACTTTTGATGCCCTTTGGTGATGCTGTAACAGTCATAGGGTGAAGCAAACAGAAAACACAGCAAAGAACCATGGACAGAGTAATAGAAGGATTGTATTCGGGCCCAGAAAAGGTCAAGTGGTAAAGTAAAAGAACTTCTGAAAGCTCTTGCTTTGAAAAATGGAGCAAATATATTGTCTTTTGTTTGTTTCTATCTGTGATCAGGTTCATGGCCTCTGCAAATAAACAGGACTGCATCAATGAAATATACAATGCTAAATAAGTGTTTTCTCCAAAGGTAAAAGACCACAAAATCTGAATTTTTACAGTTTTGTCTATCAAGCAATAACGATATTTTTCTCAGTGTGCAATAGAATTCATGTAGTTACTTTTTTTTTTAGTGCAGCTGTCATGTCAAAAGCTTCTGCTTTTAGAAGAAATATTCACCACAGAGAATATATGGGACTTCGGTGTTTATAAAACCTAAAGTAGCAGTTTCTCCAGAAATAAAAAGAAAGATTATTTTCCAACTGCAGAAATTTCACAGCCAGAGAGAAAAGTCTGAAGCAGTTGGAAAGCTGTATGACAGGAAGGAATCACATATATTCCTAGAATGGTTTGGGTTGGAAGGGACCTCAAAGATCACCTGTTCCAACACAGGGCAGGGAAGTTTCCACCAGACCAGGTTCCATACAGCCCGGCCTTTAACAGTTCCAGGAATGGGGTATTCACCACATCTCTGGGCAACATGTTCCAGTGTCTCACCACCCTCACAGTAAAGGATTTCTTCCTAATATCTAATCTAAGTCCAGCCTTTTTCAGCTTAAAGCCATTTCCCCTTGTCCTATCACTACATGCCCTTGCAAAAAGTCCCTCTCCAGCTTTCTTTTAGGTCCCCTTTAGGTACTAGAAGACACTATGGCCTCCCTGGAGCTTTCTTGTATCCAGGCTGAACAACCCCAACTCTCTCAGCCTGTCTTGTGTTCACAGCAGAGGTCCTCCAGCCTTCTGATCACCTTTGTGGCCTTCTTTGGGCTCAGTTCAGCAGTCCCCCATTCTTCTTATGTTGGGGCCCCCAGAGCTGGATGCATCACTCCAGGTGGGCTCTCAGGACAGCAGTGAAGAGGGGGACAACCTCTCCCCTTGCCCTGCTGACCATGCTGCTTTTGATGCAGCCAAGGACATGGTTGTTTCTGGGCTGACATTGCTGGGTCATGTTGAGCTTCACATTAACCATTGATTCCCCCAGTCAGTATTTCTTCTCAGGGCTTCTTTCATGTATCCAAGTTTGGGATTGTCCTGACCCAGGTGCAGGACCTTGCACTTGGTCTTGTTGAACTTGAACTTTGCACAGGCCCAAATCTCAAGTCTGCCAAGATCCATCTGGATGGCATCCAGAAGGGAGTGCTGTCCTAATCCAAATGCAGATGGGCATGGCTATGAAGCTGTGCTGCTATTTCTGTTTCAAGAAATACCCAAACGCATGTGCAGTGGAACTGTAGAGGCAGAAACCAGGGATGAGAGGAGCTATAGACTCCTCAGGAATATCTGAATAGCCGTGGCTCACAGCTCTGGGACCTAAGAACATGTTCTGCACTCATCCATGACAGGTCATGGACTTTGTTTTTAGGCTAGTCAAGGAGAAGGTGGCAATGAAATGACCAAGAAACCCCAAAACATTACAGACTGAGGGGTAATCTGAGCCAACAAAATAAACTGTAAAAACTGCCTCCTAGTCCTGCATTAAGAAAGAGTCACAAACTGTTGTGTGCTCCTGTAAATGCCATCCAGCAACAATAACCCTGTGTTAGAATTGAGGACACTTGCTTTGGTACTGATGACCACTTTAGCTGTGCAAGCAGAGAAATCAGTGCTTTAAAATTATCCAAGCTGGCTTAATGTTTGGGTGCTTAGCCCAAGTTAAGATGCATGTTGCTAGGCCTGCTCTGCTGCAGAAGCCAGTTTACATTAATTTTTCCACATTTTCTGAGCTTACTTCTTCTGTTTGAGTTTTGTCAGAAGCTTCTTGCTCATCCATGCAAGCCTCTTCCTCATACAGATGCACTGATCTCAGGCCTGGAGGAAGTGATGCTTGAATATTAACCAGTGCTCTTGAGGACCCCTACCTTCTAGAGCCCTAACCTGTGGGATTCCTCTATGTAGGTCCTTGAAGAGGACAAAGTTAGCTCAGCTGAAGTCCAGGCTTGTGATCCTACTTATTGCCCAGCTTCCTCCACGCAGGATCTTGAACTCTACCATCTCATTGTTCCTGCAGCCAAGGCTGACCCCAGCCTTTACATCTCCAACCAGTCCTTCCTTGTTTGTCAGTACAAGGTCCAGCAGCACACCTCTACTCACTGGCTGCTCTACCACCTATTCAAAAAAGCTATTATCAGCTTCTTCCAGCTGACTGTAGAACTCCAGTTTCCTCTTCCTGACGGGGTGGCCTGTAGCAAACATCCACAGCAGTGTCACACACATTGCCTGCCCCTGAGTTCTCACCCATCAGCTCTTGACTCCTCCTTCATCCACCCTTAGGCAGAGCTTGATACATCCCAGTTGCTCTCTCATATAAAGTGCAGTTCCACCACCTCACATTTCTGGTCTGTCTTTCCTAAAAAGTATAAAACCATCCATGACAACATTCCAGTTGTGTGAGCTATCCCACCATGTCTCTGTAACTGCAATGAGATTTTGGTCCTGTGACCTCACACATATCTCTAATTATTCCTGTTTATTCCCATGCTGTGTGTGTAAAGCTGCAGGTAGGGATTGAACTCAGTGCCCTTTGAATGAGTCTCCTGCGACCTGGCCTCTTGCCCCTAACCCTAACTCTGACACTTGGCTGTGTTTGATGATATTATTTAAAAACTCATGCATTTAAATTATTCCTAGTTACATTTATCCATGTGTCAGTTTCTGCATTGCAAATGCTGTATTATGAAAGTCCCAAGAAGGATGACTGTTTTGGGAGTTATTGATCTCAGACTACTTCTTAGCATACAATACATTCTTTTGCCTAGATATTTTCTCAATGTTTTCTGATTCAGACATAATAAAAATTATTCTGAGCCAGCTAAATATTTACTTAGTATTTAAATAAATACTAGGATGGTCCATGGACAATGCAAAGATAACTGTCAAACTATCAAGACATTTGGTGTGTGAAAAAACACGATCTGTCCTTTGCTAATATAATTGCTGTATTTCCTCTGTGATTTAATGCTGATATGTATAGAGAAAATAATAGATTCTAGTCTTGTGCTTGCTTTAAAAAAAAAAAAATTCCTTTGTTATGTGAGTTCATTCTTTGATATATAGCATGAAACATCAATAACATAGTAAGGGAAAACAAATAAATTAAAACATTTTTTGTTTAAATATCAGTTGTCAACTAAAGGATGGCAAAACACTTTTAAGAAAGCATTGTATCCACTGAATACACACTGAAGTTGAATGGAGTCTTTCCACAGAATTCCCTGGGCTTTGGATCAAGGCTTAAAGAGTTAAGTCTACTATCAACCCAGTGAAGTAAAGTATGACTGGGAAAAGTCAAAAGTAGAAGAGATACTTAAGTTATACACTCTGACTTAATAATACTGTGAATAGAACTGAAAAATATTTTCAGTCTTATGTCACGTAGCTCAGACACATTGCCAGTCATAAATCACATCCATTTTAAGACCTTAAGGCACATACAGAAATCACTAAACACTTCCAGTATTAGAAGAGTACCAAGAGTACTAAATGCAGCAGGATAGAGCAAAGTTAACCTGTTGGACTTGTGTTTGCAGAAGAGTATAAGAGAAATAGCAAAGACTCTAACTCTTCCACTAAATGCAACTCATCATTTTTAATCGACCATCTTGAATAACAAAATACACTGTTTGTCTTGGAGAAACTACATTTGGTTATTTAAAACAATTTATTTGGAAATAGCTGTGAAACATTAAGGACAGCCTGAAAAAGAAAGCTTCCTACTCAACATCCTGGCAGAATTATCTGATTCAGTGGTCAAATGAGTTTAAAAAAATGGCCTTCAGAATAATTTTATTTGATTTACAGTAATTTTCTTCTCTTTTCAACTCTTCAAGAAACAACAGCATATTGATATAGTTTAGTATCCCATGGCTCAAAACAGTTCCAGGCATTCTATGGAACAGTTCTAATCTATAAAATATGGTCTTCTTTCTACAAATCATTACATCCATGAGTAACTTTATGTACAAGACTTATTCCAGGGATTTGCAGGGACTCTTTACACCTCCTCCTCAATCATTCACAGAGTGTGTACACTAAAGGCATACAGGTAAATGCTTGTCTTAATAACGCATCAAATTAATAGGCTAGGGGTAGGAGGGTGTTTCAAATTCACCTGTAGCTTTTATGTAGGTACTGTGACTTTTTATAATCACACTGATAACAAGGCGCAACAGAATTTGTGCAGCAAGTAGAAAGTAACACTGAAGAAAAAATGGAGAAACATGTCTTGACGTTATCAAGATTTGTTAGACTGCGTGAATGATATTTCATATCAACACTAAGAGGAGTGTAGAAATCAATTCTGTAGTACTAGGACTATGACGACAGAGGAGGACAGCTGGAAGTGACAAGCAGGAGCTGCTTAGAAAGAGAAGAGGGTTATTTAGTGATATACTTGGCTGTGAGAGGCGGTTCCCCATGTCACTGCTGTAAAACTGTTTGGAGCGCAGATAGCTGATGTAGAGACGTTGAACTGTGACAGTGACTTTGGAGTGATGCTATGGAGTGATAGATGTGGGAGCTCTTGGCACCAGTGACAGATAATTAGGGAAATTGGCAAGGCTGGGGGGAAGAAAGCTGAAATCTATTGTGAACATAAAGAAGATGAAAACCTGTTGTTGGGAGGAATAGAAGGGCTTTTATCTCCCATAAGTAAGGAGGGAATTGAAAGCTCTCTGATGAAGGTAAGAACTTAGTGTCAGAAAGTGGAGGATAACCTGAATGATGACAATTTGCCAAGCTTGAGCCTGCTGCCTTGTAGAGAGCTTGCCATTTGTAAATGAGAAGCTTTCGACAGGGGAGAAATATAGAGGCAAAAATACAATTTGGTGTCTGCAAAGGCGGGTGTTACAGAGATTCATGAAAAACATTGGCAAAAAATGCAGTGTAAGGCTGAATGCTGTGATCTTTTTTAAGATGACTTGGAACTTAATCAAAGTTAACCACAACAGTTCAGTGTTAGCTGCAATAATAATAATAAATATGGCAATGTACCTTAGAGTCTTTCCATCAACTTCTTCTGGAAAGCTCATGCCCTAAATGCCTATCACTGCTGAAATCTGCATTAAGCAAACTCTCCTTTGGACCTTAGGTATAGACTCTGAAGTGGATAGGAATGTCCATGTAGATTGGAGTGCCAAATACCAAAAGAAAACACAGAACCCAAGAACAGGTGTGCTTGTTCAGGCCAAAGGATCCTCCTAAAACAGTACTGTGCCCCCAATGAATGAAGATAGGGGCAAGGCGGCTGGCAGGCATAGGAGAGCCTAGACTCTATTTGCTATTATGGTGTTAAATCAGGTGGCTTTCAATCATATGTTAAAGAGGAAAGTTTTTACAGCTGCGGCCACACTTTACTGCAACATATGTGCATTTTCTTCACTCACACAGAGTGTACTTAAAGGAATTAATTTACCTCATGTTTCTTACCTGGGCATTCATCATTGGACTGGAAATTATAATGACTGTTCTTTGTACTTGGATTCTTTACGGAGTGGGCTGTAGGTAAAGTACCTTATATTCTTTAGGTGTTTATATCCTATTAATTTCATTGAGAGTTAGAAAACTAATTAGAAGCTACATGCCTGAAAACCTTTGATAAGGTAGGCCTTTGTTTCTCGCAAACAGATGCTATGCTGCTGATAGTACTGCAAAAGAGTGAGGTTACAATGTGGATGGTTTTGTACATATGCAAGGAATCAGACCTTGGATTGTCCGAGACTTTTTCTTTTTAAATGCCCTACAAAGTACTCTGCAACTTAGTGAAGTTACTCAAGCTCAGCAGATCTCTGTTCTCCTCTAGCCACTTTCAGTTGCCAACATCTGTGTCTTTTCAGGACACAATACAGGCAATATTTTCAAGATGTTTGTGGAAATATAGGACCAGATAACTACAAATTAAAAGAAAGGTGAAAAATACATGCAGATAGCAATGTATTTTATGTATTTCCATTTAATTTCTATACAGTGCACATATACATTATTCTTGACTAGGAAGGGAAACAAAACACTTTCTTGGGATAAGGTACAGTAAAGATCTGTTTTCATTACTGTCTAAATGTCTTTATCTCAGTAATACAAATATCCTCTGTACTGTACTCCACAAGTCCAGACTGAAAATTTATCTCTTTGAAATTTTCTTTTTGTCTCCTATTTCTGGCTCTAGATAGTGAGGAGAAGTGTATTTGAATGGAGATTTTGGTTCTTTTGGGAGTATTTAGATGTACAAGTCTGCCAAAACATGCTTGGTCTAAAGAGTAGTTTCCCAAGAAGACTGTGAGACTTTGAATTTTATTACAGAAGTGAGTCTACAGCTAAAATGGTTTCTTTGCCTCTTATGTGCTATTTTCTCATGGTTACACTGGGGAGCAGAACCTGATTGTATAATAAAATGTACTTAGTATGCAAAATTGCAGCTATGGAATCAATGAAGGTGCTCAAACAGAATTTAGTGGTGATGATGAGTGACAGATGAGAAATCAGCTCCCTGTTCTAAACCTGGACTAGCTCAATGAAGCCATTGAATTGTAGGTGTTCACTAATTTCAGAAATGCCAGTGATTGCTCAATTTTAGTAAATTCAGTAAAAATCCAGTAAATGCAGGTTTAAGAAATGCAAATCATGAGCTTTCTTAGAAAGAACTGCCTCCGTGTTTCTTTTTCAAAGAATATATTGTCTGTACGATTCATGTAGTTGATGCACTGTGTGAGCTGTGATCCCAGTGGCCAACTACCAGCAAGGTTAAGATGGGTTAGTTTAACTGACAGTGAGGTATATACAGTGTTATAGATTCTCTCATGAGCAAAACAGAATCGACTTGAAGAATTTTTACCGTATCTTGTTGACAACTAAACCAATTTTCTAGTTGTTGATTTGAGTATTCAGAGAGAAGGAAAATGTGCACAACAAATCAAACCCTGGGGAAAAGACTTGGCCCTTGCCTTCCCCAGGTTCAGTTTAAGTCAAACACCTCTCCACCCCGCTTCCTACGCTCAACTTGCCTCAGCTTTGGTCACCTGTAGCACCCAGTCCTCCCCAATTCCTTTGGAGAGGAGATGGGAGGCACAGGGTCCAGGGTCCAGAACCATTCCTATCTGCTTCTCCTCTGGTGACCCACAGCTGAGGTCCCTCAGGGCTGTTTCTGCCCCAGGGCGTGTCACCCACTGCTGAGGTTTTGGGGTCAGTAAGTTGCTTACACCAGCACTGCATCCGTCTGGAATTGGTTGTGACTGGCCTGGGGCAGTTCATGTTCTCCTCTGGGTAGTGCCGCAGCTCCTGCTACTTAAACCAATTCAGGCATGATATGCTCTTCTAGACTTTAACAGGAACTGACATCTTTTTTTTGCAGGTGGTTTTGGTTTTGAGTTTTTTTACAGCCATCTGGTAGAATTTCAGAAAATTTAATCAGGAAATTAAATCCCTGCTACATAGGGTACCAGCAAAACACTAAGAAGGGATAATGAATGTCCTAAAAGATGACTCTGTCATATGTGAGAAAGAGGGTGAGTGACTGTGAGTTGGTATGAGAGCTCTTCAAACAACATGTGGGTACAGCAGCAGAAAGTTTAAGTCACTTGCTAATAGTGAGATTCTTTTTGGATCAGTGCATGGAAAGGTGTTTAGGTGTGCAATGGGAGGTTCAGCTTCCTGGATGAATATAGGTGGTGACAGTAAGACACTATCTTGTTAAAGATCTCATTTTGGTTTTTTTGAGAGTAAGAATGGTGGAAGTCATAGCTGCAGCTCAGGTGGCAATGTTTACTCTGAAGATTTGGTTCCCTTTAGTTCTTCCTCATTTCTTTTTCAAAACTGTTGCTTGGGCTGCATTGTCCATCACAAAAGTAAATTTGGACATAAAGCCCAAAATCCTAATGAAGACAGAGGAGATGCTAGGAGCAGCATCAAGGTCACTGTGTACAAGACAACAGCCTGCTGCAATGGCTATTTTAAAAGCCTGAGTGAAACATACATAACCAGTATTTTTCTTCTGTGAAATGATAAGCATATTTCTCTTGTTAAAGAGAAACACAATCTTTTTGAACTTGAATTTTTCAACTGGGTATATAGGGTTCCCCTTCCTCCCAGTTGCTATCCTACTTTTAGATATTTATGCAAAGATTTTCTTTTCATTTTGCAATATGTGGCAATGAATAAATACCCTTACTTAGATTACAGACCAACAAAAGTTACGCTAATACTTTCGCATTTAGGAATATTCTCCAATTAAATCCTTTGCTGTGTGAAAGTCCATTCCTTCCCTCATTATCTGTATAAAACCCTCCAACAGTCCTTAGATTTTATAGATTACACTGATTTCTACAGTGACATTTTGATTATGAAACTTCTCCTGAAGAGAATTGTTGAACTAAGACTACATTTTTTTCTAAGACAATTTGCCCTCAGTGCTGTACTGGACTCAGCTATGCACAACTGCATTGTGGCTTAGCAGAAGACAGTGGATGCAAAAATAAATTCTTTTGGCATAACTGTCCGTAGAAGTTATTTGGGCTGAGGTATTTTACCTTTCATTTACAAGGGGCTAAAACATTTCTGCTCAGCTGCACAGAGTAACTCATTAAAATGCGGCAAAACCCTCATAAGTCTAAGCCGTCTGTGGCTGCCTGCTATGAGCACCTCAACCCAGGTGCTCATATTTATGGGATAACAATCAAGCCAATGTAGTCACAGGCTTAATCTTACGTGGCTCCAGGTGTGTGGGAATGAATGTGTTTATATGTAGGTTCACAGAAATAGCTGATAAATATAATTTTATATCAGTGAGAATTGGAGGCAAAAAAAAGCTTACACCAGCTTATCAGTATGGTTTTCTTACAGTACCACATGTCTCATACAGGGAACCAGTGCAGGTTTGTGTGTTCACAAACAGCAGAAACAAAAGTTTCACTGGGAAATTCCCTAAGCTCAGTAGTGAGATCATTCAAACACTGATTTCCTAAAAGAACAGAAATACAAGTTCTAAGAATGCCTCATTAATACCAGGTAACATCAGCATAACTGAAGCACATACAAGTTTTTATGACTTCTTAACACCACGTAATTGTGGAAACAGCGGGCACAAAAAGCTTGCCCATTAAGCCACAAGTGATGAGTAGCTCTAGTGCCACAGGCCTTTACAGATTTCTTTGTGGTTTAGCTGGAGCTGTAGGAATAACCTTTGAGTGTTTTTATGCTGGTGACTGCATGACTCGTTCTTATTCTAAATGCTGCTAAACTTGTGGTTTTGCTGTGCCTGACCTTGCACCTTATTCACTGCAACTGTTTCAAGTTACTTCCTGGGAACAGAATTCTTAAGCAATAGGCTTTTCCATAGGGTTTACTCTTAGACCATCTGAGAGCTTAATGGATATTAATATTCCACTGTTATTTTCCCCTGTTCTTCTCTTATAAGGAGGTAATATGATCCCATTTTACATATGGAACAGAAGTTCAGAACATTTCAGATTAAAAAATCAGAGCCACTATACAAGGAGAACGGGATTTTGGATTTCATGCTCTTTGGCACATCCTAACTACCAGCAGCTGTGAGGATTCAGTGCCAAGCTGGGGGAGCACAGCTATTTGACAGTACTTGCAGCAATCACTGCCCAGCTGGGTGGGGTAGGTGCAGCTTTTCAGGTGCAGCCTGGGAGGAGCCTTAGGAGCTTGCAGGGATAAAAGGGGTTTGAGGTAACAGAGTATTTTTGGGTTTTTCCCCCGTGCATTTGTGGAGTTCTGTCTTGTTCAGACTCCTACTAGTAGGACTATATTTCTGGGGAAAGATTTCTGATTCTGGGGAAGGTACTTTTTGGGAAAACTGCTGAGAAGTGCCTGAGGAGTCTGAACCCAGGACTGGTGAGTAATGCAGTGTGATGTGTTTAAATTGCCTTTACCTATCTAATGGAAAATACTGGTTATGGGATGATGCATGGAAATGAAAAAGATGGGTGTATAAAATTCTTCCTCTTCTTTAGGAGTCTAAAGTGACTATGCTCAGGGAACATTTATATGGTTTGCAGCTCTTTTTTGAGGGTAATATCCTCTGCCACAAGCTGTGCAAAAGTTTATTATGTTTGCTGCAATGGGCTACCCAAAATAACTGTGTGGAAATACCACACGAGAATACACGTGCTATTTCTGTATGAGGACGCTGTCTGGGTTAATCATTTGGGTAGCGGGGAGCCTGGGCTCTTCCTAGCTGTGAGCAGTCTGCTTCCTCTAATTCTTCGAGGTGTACTCTGGTCCTTTGAACTTTTCTGATGTTTACAGTTTCTTTCTTTTTTAATCACTTAGTGCAAATTCAGCATTATGTTCCTGCAACCTTTGGTCCTTCTCGCCTCCCTGTATTTCAGACATTTTGACCCACATCCTTTGGTGGCCCAGCTGCCAGCTCATAGTAGCCCTCTGTTGAATGTGTGTGAATGGGGGGCATTTAGGTTTTGCATGTTTGTCTTACAAGTTCTCAATGCTTTCAAAATATGGACAGACATTTTCTGAGGCTGGGGAGAGCTGCTTGCTAAATGAAAAAAACCTTATTCTGAAGTCTAAGTATGATAAAAAAGTTCAGTAGGTTAGCTGTTATAGTGTGCTTAGCAAATCAAAGTATTTTTACTGTAATTTTTGCTTTCTGAAGTTTTTGAATTAATTTTTCTGAAATAATTAGCCTGAAGGAGGTACTTGACGGGAGATGTATAATCCAGAAGTGCTATGGTTCTGTAAAGTTCTCAACTGTCAATGAGAAAGTATTTTAAAGATTTTTTACTTTTGCTTGGAGTGAAACCCTCATATGCACGGCAAAATCACCACCTTTTTAATAGTTTGGTGCATAGTCCTTTTGAAATGGAAAATAAAAATGAATGCTTTCTTGTTGGAGTCTTTCTAATACTTCATGTGGCAACAAAATCCTTATTTTTCTTCTTTATTCATGTCTTTATGAAAAGCCTCATCAGCTGTTTGGGTTTTCTCCATTGGCTCATGGAAGCTAGCAATGGAAAAGAGTTCATTCATTAGGGCACCTAATGCCCTTCACTCTCTGTGTAAGATTTTTCATTATTGTACTCTTACTTTGTCTGGTTTCATTTAAAGTGAGACCTATGCTAGGACTTACACTATTTCCTCTGAGTGACATTTCCAAAGCTGAAAATGACCTGATTATCATGCATGGTTTCCTGTTTTACAATCTGAACTTTTATTTACTTCAATTCCATCTAACACTTCTTAGTGAAAGCGTCTTTATTATATAAAATAACTTTCAGCTCCTGATTGGAAGTCAGTGTGTGTTTATTTTGTTTCTATATGTTTACGTATGCTTCTAAAAACTATGTTTCCTGCTAGTCTTTTGTTTCCACCCAAGTGACCTAAATCAAGTTAAAATTTAAGAAGATTTTCTCTTCTTACTCTTGAGTTAGTTCAGGAAATGTAGCGCATCTTTTGTCTCACTCAAATTATTTGCAGTTTGGATTAAATTGTGAATAGCTTGTATTTATTTGTTCTTGGGACAAAGTCCTGTAACAAACTGGCAACCACTGGACCCTACTGAGTCTTAGAATGAATGTGAGCTGTTTTTGGTGAATGTTATTATATGGAGTAATGTACTATTGAAGGACATGAGTTTTGGTTGGATTGTTTTGAGGTGCTCTAAACAAGGCTATTTCTACAAGTTTTCTCTAAGATCTTTACTTCCTCTCTTGTTTTGTAATTTGTGAAGTCTTTAACTGTACTTTGTCTCTTGCTTAATCCTTCAGCCTTCTATTCATGTGAAAGCAGTATTTTAGTTTTATAGGGGTTTCACTTCCAGTCACAAATTTTCAGGCTTCTCCCATCTCACCCTACACTACTCCCCCCGTTATTCCCCACCCCAACATTTTCCCCTTTTGTTTTTTTGTCCTACACTACCATTCCAGTTAATACCTTCTGGTGTTTTTTGTGTTCATTCAACGATATTATTACTTTTATTTCACAGAATCCTGGGGAGAAGTTTTTCTGTAACAGCTTCTTTCTTCCCACCCTTTGTTCTTTTCGTTTTCTCTCTCACCCATGGCAGAGAGAACAGACTCACCAAAATGGCAGCTAGGAGGTAGCTCATACCAAATTCCATCAGTTTTCACTACATCTCCAAAATATATTTGATGGACTCTTTCAGGCTCTCTTAATTATGTTTTCAGTATTTGCAGCTGACTCCAGGGCAAGCAGGAGATCAAGGTAGAAATGAGATGTGAGTCTTTGTATTGACTGCAGTACAGGGAAACCTTTATCTCGGTATCATCCAGGCCAAGTAGGTACAGAACTAAAGTTGTCAAGCAGAACACATCATGTTCCTGGTCCAAGACTGAAAAAGAACATGGAGGTAGCATTAACAAGAACAGGCAATTAACTTTTTAACACACTTTTCTCTAGGGTTGAACTTCAAAGATTTTTTTTTTTTCCTCATGGTTGTCACCAACAGGTCATTGGACCCTTCAGATTTTATATGGAGCATATCTATTTACATGAAAATGTGCGGCAGGGTCCTTTCTGTAATGTCATTGCAGGTTAATCGTTGTTAACAATCTGCTGACACCAAACACCGGCACCTGCATGAAATTAATCTGTCTGAACTCACTCAAGCACTTCTGGGCCTGGGAGAGTTTGGTATTCTACTCCCAAACAGAGGTACCTAAACCAAAAGAAATTATAGTGCCTTGAGGTATGAACTCTTGCAGTGACTATAAAGGGAGTCTGAGAGAACGAACTTGCGTGTAGGTGTAAGACCACACATGAAAGGACTGCTGTCTCTAAGGGCAGTTAAATGCTATTTTTTCTGAGACCAATAAGAAAGAAGAAAAACAAGCTAGCCTTAAGTCCAAGATTACCTGCTCTTATCTGTTATCTGCAAGCTTAAAATTTAGCAAAGAAAAGTTATCTTTTACTGTCTGTTGCCCATGGTGACATGTAGGTGTTAGAAGAGGAAAGGAAAATCTTGTGCAAAAAATGTTTCACTGCACGTGAGGGACATGGTTGTAATGGCTGATGAAAATTGATTAATGGGAAAATGAATCATCTAAGTCTAACAGCCCCTATCAGCATAGGCATTTTTGAGGGAATAGAACTCGGTGCTCATGCAGTGGCTCTTTCCAGCATTAACGCTGAGATCTGTTAGGCTCTGGAGCAGCCTCGTTTGAAAAGTAATGGAGACCCCATTGTTCAAACTTTAAAATTAAACTGCAATCTGGTGAATGCACATTAGAGAGCAGTAACTCAGAGGTTAACTTGGTTGAGAGATGGGCATAATAATAGGTCTAATTCTTTGATCAGCCTAAACACTATTTCCTTCTTTAGGTTTTCCACAGAAATGTGCCAGCTTCATTTGTTGTGGAGCACAGTACTAACTCTTAAAGTCTTACAAGCACAGTTGTGTACAAGGTTTTATTAATTTCTGTATCAATAGTTTTAGCCTCTCTGTTTTGAAGTGAAAGTAGCTTTTATTTTGCAAATTTTGCAGTAGCTGTAGATCTCTTAAGTGCTCAAGAGCCTTGGTCTCCATTGTGAAGTGAAATGTCTTATTTCAGGCCCAGCTTGGGTTAAGCTCAAAAGGACTAAAATACCATATTTTGAAGTTACTTTGACATGTGAAAAAGCAGGCTTGTTGTCATGAAACTCTTCTGAATATAAGTAAAACTCCCAAAGACTGAGATCTTTGTCCTGTCTTTGAATCCTGAAATTGTTTGGGGTTTGGTTTGGTTTGATTCACTATAGGGTGTTTCTTTGTGCAAACAATTTTAATGAGTAAACTGTCAGCTTGCAACTTTGTAAATATTCTAAAACAACTTTTCAAAATACTGCGCAGTCAGAAACCTACCAGAAAACATTTTGAACTCTCCCAATCATTTTGGTAATCCGCTACAGTGTTCTGATAAACACAGAAAAAACTCCTTTGTAACCAAAGAGAATTAATTTTGCACTCATCCTGATATTTTGCCTTGTTTAGCAGTGCTAGTCCCACTACTGCTCAAGTTGCTTTGCTGAATTCCTGTGCAGACAAGTGAGACTTGAAAAGAAACCTGGAGCTGGGGCTAGAGGGAAAATGGCAGCCCCTGGAGAGCAGGAATATTGATGAAACCATACCTCAAGCATTCTTAATTGAAGTCAGAAAACTTGAGTCAGTGTAAATAAAAAACTGCTGATGGGCACAAGTGGTACAGAGAGGTTAGTCAAAGCTCCCAGAAAATTAAAGTATTTGAGAATTGAAATACTGGTTCAAGATACGCAGCTTCCAATTTTTCTAATTTTTTTTTTAACCTGAATGTATGTTAAGTTAAAGGTCATAAAAAGATTTATGACCAGCTCAAAAAGTCAAATTAAAATATTCTTCCTGTTTAGAAAAGAAAAACCTTCTAGGGAATGGAAATATATTAGTGCAATACTCTGATCTTTTTGATATCAGTGTTTCTTTAGTACAGGATAAATAAATCCAAGTTTAGTAACTTTCATCTTTCTTAAGCAGTGAGCAGTATTTAAGGCTACCTGTAAATGCCAACAATGCAGATGTTTTTAGCAAGTGCTAAATGATGTGAGAATAAAATCCAGACAATTACTTTGTCTGTTTTCAGTAAAAGACATACTGCGCGCTTTAATTCTTGCAACCCATTTCTCTAGAGGGAGCAAGAGATATAATGGTCACAGAGAAATGCAAGCAAATGTAAAAAGAATGCTCATATTAGCTCAGGCTGAGGGTCTGTGTATTGGAGTATTCTCCTTGCAGCAGTTGCTGCTGAAAGGCAGAATGAAGGAGGAAAAAAAGTACTTTATCTGTTCTGGTGACAAGAGAGGAAAAAAAAGTGATTTCCTTTGGAAAAATGGGGGGAGGGACAGTGTTGTGGGGGAGCAGGTATCTCTCAGAATATAACAGCTATGTAGGATTTTAGGGTTTTGGAGCCTGTGGGCACAGGTTTTTAAGAAATATAATGGTCATGAGCTGAACTTCTAAAACAGCCTTTCTTTCTCATGCTTTCAAACAAGCCTTTAAATTCTTTCTTTTCTCTGAAGGAAGAATGGTAAGGAAACATACTTATTTTTACTTCTGACTTTTTATCAAATTGGTTTTTTGCATAAGATATTAGGGTTGGAAAATCTTTCTTCAAATAATAGCATTCAAATAGCACAAAATCAAGGTGATTATGATTTGTATTTCAGCATTGCAGAATTAATTTGAAATTACAGGCTTGAAGCACTGAATTAAAGTTTTTAGGCAGAAGGTTGGAATCTGATGGTAAGTCTCTGTTGGAACTAAAAATACCCTCAATATGAACTACTCAATTTTTCAAAGTAGTTGGTTAAAAAACAAACTGCTGCTATACGAAAAGCCTGTCTTTATTTTAGGGCAGTAAATAGTGAAAGATAGTACCTAGTGTGTTCCTCAAATTCTGAGGAACTCACTTGTGTTGCTCACTAGACTATGACTGTGAGTTTTAAGATATAAAGAACACGAAGAATCTGTTTGCTGCAGTTTTGCTATTGTACTTTTTCCCTGGAGGAGAAGTTTAGGATGAAAGTGTTATTACAATTACTTATATGTGCATCGACCCTGACAGAATACTTTCTATAAAATTCTTGTAACAGTAGAAATCTGTTTACCCCTGGTCTTGAATATAAACTTTGCAACTATTTCACAAGTTAGGTGGCAATTAATTTTTCTTGTGTCCAGATAAAACGCTCCCTTGTTTGTTTGCTTTTCCACTTTTTCACAGTCTCCTGAAAATCTTTGTGGTTAATAACAGGCTTCACAACTCCCAGGAGAAAGATCATTGTGATCACTTTTCAAAAAACCTCAGTATTGTTCTGTTCAGCTCTGAAGTTGTCTCAAGTCCAGCAGTGGCCGTGGTGCTGGGCTTCCTTAGGAGCAGCTGCCACTGCCCTCTAGCAGAGGCAGGAGAAGCCGCATGCGCTGCTTCGCAGTCCCTGTAGTTTTGAGGTCAGTGTATAAATTTGCAGCATCCATTGATCCTGGCTTTAAGTTAGGACTGCACTAAGCAAAGTGGTGGATGAGAAACTGGTGTATATTTTCTTCTGACAGCTGTCACTAGAGTGCTCATCGAGGGTAGTATAGACTCTGGCAGCTTTAACTCTTCAAACTTCATCAGCCAGAGGTGCCTGGTCATACTGGGTGACAGCCTCAGCCTGTCTACAGGAGCCTCTTGGGTCATTGTTCACCCCTGCTATGGTCTTGCTAATGCTTACTCAGTGTGGAAATCATACCCGTAAATATGACTATTACTTCATAAAGAAACTGAAAATTAAGAGGAAACAAGGGAACTGGTTGCGAATAGCATATGGCATTTGGGGTTCACTAAATCAAATGATGTCAATATAACAAAAAAGTGAAACATTGCAAAAATATTTGAGGGAATTTTGGAGGTTTTTTGTGTGGGAGCATGTGTGCTGGGTCAGTACTTTCTCTGCTGAGGGCTTTGCTGAGCAATAAGCTTGTGTGCTTCACTTGTGCTGAATTTCAGAAGTTTTCAGAGGGGTGATATTGATATTAACTGACAGGTCATCAAATTCAGCTGAGTGAGGTGAGGGCCAGAGTGAGAGGGAGTTGAAGTCAAGTTTCTTTTTTTTATTTTTTCCCTGCTTGGGAGGTGGGATGGGGGAAGGGAGTGGTATATCTGCCTGGTTTACATTCTGTTGTAAACTTCCTTTCTTTTGACCATAATATGGGAACGTGAACAAAGACGCTTGTAAGACTGTAGTAATCAGGGGCCTGATGAGATGGCCAAAGTGCAGCCTGTTTTGGGGAAAAAACCAAAAGCATAAAACCCCTGAAAGTGCAAAGAATATATTTTTCCTTTTGATTAATGTTAAAGTAATTAACGGGTAGTATGGCTTTAAAAATGACATAAGGACAGGTGAGGTAGGACAAAAGTCCTTGCCTGCACCCTTGGGATTATGATGAAGAATATTTGGAAAATACCAACAATAACTTATTCTTGCACAACATTTAATCTTTCTTTTTTTCCTCTATTCTTTAACATGTATTCTGTGTCATGGAAATGGAAATTAGAATGCAAGTCAGTTTAATTACTTTTGCTGTTGTTCCAGTCCCATGGATTGTAAATATTAGATTTATGAATAGATTTAATTAGCTTTGGAGTATCTTTTTTTCTATATACTCAAGCAATTCTGACTGCACTTAGAAAAAGGTCGTGGAAAAAACTGTCCACAGTGGACTTTGGTCTAGACAGGAGGTCTTCCTTATGAAACCTTAGCTGACTAGTTAGAACTATAAATGTTATATCACTGATGTTGTTAATCTGAGAGTAGCAAAATTACTCATGCCACAGTGTTAGAAAGCAAACATGCCATTAGCTTCATTAGTATGTGCTCTGGGATGATATGTTCTCAAAACAGAAAGTGACAATGTAGTGCTATACTCTTGAGGCATGCTCATGGCATTTTGGTCACTGCATGAGGTGGAAAAGGTTAGTAACAAGAGTGGTCAGCTGAACAGAACAAAGTCAGTATGAAGGGCAGGTAAATGCATCAGGGCTTCTCAGCATGAGGAAATGAGTCCAAGCTGCATACGACAGAAGACTATGAATCTGTGAGCGTCATACTAAAGTGTGCAACTCTTAAGTGACTTTGCAACTCCTTGTGGCATAGATAATTAAAGGCTCGCACATTGTACTTGGGAGATACCACAATTTGCCTCCCTTGATCTGATGATTGCGTGTGACAGCGACCAACCCAGGCAAAATTTGCCTAGATGGATCTTCAGTCCAAGCTACTGTGGCTGCTCATGTTCCTATGTGGATAGGCATGTTTGTGGATGGGTGAGAATCCTCTCTAAGATCGACAAGTCAAGAAAACAGCAACAGAAGATGTCATGCAGGGTTTGGGAATAGGATGGAGGGTGAAGAAAGGATAGGGTAGAGAAGCAAAATAATTGCAATAAAGAAAAAACAGTTATGATTTACAAATTCTCCTATTGGTTCAGTGGACTTTTATATAAATAAATCATTTTAGATTTAAATTATACAGCAATTTTAGCTGAAAAAGTGAACAAAAGCCCAAGTGGTGATATGTGATTTGTGAAACAGTGCAGGTGTTCCATCTTCTGAAACTGTGTCCTACATTTCTCTTTCCAGATACCACAGCTTCCTCCTCATGCTGCACGGATTTGCAAGTTCACTGGCTGTTAAAACTGCAGGGTTTACTTAACAGTAGAAGAGTTTTACTCCATGTTTGTATTAAATATTGTGGCCACAGTGCTCATGGATAGTGCCCTGGTACATTGCAGTCCTTTGTGCTACAGCAGCAATAACAACTGCTGTGGTCAGTGCATCCAGGCTTCTGTGCCAGCTGTCCTGCGGCTGGTGCATCTAAAGCTCCCCAAAGCATTTCCACCGTGTTCAATTACAGTTTGGTTGCTGAAACTTGTGGTGGTAGCTCTTTCTGTGATATGAAGCACTGGACACATTTCATGTAGCTCATTCTTTAGGGAACTCTGTCCAAGTTGGTTGCTCAGACTGATGAACTGGTTCCTTAACAGCCCCACATAGTTATAATTTACTGCGGTAATCCCAGAACTGCTTCTGAGGAATGGTTTATTTTTGATTTCATGTTTTTGAAGGAGTCTCAGCCTTCAGTCTCCTGAAGGAGTCTGAAGTGTCATCTGCTGCAAAAAGCTGAAATTATGGATGACGAGTGACACAGCAGCGTTTGCATCCTGAACCTGATGCAGAGTCTGAATTACCTGAGGGAAAGCAAAGGCAATATGACTGTTTTCATATTTTATGAGTGAATTACAGCTAGGACTCATACTTACCACAGCAGAACACTCAGGTTCATGAACCAGTGCAGGTCATCTATTTTAGGTGATACATGGAAAATCTGTTTTGGCTCTTGGTCTGAGAACTCTCAACTCATTTCATAAGTGAAAGGTTTTGGCAGAGCAAAGGAGGGAATTTCAAGCACCTTCATAAATGCAGTGCTGGATGTCTGCCTCCACTGACATTCTAATTTTTTCTTTTCCTGCCAGAAGTCTTTTCTTTTCTAAAAATATTTACTTGACTCTGCATATTGCTGCCTAATCTAAAGATGGATAATATGGTGCTGATTTTAAAATCCCAACTGGTACAGGACGTAAGAATGACTTTTAAAACATTGCCAAAATGATCCCTTTGGAACAAATTTTTTAACTGATTGTGCTCTTTTGGGTGTAGTGTGGTTTCTACACTACCAACCCCCCACTCCCTCCCCCTATAACCACTGCTGCTGTCCTAATCTTCTAGACCCTCCTCTTATCCTAAGTAAAATACAATTGCTGGCTCTGATATTCATTAGGTGATAATCCAGATTAATTCAGACTTTGATGTAGAAACAAGTCCTATTTCAGCTGCCAAGAAATCCAGATCGCCCCACGGAAAATGCACACACACATGCACGTACACACACGCGCACACAGTATGTAGAATGCCTTAAAGAAACTGTAGCTAACCACCTTATTAGTATTCCTCCCTCCTCTGTGTTTCACTTGCAGCAACAGAGGGCTGAGCAAAATGCAGTAGAACAGGGACAGAGACAGAGCTGGCAATCATCTCGGTGCAGGCTGCTGAATGTAGGGGGTGGGGGGGATGCAGCAAAGCAAGATTAATAACCTTGCCATAATCCTGTGCACCCTGGAAGGAGATACCTCCGGTGACTGAGCTGTTCTTGTCTTGATTAATTGGACTGAGTGAATGAGTGGCTGGCAATCCACCTGGTTTGGAGGCGACCCCCTGGTTTTGCTGCTCTCTGAATCCTCTACCCATCTGGGAAGGTAACAGTGAGACATACCATCTGCAGCACACACAGCAGCTATTGGAGGCTACTACTGACAGTTTGCACTACAGTTTTTTGGTGAGCAAGAAGCCAGGTATACTGTACAGTAGGATATTTCTGTGCTCAAGCTACCGAATTTCACAATCTGGTCCTTCAGTAACCCCCTACGCTCCCTTTCCAATTGCCTTTGAGTTCTGGGCTTACTTTTGGCATAGTCTCCTGGACGCATTTTGCTGGGGATGGAAGAGCAGTAAATGGAACCTCTGAAAACTAATTGTTTTGCTTCTGTGTGACTCGAGAAAGAAAAAAGCTGAAAGAATTAAATCCACTTGGAGGAATTTAAATTTCTTTGTAAGAAGTTTATAGAGGGACTGTACTAAAGGTGAGTCCAGGGGATTGTCTACCCCTTCTGTTTCCTTGTTTTTTTTCCTGCTTGCTTGCTTAAAGTAGGGGAAAAAGGCTAAAACATTAGTACTGGGTGCATATGGAGTGTGGTGTTTGTAAAGTCTGCCTGTAATTTGCATACTGTTTTTACTTCCTTTTCTGTTTTTTTTTCTCTCCTTCCCCTGCCATTTGCACAGTAAAAATGCTTGCAAAATAATAATCTATAGGGCTCCTGGAAAATGTTATTTAAATAGCACTATAAAGCTCCTTTTATTTCAAAGGTATTAGAATTTCTAGGAAGAGAAATCTTTTAATTAAACAAGCTAAAATATTTGCAAAGTGTCTAGAATGGGCAAGAAATATAGTTTATAAAGTATCTTCAATGGAAGCCTCCATATTTTCATAAATCTTGTCTAGTTTTTTTTCTCTGCATTTCAGTCAGCTCTGGAATGATGAATATGTAAGTACAAAGCTGTTTCTGCTGCTGTTAGCCAAAGGAGAAGGTAGCAGAATAGAAATTTGTGGATTTGTGCATCCACTTACGTGAAGTTCATCTGTTTGCTTCTCATTAACCTTTTGAATGCTGCTTTCATTTTTTTTTTTTTTTTTGGCTACAGAATTTATGCAATATGTAGGACCAAACAGTAATAACTCTTATGGTATAAAGTGCCAATCACAAATGGGGTTTTGTGAGCCATTAATTTTTGGGATGGGGGTGCTACTAAGCACTCAGGTGACCAAAGTAAATGCCTCATCTAGCATGGTTCATGGCACTCTGGAATTTCTGGAGATCCCTCAGTTGTACTGCTCTGGTGCTACTCAGTATTTCAACCCAGCACTTATCCTCCCCCTGCACCTCCTTCCACCAGTGCAGTTTCTACTGTAACAGTATGACTGTTGTAGCCTTTTCCCATCATTCTGTTAAATAATAGAAATAAAATACCATTGCACTGCAATAGAATTGGAGCTCTTGTACTTGAGCTTTTTTTTTATTGCTGCACTGATAGTACTTAGCATTCCCAAGGAGGTAAGGAAACCATCTGTAAATACATTTCGAAGATGCTTCGTTCTCCAAGTGTAATTGCTAGGTACTCATGCCTTTTCAATTATATGAATATGAATCACTAATATTGAAGAATATGGTATCTCTTTGAAATACTGCATAGCTGGATATGTAGTGTAAAAAGACAGGGATCAAAATACAGTTCTACTCAATAACCAGAAGCTGAGGGGCTTCTATAAGTATGTATACATATGTAATGTATGCAAAGAAAAGGGGAATTACATCAGATTTGTAAATACAAGGACACATCAAATAGGATGATCTATTTGGTACAAAGAAGTATAATGACCCTTCTTGTAACAGATCCTGTGTTGTAAAGCTAAAAACTTAATGAAAAGGCTCTGCTTCAGAGTAATCAAATCACTTTATATTATTGCATCCTGTCAGTCAGTCCCTCTATTTCCCACTGGTTTTGCATAATAGCTTTAAAGATGGATTAAGGAAGAAAGGAGAACTGATTTTAGGTGTGTTTCCCCTCATTTTCTGGAAGTGATGCTTCTGTGTTGCATGTGCATTTACTGTATATGATTATGACAAACAGATCTCTTTCTGGGCAGGATGCAGTTTGCCGTAGTTGTCCCTCATTGTACTTTCCTCAAGCCCCAAATGCATGTAGCACAGCAATCTTATTTCACCAGGAAATGAGCTATGTTCTTTTAACTATGGGGAACCATCTCTGTGTAATGAGGGCTAAAAAAAAAAATTGTGTGTGTGAGAAGAAATGACAACTCACGATTTTTAGAGCCTTACCCTGGTTTTAGAATAGAAGTATAGAATGAGACTATCAAAGCAGAGATGTTGACTGGATGAAAGCAGAGGACAGATGTTCTG
The DNA here is from genome assembly GCA_013400235.1 of Oriolus oriolus. NCBI lineage: Eukaryota > Metazoa > Chordata > Aves > Passeriformes > Corvidae > Oriolus > Oriolus oriolus. The sequence goes on from VXBT01000316.1 coordinate 98,245, forward strand.
TCTGAAGATGAAACTTTTATGTTCTGGTGAAAAAGACACATTTTTCTTCACTTCAATTTCTATGTATTGTGATGTATGGAGTGTAATTTGGTAGTGTTGCCTTAAACCGAGTGGGAGAGCAGTCACCTGTGTGCTGGAAAAGAACTATGTCATCACTCTATATGGTGTCCAGCTGTTATTAATCATCTGTTTTTTTCATGTAGTCATGTTTTTTCATTATCTCCTTATAGTGCAGACTAAAGCAAATGGTGGTTATTTGATATTTTAACAGGCTCACTGAAGGGGAAACCTTGTGCTTCTCTTCCCATGTTCCCCCAATTGTGTTGGTGTAGTAGATTTTCATTAGAACTCTTCTGCGATTTTGATTCTGATTTCTTAATTATACTGTCACACTTGCTATTTTTTTGGGGGGGGGTTTGTATCTCTGATACATGATATTGTATGTAACATGTTATCACAGGATCAATTTTGTTTTTTAATGCAATTGCTATTCTTATGGTAAGAATGGAAATGAATAATACTCAGTTCTAGCAGGTTTTATGTGGGAACAGGCTGTCGCACCCGCTGGACCGTGTGGGGGTTTTTTGTTTTTAGAAAAACCCAAACCAGTAGTTAATCTGTAAAAGGGATATTAAGTGTTTCATTTTAGTGACCCTTAGAATTTCAATTGCATTTCATAGTGTAATGCCCCATATGCCTCCAGTCTCATGTGTAAAATGCTTTCTCCTCTGTGCTGTTTGGCTGCTTGTGTGAGCTCAATCCACTACTCTTTGTGCATCTTGCTGGAATATGACAGGAAGGCCTGCACAGGTCTTGCAGTAAGTGTGTCATAGATACAGTGTCTCAGTAGGAATGTGGGTACAATGAGATTCTCATGAGCTGAATTGTCTAAACATTGCTTTAAGAATAAGTGGAAGATAACTGAAATTTCTTTTTCACTTAGTTCCAGTTAATTGAGCAGCTTCCTTTTCTTGTTGCTGAAGTCAGCCAACCAGGCACTAACCTTCTCCAGCACATGTTTCTGTGTTTCTAAGGCCCAGGGTACTTTACACATGAATTCTCTCTTTCTTCTGAAACAAACTGGGCTGACAACTGGTAAGGCAATCTTGAAGCAGTGCAGTGGCATAGAAATAAGGGGAGAGGATGGGAGAGAGGAGATGTACCAGCAGTTCCAGGACTTAAACCAAAAGAACAAGCTCTGTGGGATGGTGAAACACGTCATTTTGATTGCTGACTCATTGTGTTGGTCCGCAATATTATCTTACACTAATGTGATGGCACTGGCCTGGTTTCAAAATAAGGAGGTGGGAAAAAGTAGTTTATCAGGAACACATTGCTTATGAATGTGTGCTACTTTGACAAATAGTCTGATCACTGGAAATTTGTGCAGGTAGTCTTAGGGTTCTTAACTCTTTAAAAGAATTAATAGTAAGTAAAATTTATTTTTTGCCACTTGAAGAAAAATGAGATTACAAATACATCCTTTGAATTGAAAAGTTAGGTGAATGAAGTAAATTGCATTCTTCCCTCCCTTACTGGATTACTCTCCTTCTCATTTCTTTTCATTCTGTGTCAAACGATAAGGTTTAGGCATGAGAGATACTCCAAATTCCTGTTCCTGGGCTACCAAGCAAACATGGTAGGTAATATCCTGCTTAAGAGTCTTGAATCTAAACCCAGTTAACTTTAATTTCTAAAACTAATTTCAGTATTCCTAGTTGGAAGTGTGAAAGTGAAGTTTGTTTGGGAGATTTGCTTAATTTCTTAGCTTGTCAAAAAGACAGGTTGTTTAGGGAGGATACCTGTTGTGGTGCTACTTATTATTTGGCTTTTCACAGATTGAGGTAACTAAGAAGGCATCCTTTAATAGTAAGAGTTAATTATTTTTATCAAATTAGTGCACAAGTTCATGTACTTTTGGGCTGTATAACAAAAATCTAAAAAGAGAATATGTTTATTCAGACATTGTAGCTTTCAGAAGTGGTCCAAAAGAGTAGTGTTGAGAGCATGGTGTATGTATGGGTAGGTATCTGCTTCTAGAGGCTGTTACTTTTCAGATTGCTAAAATAGTGATGGTGAAATTCTCAAAGTTAAGATCAAATTGACCCAGTGGTATGCTGAGTTTTCTACAACCATTTCATATTGCTAAGGAGGAAACTTCGTCTTTTGGTGTTCTCAGAATCTGCAGGATGCTGCCATGTAAGAGCTCTTGCTGCCAAACTTAGAGTGGTTACATAATATAGAATCCTATTGATCCTGGGGGAGGGTGGTGGGCAGAGATTTCTTCAGAAACTGGAGACTTTCTCAGAACAGATACTGCAGAGGCAGAACTGTAGCAAGAAATCTAGGTCTCTTCCCAGTGTGTACTGAAGAAACTTTTTGCACAGATAATTGTTTTGTAATTTGCCAAAATTTCTCTACTCAACTGGCCATCAGTGGTAAGCATTCTTTGTATTCTGTGCCTTGCAGAGGCTAACAGAAAGGTGTAAAACAAAAGCATGCTTAAATGAAGCTCATAACTGCAAGCATGAAGGGCCTTTCTTCCTGCATTTTTTACATATCTTTGAGTTTGCAACCCATGGCCAGCCAGTTTTTCCATGAGGCCCATTCTAACCTCTTTGGTAATTTTAGATGTTGTTTTGGTAGGTTAAATTTATGTCAAGGACTCACGAAGTCCAGCATGTACTAGTAACTACAGAATAATTTCCAGTCCCATTGTTTGTCCTGCTTACAAGAGTAAGAACAGACTTATATCAGTCTCTGTTTAGCTTCTCTGAAACAGCTGATTTGGTATGAAGGAAAGATGACAAATGAGATGGGAGGGCAGTAACTCTTTTTTGGAAATGTTTGCTTAATTTCATTTAACTCCCTTTGGGAGCAATAGCGGGCCTCCCCTTTCTCTTGTTCAGTTGTAGGAGAAAATGCTGTCAGTGCAATATGGAACTACCAAGACATGGGCGTATTTTTTGTAGAATCTTGGCTTGCTTTTTCAGATTTGTCTACCAGTATGTGAACTCTACTGTCTTTTCTGGTGTCCCAGCAATAAATTGGCAAATGAGGAAGAAAAGCAATGCTTCTATACTAGAAGTGGTGCATCACTAGCTTATTAAACACATTAAAGACATCATTTTGGTATAATTATGTAAACCGAGGGATGGCCCTTCTTTGTCTGTGTGATTTCTCCCTCACCACTTACTGTTCATCCGTTAAGCATTGTTGAAAGCATCATTAGTAGCTTCTAGCTGAGGGGACAAAGCAAAGGTGAATGTTCAGAGGGTTAGGCCTTTTTCCAAAGGCTCTCATGTTGGGGCTGTGTTTTTGTCAACCTAGTTTTCATTTGCTCTGGAGCCAATCACGATAACTGTGCATTTCATGCAAACCTATAAATCTTCACTATACCCTTGGTTATTTCAGGAAGAAAATTATGCACTTTGAAACTAAATGATCTACCTATTTAAAACCTGCAAGAGTGGCTGCCTTCTGAAAAGCAGAAAGTTCAATAGGAAAAACTGGAGAGAAAAGGATGGAGTAAGGTGAACTCAGAGATTACCCCAAAGGCAAAAGTAGTTTCCTATTCTTGCAAGAGTACAAATAGGAATTGCATTGTTCAGACTGCATGTGGAAGAAGGTTTTCATTTTGCATGCAAAGTGTATTTTGGCAGTTTGGCTAGGAGAAAATGAGTTGTAGACTGTTCTTTTAAGCATCTCAAGCATATGCTTCAGAAATAAGTCAGGTCTCAAGTCTCCATTTTTATTTTGAATAAGGTTAATAACAGGAGTGGCATTATGAAAACTCCATAAGGGGTTTGGAGGTCTCTTGAAAAAAGCTTTGAAAACTTAAGTCTTGGACTTGCCTAGGAAATTTGAGCTACAGTTCCTTAAATAAAGGAATATATATTAAGTAAAAATAAAACTCAAGTCAGAACAGAACTTTGTGGAAGTACTGCCCCACCAAAGACCCTCCAATTATTGTATTTAAATTGGGTTGTAAATATTAAAGTCGTGTTCTTTATCTGTTCAGCTATGCAATCATTCCTCTCATTAACTAAAAATAGTTAATGTTAGGATCAGTTGAATTCAGAAAGCCTGAAGCAAACTGAGGCATGTAGAAGAGGTAATTTACTATGTAGATATGCAAGAGCCTAAGTAGCCAGAAATAGGTTCAAATCAAGTGATACATTGAAAATTTGTATCATGTAATAGAACTGAATGGGTAGGTATTTTCATTACTGGGAAACAAAATGTTATGATTTCTGTAGATCATGAACTAGACCTCAGAATATTTGACAATGGCAGTTTTTATGTAATCAGCCATGTCTTCCATGAAAAATATAAGCCAAAACTGTGTAAACTTTGACCATCTTTAGCATCTAAAAAATTATGAACAGCTTTATATTATCAGCTCTAGAACATGCAGAGGAATTTGGCTGAGTTAATGTATGGCTGGATTAACGTAACCTGTGCCATCAGGAAGTAAACACTTTTCTTTCTCCTCATGTTTCATACCACACCAGTTCCACGTGGTTTTTTGCCTCTGAAATTGCCGTGGGTGTTTGCAGTGGAGTGAGCTGTGTACGGTAGCATTGCTCAGAGGCACTTCTTGTTTTCCTGTGACCTGCAGGAGAGTGTCTGTGCTCTTTACTGGAGAGCAAAGTGGCCTCGGGGATCAAGGACTGCCCTGGTCTTCCTCGGCTCTGTCCTGCCCTGCAGCCGCCATGTGATTTAGATGGAGCGGTAAGGGAGAGAGAGTATAGCCTGACTTGTGAGCTTTCCTTTTCCTCCTTTGCCATTGATATTCAAGGCTGGTTGCAGTAACCCGATGCCCTCCTTTTACAGAAGTCACAACCCTTTCAGACCACAAAAGATCCCTTCAGACTGGGATTCCCTTGACAATCAGCTTTATAGTTTAAGCAGCTTTATGCAATACTGACAACAGTGACAGTTGAGAGAGGTAACTAGGAGACTTCTTGTATTATAAATACTTGGCTTGGGAGTGTGTGCTTAAGGGTCTTAAACTGCCTAAAAGAGTCTCTTAATCTGCCTTAATTCTTGTTATTATATTCTTTTTCTGAATTAGGTGGAGATGCAGAATCTTTCTTTTCATTTACATGAATAGAGAAGTTCCACACCTGTCTCATTGAACATTATATTTTTATATGATACTACATGATTTATATGTTCTACTAGACATGTTTACAGAGTGTAGAAAGGCAGGAGAAACTTTGTAAAATGTCTGTCCAAAAACCTTATATTTATGTAATGTAATTTCCCATTTGAAATCAAAGCTTTGCTTTGTATCAAGAACATTTCAATGATTTTTCCATCTGGAATGTAATGGAAGATTCTGAGGTCTAGAGTGGAGAATAGCTTAATTCCTCTCTTATCTCTGGGACATAAATGTACTTCTTTGTCTCTGTCTTGGAATGAGCCAACTTGAAATGTTTATGTTGGTGTCAGCAGGAAACAAGCTTCCCCAAAAGCACCCTTCTCTTTATGCTTTTGAATATGGGAAGGGAAACCGTAGGAGAATATAGGAAACCCTATAAAGTCATGGTCTTAAGGATTCAGAGGAAGTAGAGATGGATAAAATTACTGCTCTGATATTCATAAATGTTTTCTTTGCTGGTAGCAGTGGATTTTGTTTTTATTGAGGGAGGAGAAAAGTCATGACTTGACAAAATGTGCTTTCTAAATCTACGAATATTTGGAAAAATAACATTCATTTCTAAATGTAACATGAGTAATTATTTCCTAAGGTTGTTTTGTCCTAGTTTAATGTTTATTATGCAATGAGAGTGGTCTCCTTTTTCAAGCAGAAACCATGCCTGAGCTTTTAACACTTAAATTCTTTTACTTCTGAATGTTGCTGATAGTTGTCTTCTTTCCTTTCCTTATTATTCAGCTGTAATTGATGTACTAGAAGGCTGCTTTCATGATCTTGTCCAGGCCCTTGGGCAATGGAAATGAGTAGGTACTTCCAATAAGGATATCAGTTTACAAGAATACACATTTGACCTCAGTTGTTCTACAAATTGTTGTCTAAATAGTACTTTTCAAGTGTAGGTGCATTTCTGAAGTCACTTCAGGCTGAGATGTGTTTAATTATTTAAGCCTAGAGGCTAGCACTACAAGAAGGAGTGGAGAAAAGGTCACTGGAGCAAGAAGAGCTTGTCTTCTACAAAAGGCCCTGATGTTCCCATTTGATTTTAGTAGGATAACACAGACACTAGAAAACATTAAGAATTTAAGGTTACATGGGCTTTTTACCATTGTTAGTAGTAGGACTGGAAATTGCATTTTGTTAGTGTAATACTATTAGAATTTTTAATATGACAAAGCAAAAGAAATGTTTTAATTGTTTCCTTTTCTAAAATAAATCTTGAATATGCTCCTACACTAAAAATGTTTTGAGCAAGGCTACTAGTGTAATACTATGGTGGTTTGGTTTTTCTTTTAACATCACCTCCTAAAGGCTGCTACTTGGGCTGTTTGGATTATTTTTCAGTTTTCTAGAGTCTCAATTTTATTTTTATGGTTTGATGTTATTATTGAGAAGGAGCTGATGTGTGGGTGATATGAGATGAAACTAATGTGTTCTGTCCTTGCTTTTGTCCCAGATTGGAAGTCTGTTGAGTTCTGTTGTTTTACCAGACAAAAGAAAAGAATACACCTAATCAATTGTCTCATTATGCATGATATATCCATGAGACATGATAATCCCCCATAGTACTGGAAATATGCATTGCCTTTAAATCTAGGGTAGTGCTCTGGCCCTTTTGGAGGGAGCAGGCTCTTTTTCTGTGCTGGTTGACATTAACAAAGTTCAGGTAGGAATGGTCAAAAAGGATAGCCTTATATTTGATGTACTAGAGGCGTATACAGCTACTTTGTGATCTGTCTTACTTGCTTTTGCTTTCTCTGGGATCCTGTAGGGTAAAGAGTGTATAGATTTATGTACTGTATAGACTACTAAAACTGTTATTGAGCTATTGTGTTATGCCGGTAAATTGCTCCACCAGTGCATGGCTACTACCCCTCAGGATGAAAATGAGAAGCTTCCCTGCCACCACCTTGTATACTTCTGACACTTGTGCTATTTCTGATTAACTTGCTTTCTCTGTATTACAGTAACAAGTGTCTTTAATGGCATTTCATTATACATATGATGCCCCAAGTTTCATAAAATGAGGAAATGCTTTTACTTGCTTGGGCTTTCAATTTCTGTTTGCAGGCACTCAGCAAGCAGTAATTTTTTTTTTTTAATTTTTTGTTGAATGGTTGTTAAAATGCAGTCGTTTTGTGAGATAAAGCAATATTCTCCTTTAGAGATCATACTATTTGAATTGGCAGAACTGGAATGAAATGGGATGCCCAAACAATGCATTGTTGTAAGGGTCAAGGCTGTGGTTCAGATATTTGGTCTTTTGCTACCTGTGACCTTTAATGCCAAAATTACTCTATTAAGCTGCTCCTCCCCAGGCAGGAGTAAGAATTGGTACAACAGTGTTGCCTTGCTTCTGCCTTTTGCATTACCTTCATTGGCTAAATCGGTTTAAAACTGCACTGCAGTGGTGCAGGACAGAAGGAGAAATGGATCACACTGGAGATGCCTGCATCTGAACTACCTGCAACAAGCTCTAGCTAGAACTGATGCAACTGCTATTAACATTGGATGAGGGCAATAAAAGTGGATCACCATGTCAGGATAGTGGGTAGCTTTTGTGTCATTAGCAAGGTTAGTTTTGGCTTTGTTTGTAAATATTGTCAATTCATTCTTGTTCTTTGCTTGCTTGCATGCCCTTTGCTGGTAAGGATGGAGATGAAATATGCAAGTAACTTCTGACTCATTCTCTTCCACACCGGCTCAAGAATAATTTGACAAGGATTAAGCACGAGCTGAGTCACTAAATCACCCATGAAGTTCTGACTTGTTGTATTGGAGGCTGTGTCTTGTTTTCCATTGTTTTGCACAGCCCCTGTTCACAGTGGGTGTGAAGATCCAGCCACAGTCTGCACAGCAGGTTATGCTAATACATCGTGTTACAAATCTTGCTCTGGAACGACAAGGCTGATTTTGTTTCCCCCGAAGGGTAGAAACAACAAAGTAGGACTGTGAGATCAGTTTGAATGAGAGAGATGAATATTACAAAACCCATACAGGTGTTGAGCTGCTTTAATTGCTTTCTAGCTGGGAAACTTGAGGACAGATACAGCTCTGAGGACACTGACTGGTAGAACTCAATTGGACCTTGCAGCAGCCAGCTGATCCCAGCAAAGGCTCTGATTGCAGTGTTTGTTAAAACTCTTGCTACAGGTGTTTTTTTTTACCAAAGTTAAGATTGTGGTGCCTTGAACCTTTACAGTCACAGATTTAGAGGAACCTCTGCCCCTCTGAAGATGATCTATATGGCATTTAATGCATATGAAGATTATAGGCTTCTATCAAAAAGTAATATGACTGTGGTGATATTACTCTCAAGTTTATGGACTATAATAAAACATTAAAACAACATATTCCTGTTGCGCTTGTTGAACTATCCCATAGCATTTAATGTTTAGGTTGTTATTTTCTCTTGAGCTTGATTGGAGGATCCAAAAATAGAAAATTTTCATTAAAAAGCAGATTTTCACCCTCACCCACCTTGGCATGTATTCCTTTACAGAGCAAATATATTTAAATTTAGGCTTTTATTTACAGTTGTAGCACAGAACAGCACTGTAACATTTGACCCCTTCTCGTCTGTTGTGGTACAGAAGATTTGTTTAAAATGGTTCATAAAGATGGTGGCTTTGAGTTCTGGTTTTGGAAATTAATGCATTTAGAACTTGCAAATTAATAAGAGGTGATGAAACTATGTGGGGTGTAATGTTTTCAGTTCTTGGGTATGACAGAGACAAAATTTAAACAATATTTTTACATTCATTACTACGTATGCATAGTCTTCCCCTAGAAAGCTTAAAAATATTTTAAAGTTCCAAATCTGGGCAAGAAAAAGCACTGAGTCCTTCAAGGCAGTCCCTTTCCATCCTCTGCATAAATACAACTATGATTTAAAGAATACAGTTAGTAACACTTTAGTGTTGAGATGTTCTGTCACTGAGGTTGTCTGTATCAAAATACTTTGGGCTAGTTTCTTTTATGAAATAACTTGAATTGACTTTGGCTTTTGGCTTCAGATCTTCATAAATGCAGATACCCCTCTTGTCTCTGTTGCCTTCATTGTTCTCTTAACACTGCATGACACTAACATTTTCAGACTTTATTCAGAGAGTAACACAGTATTTATTTAGAAATCCATTCTGATTCTTGTTTATACAGGTAGAAATAGTGTGTATGAGCATATACACACATTTATTATTTCAGAAGTTTCAAGTGCTTCTGTCATAATCACTTCTGCTACAACAGAAGCTGACTTTCTGTCCAAAACACTAAAACTTCCTGTGCGTGAGAGGTGAACAACTATCAGAAACTTTTTAGATGACCTTTTTGTTTTTGTTTTCGCCTGTGGAAAGAAGATTAAGTGTCAGCTGGAGCTGGAACCAGTGTTCCCCCCGCCTTCTCTCCAAACATTAGCTGCGTGTTTCACTAACCACAGTGATTTGCTTCCTCCACAAGTTTTTACAAAGACTGTATCTGGTATCCAGCATTAAAAGACCATTTAAGTGAGCCTTATCTCTACTTTAAATCTTTTAATCTTTTCTCTTTGCCGTTTTTTCCGAGCTCCTCACTGAGTTTTATCACGATTGAAAGCAGTTTAAAAATCGGTCTGTTTTCTTGGTGGCCTGGAGCTGCTTTCCGCGCAGCTCTTAAAGAAGCGCCTCTTCTAAATTCAGTGTATTATGGTGCTTTTCCTGCCTGATGGCACCGGGAAGGGGAAGAGCGGCGTGGGGAGGCAGCAGGGCTGACCGCGTTAAAGCATCGTGCCTCCAAAGCGAACAGGCGGAGGTGGCGCTAACAACTCGTTAGCTCATTAGCTGCGGGTGTTATTGTGGCTTAATGTGCTTACAGGCAAGCATGTAAATCCAATAAAAATGAGGTGAAATGACCTTATTACCTCTCCCAATCTCCCCCCTCCCTTTTCTCGTGACAGCAACTTCTCTGATACAGGTATATAATTTATTTGTTTTTGATCTGAAAAGCCGGCTAAGGCTCAGGGCATTAAGTACTGTGTTAAGAAGAGATGTTGATGACAGTAACCTTGCTGAATCAGTTCACTGAGGTAATGAAGGAACTGAGCAGCACAACAGTGACCTAAGCCTACTTTAGACACTGATCAGTTAAAAAAAAAAAAAAGAAAAAAGGTCTTAATGTTTAGAGAAAGAAATGGGCAGCTTTTGTTTGTGGTGTATGAGTTTTGATCAGTCCTTCCAATCCTTTTAGGTTTTTCGTGTGGAACTGGACTGGCTAATGTGACCACTATTTATTGAGCCATCTCTGCCCTGTCAGGGATGCGGAGGTTGCTGTATAAGGTACTTGGTTTGATGAAGGAGACTAAAACAATCTTGTAACTATAATGAATAGTGGTTGTTCGCACCTTGCAACAATGAATATTTTATAAAACCCATTTCTTTCCTAGATGGAAGAACGCAAATGCTCCATGCCCGTCCCCTTTATATTTTTAATTTTTTATTTCTCTGCCACAGGGTCCTTTTGCCAGGTTAGACTTGGTTAGTGTGGAGTATCAGAAAGTAAACGAAAGTACTTTGGATCTATCTGTGTTCCTAAATGAACAATGAATATTTTCCCTTGGGTGAGAGAGACTATCTGGCTGCTTATGTGCTAGAATAGCTGGTAGGGTTAGAATTATCTTTAAGAATCAGAGTAAAATCCCATTCAGACAAATGCAAAGTGTTCAGAACTCTTGTTTAATGATTCATGTAAATTTAGGTGTGCATAATCACATTACTTTTACCTGAGTCATGCTTTTAAGGTAGATTTTATGTCATAAGGTCCTAAATTTTGAAGACCTGAAATCTTCAGATGAAAGCTTTTCAGCAAAGTGCTATGGCCGAGGGCTAAAACTTGTGCAAAGTCCAAAGCTGCAAAATACTGAAGCTTCCTTTAATTATCTCAGTTTGAAAATGGCCCAAATAGAAGTTATGACTATAAAAATTAAACCTATGACTCTGTCAAAAAACCAGTCATGTTCAGACTCTAATGACTTGGAAAGTGACCACATATCTATAGTCAACCTCTCTACCAGTATAACAGTGTGTGTGACTGAATTCAAGTAACTTAGTTCAATTTTTATGTTAATCCACTTGGCTCTTGAAGTCTAATACCTTATTCTTGCTTGCCATGTGGAACTAGTCTTGCAGTAGGAAATTTGTGGCTTGATTTACAGACAGGCTAAGTGATTTCATAAGTCATTAATACTTATGGATCCATCAGCTGGGAAAAATATTGTAATTCCACTTATTCTAAGTGTGTAAGCATGATTAATTTTAGATTCAACCTGGAAATATAAAGTGGTCTCTTTTTTTTTCCTCTTTTTTTTCCTTTCGCCATTAAAAAATCTGCATGTTAAATGGAAATGTCCATGAGGTTTTGGAAGCTTGGAGAGAGAGAACAGTCCTTGAAGTCTTTCAGGGCTATTTTGAAAAGCATTGTGGAAGTAGGGCTGTGTTTCTTTCAACTATCAAAATTTCTTTGAGAACCACCAGCCTTTGTTTTTCTTAAAAACATTACTCCTTGTGGCAGCTTGTTAAATGGCAGCTGATGCTAGGACTTTACATGTGTATGTGAAAGGCTATAGCACAAATCAAATACATGAAGAGGACTATAATACATATGATACTGGTAGTAAGCTATGTTCACATGATGGAAATTATTCTATTATACACATGGGGAAGTGAGGTGCTCATAGTAAGGCATGCTAGAGATTTATTTCTTTAAAGCACTTTATAACAATTAAAAAATATATCAGCATCCTTTTGATTTAAAAAACTGAAACCAAACAGTAAATGGCTACTTTCCAAACAGAAAATGATAGTGAAATATTGGTAATTTTGATGTGTTTGTGTGGGGGTAGCACTTTAAGAGCATCTTGCTACTTAGCTAATGCTCATTCATTGTTTTCATATGGGTCAGCATATTGGAGTATTCTGTTGGTGGAAGTCCAGTGCAACATTGGGTATTCCAATTAGCAAGATATTATAAATGTTCCTTCAGGAAAATCCACCTGCACAATGAAATTGTGCAAATAACATAGAATTATAATGAAATGTGCCATGGTTTACTCTTTGCCACAAGTTAAGGTATTTATCTTTTTGTTTAGGATGTTAAAGAAATGAATGAACAGTTTAACACATGTCAAGCTACTTCCAAATAACTCTTCAAAGGACTAAAACAGAAGTGTGAAGAAAAGGAAATTTAAAAAAAAATCACTATTTCCTTGGTTTCTTCTTTAGCAATGAAGAGTAATACCAGTGTCCAAAAGAAGTGGTTTTCTGCCCTGTAAATGATTCTTTCTCCTGCTTAGAACCAAACTTTTATTAATAGTTTGTATAGTTGTCAGTAATTTTAGAGCTCTTTTGAAAACAGTTATTTGCTTCCACTTCTGTCTCACTTTCTGTTCTTATCTGTGTAAACTTCATCCTTTTCTGGGGAGAAAGACACTTTTCTTTCCCTCTGGAAATCTCACTTGACATTTAGCAAAGGATGTTTGTAAGAATGTCAGATTGATGAGAGCTGTTTGCTGAAGTCTCACCATGTTCATTCAGCTGAACAATATCTGTTGTTAACAGCTATAATTATTATGAACAGGTTTAAAAGGACAAGCTTATTGCTGTACTTTGGCAAGATGCTTTTGAGCTGCTGGTTACTCAATAGGAATACTTGGCGCATTACGTCGCTTTTTATCATCGAAGTGCTTACAGATATTGACTAATTAAGTGCATCAGAGGCTATCTGTAGGTCCCCTGGTTGAGGGGAAGTAAATAACAGCTTCTTTGTTTATATTGTACAATTTGTGAGTGTTTGGGTTCATAATGACAAGCAAGAGATAGAGACATGGCCCTTGTAGTTGAGGTATGACGCTTTTTTGCTGAAGTTTTGCTTGGGACTTTCAGACATGGCTTCACGTTTCCCTATACCCAATGGGCATTCAGTAACTCTCAGTGAATCATTAAGGTTGGAAAAGTCCTTGGCTATCATTGAGTCAAACCATATAAAGCTGTTCTTCTCTGGTAAGACAAGACACCACAGGTGTGGCTCTGAAATCAAGGTGAGGCAGCTGGGGACCACCATACTGAAGGTGCTGGAAGCTGCTACAAGTAAGAACTTCCAGGAACCTTGGGAAAATGAAATAAGCTGAGTTTTGGAATTACAATTGTGCAGCATTTGCAACTCAAGCAACATGATACACAAGTTGCATTACTGAATCTTATAGTCCTTTAGTTTTTATCTGGGATCTCTTTTTATCACACAAGTTGATGGGTGTTCTGCAAAGAAAAATGAAACAAAGCAGATTACTTGGGCTTAACAGAATTGTCATGTGTCTTCAAATGTTTCTTAGCTAGCCAAGCATGGGATGTGAAATAAACATGTGATTCCTGTTCTACATTGAGTATATTGTACTTTATTATGCAGACAGCTCTGGGCAGATATGTAAACAGATAAGTACTGAAGCCCAGGCTCTAGTGACTATTTGTGCTGATTGATGAAAAGATTTCTGCATAGTAGCCTAAATGGTAATTGGGCCATATGTTAAGAAAAGAAAGCACACATTTTGCCAGCTGACTCTGTGTTGAATGTACGTGGCAGAACAAGACAATCTCTTACCCGTGTATTTCACACATCTGACACATGAAACTAGCCATCATAATGTAGCTAGATACTGGAAATGCAAATCTCTTTTCCCAAAGTTTTTGAGAGAACATTGTGTCTGTGGAGGTATCTTTGTATTGGTCATCCTGCTGGTTTGTGGTAGAAATATATACATAAATTTCTCTTATGGTTTGGAGGAAGGTGATAGCAAGTGGATTTCAATACATTAATTTCAAAGCATCATAAACTGTGTAATTTGCTGTTTGGACATTTATATACATCACTGCAAAGAATTATGAAATAGTGTTTAGCTGATTATTATTCCTAGTTAACTGAAGTATGCTCAGAACAGCTGTACTGAGCTTGAAACCATGTGACATATTTGAGCCTTTTAAACTTGAGAGCAGTTATCAAGAGATCTCAAAAATGGATTTTCTTAGATCTTGTGTATCCCTGTTGCATAAGCAAGCAGAATTCACTTTGAAAAGTTCTCCACGGTTACTAATTCTTATTGTGGCATTAAAAGCTATATTTGTTTCAGAAGACTTGCATGTGTAGTAGTTGACTCTTCATAATCTGACACTTATTTGGACACATGAATCAGAATTGAGCTTTTAAAAATTTGGGGCTCTGTTCCCTCTGGTGTTGTTTAGATTCAGTTATCATATTTTAGCTTTACATCCTCTCTCTCCCCACTTTATATATCGGCAGTTCTGGACTGATCACAACATTGCTGATGATCACAAGACTCTGGGTGATCACTGACATTGCTGGGAAACCATAGTCCCTGTCTCTCTGGGCTGAGTTTTTAGCTGGCCAGGTGTTTTTCTTTCGAGTCCTGAGGTACTGATAAATATAGACGAGATCATTCACCTTTCTGTTGGTTTGCTAACTTCCTGTGAGCTGAAGTCCCCGCTTTACAGCCTCTCTGCTGATGAAATTGTCTGAACTGACCCTGATTAGCATTGTTGGCTAATTAACATTGTTGGGGTGATTCACAATCCTTAAATACACAAAGCTTCTGGGTGTGCTTTTTAGGATTTGTCTACTTACCTTTTTTGTGATGTCTCATATTATTAGGTGTTATATTCATTTTGGGAATGATTTCTGGTGAAATGGTGCTTATTAACGGAGAGATCAATCCACTTTGAGGCTTCAAATTAGGATAGACTAAAGGATAAGCTTCTGTAGGTGTGAGTTTGGAAGGATGTCAGTGGTATCTGTCCACAGAATGATCAGCTGTACTTGTATAATTTTTGGCAGATGTTTAATTTTTTTTTAAAGACCTCCAATGATGAAGACTATACAGGCTCCCTAGGCACATTTGTCCTTTACATGAAGGTAGTGAGCTGTCATTGAGCAGTTGGCTGTAGAGTTTCAATATTAGAAATACAACCGTTAATATTGATGGGCAGTCAGGGCCCTCATCTGTGCACCAATATATTTTTCCTTATTCCCATTGGCATGTGCTGGGTGACTTCGCAGATTACAGTCCTTTAACTACAGCATGGCAAATTCTGCCAGAGATTAACCTTCTCATGCCCAGCGCACTTTGTGTATTCTGCCAGACTGTTGCTGGGAAGCCTGGGGGTTTGGTTTTACTTGGGATTGGTTCTAGGGTGATTGCAGGCATTTCTTCTGGAACCTGGCTGAGTAAAGAGACAGCTGCAAAGGACAGTCATGTGAAGAAGCATGTAGGATTTTGTTTCTTCCTAGCATCTTACAGTTTGCTATCTGGAGTCACTTTGCTTATAACTGTGTGATCTTCCCTCCAGCAACTGAGTATGTTTTCATAAACAGAACATAATTGATTTGATAATGCTTTATGTGAGTAGGGATGTTTCCCTACCCAAAAGGTAGGGATACCAGATAAATGGTAAGAGCAGATGGCACTGTCATTATCAGAGGGAAACAGCTGAAGAAGTTGCTTGAGAGGGGGAAGTGAATCAAAGAATACTGTGCATAAGCATGATCTCAGCTCTCTTTGCATATTTAGCATTTCAGATTCAGCTCATACCTTCTCATGCTGCTTTTGCTACTTTGCTTTCAGCTACAGGCAAGTCCTCCCTCTGCTCCGTACACAAAAAAACATGGCAGAGATGTTGACCTAGGAAAAGCAGCTGGGTGGGAGGGTGTAGTAAAAAACTGGTCTCCTATGGCCAGAGTCAGTCTCAGAGTACTGAGTGACCAGGAGGAGGAACAAGAGATGGGACAAGGTGGGAATCATGCCAGCTGTGGAAAACAAGCCTTGCTCAAACATCTGGAGCTAAGCAGTCTCCTTGTTTATTTCTCCAAGTGCTCTGTCCAGTTTTATCTCCCATATGTGTTTAGCTGCTTGCGGTGCTTTCTTGCTAAGATTGTGAAGTCTGCATAATGTGACGGCATATTGATCAGCTTTCCTTTTTAGAGCACTGAGTTGGTGTAATTGCCTCTAAGATGAACCAAGTTAGTGTTGAAACTTTGGCTGCAGGCAGAAATGCAGTCCAGTGGTCTTAGTTTGGGGCTAGAAATGGAAATTTTTGTGTGTCACTCACTGATTTGCGAGTAGCTTTTTGTCACAAGGTCACCACTCAGCAACAGAAAAAAAAATCCAAATCCAAAACACCTTTCTGTAAAGCTGGCTCTGGAAATGAAACATTCACCAGTCTGCCTGTCTGGAGGTATGTTTGTTGGTTTTAAACTGATTGGACACATTGGTACACATTTGTAGTACAAATCATTTTGTCTTGTCTGCTTTGCATGTCACTGTTAAAATTTTATATTTTATTTCTTATTATCATCCAGCTGTGGTTTTTTCTGATGTGACTCCTAGTTAATACAAATGTTTCAGACTTTTGTATGGATTTAAAAAAATGTAATTGAAAAATATTCCTTTCCCCTCTCCTGAATCCTTATTTTTATTTTGTGACTCTTGTGTTGCCTGTTTCACGTATCATGTGCTAACTGGTTTTTTTACTTGCTATTTTATTATATTGGTCCTTAGGCTCTCCAGAATTTGTTTCTATTGTGCTATGTGCTGTGCAAATGAAGGAGAGAGGTGATTTCTCTCTGTGCTCTCATGTGTGAGCTGGGGGCCAAAGATTGTTCAGGCACAGAGAAGAAATTACAGTGTGGGAAAGGTTCTTACTATATTAAACATGATCTAGGCAAAAAAAAAAAAAAAAATCTATTTTAGGAGTCAGGTTCTCTATTTATAGTTCTTTGCACACCTTTCTAAGAGATGCATTAAAACTGCATCACCTGACGTGATCTAGCAATCCAGCTCCCTGAGAAGGTGCTCTTTGAACGCAAAGGGATGGAGAGGATACGGGAGATCAAAGGGGCAGGTTCCTTAGCGGCCCTTATTGTGCAAATTACCTGCGACGAAGCCCTTTCCTGCCTCGCCGCTCGCCCGCAGGAGCAGAGCGGTGCCGGCCGCCCTGGGGATGCGGCTCGGCGCTCCCGCCGCGGCGGCTGCCCCGCGGCCACGCTCCCGGGCGCTGCGGCACTCGCTCCTCGGCAGCCGGCCCCCTCCCGGTTGTCAGCTTCCAGGACGCTGCCGGCAGCCGGAGAGGAGCTCTGGAGTCCCTAGTGGTGGTAACGGCAGGGAAACAAACAGCTCTTTTTTTCCCCTCTGGTATCCTCGGCAAAGAATGAGACCGGCACCACGGTGAGCGCTAACGGGCGGCTTTGCTCGGTACCGCTTGCTGACCTCGTTTTCTTTTGGCGTGCTGTATTTACCTCCTCAGCCGTGTGGCTGCTGTTTTGTGTCACACTTGCAATAAGTTCTCAGCAGGGCTTTTCTGTCCTTCCAATTTTCTTGTATAACTGTGTTGCAGTGTCTTCATCCCGAGGGAGCTGCTGCAACTGAAGAACAGTGGGAGTAAATAAGTTGCTTTGCGTGCCTTGCTTGTTTTCCTTTTACCTTCAGGCCAAGCTCTTAACAGTGCAAAAGAAAGTTTTCCTCTATACTCTGGCAGAATCTGTGAGTGCTCTTTTTCTATGCTAATTTTTATCATATTAGTGTGACCCAGGGTGAAACTTGACTTGTTACTATCAACCTGTGTGCCTTCTGTGAAAAATGCTTGTGAAATGTTGTGGGTGTGCTGGAATATTCATGATAAAGATGAGGATGTGAATCTCTAATGCCAGCAGTACTATAGGATGTTGCCAGGTACTGCATCTCCTCTGATTTTACACTTTTCAGCTAAAGTACCTTGTCTCTTACCTACTTCACATTTTATGCTGATGCTTTTATGGAATATTTTGCAGTTCTGTAGGTATTCAATTATTATTTTGGTCTGCAATATATTCTGCTATTTCAATATCCACCACCTCTTGCCCCTTGCTTGTGACTTTACACTGTGCAGAGCAAAGAACAGTTTTGCAATCTGGTGTGTGCCAGTGGTACAAAGCCTGGTCGAAACAAACAGCTCCAGTGACGATTAGCGACTTGATTTATGTTGGGTATTGAACAGGCAGGGTACAAGTGTATGTGTTTCACCAAGTGTGAAGTAGGACATAGCAGCCTGGTAGGATCTGCAGCAAAGGACAAATGTAACCTTAAGTGGGATTTGTATCCGTGTATCCAGGTTGCTTTCTGTCATCCTGTATCCAAGGGCTCAGAAGTCACATGTCCCTTTCTGCAGTGTTGATGCTGTAAGTGGAGTTGCTCAAGGCTGTATATAAAACCTCACTACAGGTATAATTTAACTATTCTCTCTTCAGTTGCAGAAGAGTGAGGAGCACTGTCTCTATACCCTGTCACCCCGTATGTGCTGCAAAAGATTTTTCTGTCATATCTATACCCACATGTATTTCGTTCCTCTTGCATAATTCATCATTGAAGAATTTGCATTTCCCTGAAGTTGAAAGTTCTAAGAGTGCATTGTAATGATGGGAGAAATGGGGGCAGAAGGAGCTGACTGGGTTTGGTTTATTTTGACCTAGCACTTTTGCAAATTTATTTGTTGTACAAAAAATCTCTCAACTAAGAGGCAGTTGAACTGGTGCCAGTGGAATTTTTCAGACTTTAAAAGTGACAAGACCCATTTATATTTATACTTGAAAAAGCATTTTCTGAGCTGCCTCAGCACAAGGTGACCATCTGTCTGTGTCCCCTGCTAACCTAGCAGTGAGGGAGAGCTAAACCTTTGGCTGTCTCCTGTATACAGACACCCACATGCCTTTTTTTTTTTTTTCTCCCCAGACTCAGTGGTTTACTGCATGTTTGGTATGGGGAATAGTCATGGGAAAATGGGCTACTGTTTTGGGCAGATAGACAACAGGGAGGTTTGGAGTGGTACCAGGTAGGGAACTGTTGTCACAGGCAACAACATACTTAACTAGCCTATACAAGAACCAGTCTCCAGTAGTTGGGGACCTGATAAAATGCGTAGAATATGTGTTGGGATAGCTACAGCAGTTTGAAAGGTCTCACTATTCTTGAATAAGAGGTGGGCATGTATGCTAAAGCATGCATGTGGCTTTCTTCACAGATCAGCATGTGAATATCTTTCATGTGGGAATCTTTCCTTTTAAAGCAGATGAGCAAAGGACACTTCAAGAAACTCTCTGGACTATTACATTTTAGTAACTTAGTTTATGTTGTGGGTTTTAAATTTTTTTTTAATGGATGTAACATGGCATACATCAACAAGGATTTAAAGCAAAACTTTGAAAGAAATGTGGTGAGGGAGCAATTAGCCCTCATTAAGGGGTACTCTTTGTTGTGCCACATCATTGAGTCATGAGAATACCCACTGTTGTTCTAGTTCTCCCCAGTACTGTCTCTTCCCTTCCAGGGTGTCACTCTAAAGGCTTCACCCACTGTTAGAATGTAGTGCCTTGAATGTGTGATGGAGGCCATTTCAGGTTGGGATGTGGCTCATCATGATATCAGTAATGCTATTGATGCCACACGTGCTGCTCTTGACAGAATGATGCAAACCTAAAAGACAAGGTAATCAATTGTAGCTGAGAAGTACTTAGCTGGGAGAGAGGGCATGCTGAAAGGCTGGTATGACCTTTCCAGATCATTGCTCTATTTAGTATAATTAATGAAAATCTCCCTGCTGAAATGAAATGTCTATGTGCTTTTTTTTTTTTTTTCTGATGGGGGGAGATGGGCAAAGGAACTTAGGGAAAGATAGATATACAGCTTTTGAAGAACCTAAATGACCAAATCTTGTTGTGAAAAAAAGAAGATTGTAAAGAATTAGGCAGCTCAGGTATGCACTGTTTCACTGTCAAATTATTGAAATTAATGTCTGTGTCACTGTTTGCATCACTGCAACATGTCTTCTGACACCTCTGGCAATTTCCCTCTTGACTGAGAATCATTTTTCATCTTCATGATGCACCAGGAATCTTTTATCAGTGCTACAGAAGTGCTGTATATGTATTCATAGCTTGGCTTTGAAGGAGAGGCACTTACAATAGGTTAAGAGCTCAGGCAACCATAATTTCCCTTTTGGCAACGCTCTGTTTGATCCTCTTTTACACATCAAATAAGCACACTGGAGGTCAAGGGAAGTGGGCAGTGTAACAAACCCAAACACTGACTGACACAGCCTAAAAGTCTGTGTTAGTTAGAACTCATATTCTGACAATGCTGCCACTGGTTCTGTGTTTAAAAACAAAAATGCGTTCAAGTTTCTGCCAACAACCAGAGCGGTCCAATTTAAATTTAATCAGTTATTTGTCACTGTCTAGCATATTTTGTCTGAGTAGTTATTATACATGTTTTTGTTTCTGTTTCCCTCCCATGTTTTACTGGAGCAACAATAGCGTGGAGACATTTGTCTTGCAGAAAAAAAATCTCTGATAATCATTCAAAGATGTTTGCTTGGCTTTGTCATAGTAAATTTGTGCGTCTAGGAAATGAGACTGGTTGCTTGTTGTTTTCTTCTGCTGCTGCTTCTCAATGGTTAGGTGCAATCTCAGACTGCTTCCTTTGAAAAACACAAGCTGTAGGATGATATTTAATCCTTTCACAACCAGAAACAACAAGTGAATGTAAAAGTGGTGTAAAATAGATTTTGTTTAAAAATACTGTCTTCCTGTTGCATGGTGAATAAAAGGCCTAACTGATTCTAAATTTTAGAAATAGGTATATGGGGGATTTGGGTTATTTATTTTTGAGATAGCAAAACTGCTAGGACTTACATATATATATATATATATATGTGTGTGTGTGTATATGTATATGTGTGCGTTTTTAAAAACTCCATTCAGTCACTGGCCACTGTAGAGTGCCCTACTGTAAGGGCCAGGCACTCAATAGAGCAGAGTGATTAGGAAGTGAATTTCTTACCTCAGGAGAGAAAATTGCTTTCTAGTCATCCAGGGCTGTAGTCAACATATCTATTTCTTCTCACTTCAAGAATATGGTTTCCATAGTTTAATAGTTGGCACACCTGTCAGCAGGTTGTTTTTAACATGTGGCAGACAGAGGGCATCCTGGCAGTAATTGCTTTTAAATGTAGATTTACCTTTGTTATGGATTGTGCTGTTAGTGCACTGCTTCCGATGACCCTACTGCAGTGTGACTCTGAAAAATGGGAAAGTATTCAAAAATGGCTCGCTTGGTTGCTTCCAAAATTCACAGCCAGCTTCACATCTGATGATGGAGATGAATCTGGATTCAAACTGCAGAACAGTTTCCTATAGGCTGTGTCATACCAGTGTCCTTGCAGAAAGGCCCAATGGCATTTAGAGTGTTTAGAAGGCAAGTTAGGGAGCTCCAAGGGTTTTGTTTTATAAAAATGCTGTTCTAATTTCAGCAAAATAAGCCATTTGTGAATGGTTGGCTTTTTCTTAGTTCTTCCATAAGCAATAAACAGAGTCTTAATGAAGTTTTGGAGAAAGACATAGTAACTTTTGGAAGAGAAATATGAAAAAATAGTCATCTTGCACAATATTTTTAGTCTTAAGCTTCAGTACTGAAGTGATTTCTTAGAAGTCTGGAAGGCTGATATACAAGCAACACTTCTGAGGTTAACATGAATCCCATAGCATTTTGCAGGCCTTTAGCTGTGTAAAGAACTGGAGTAGAACCATCATTCCTTAATTTGACAATAGAGACTTGCCTTTTTTTTGAGCAGGATCTATGGCCTCCTTTAACCTTTCCACCTCTAAGGGTATCAACACATGGAAACATGAGGATTTTTCAAAGACAGTTGTATTGTGGTCTGTTTCCTCCAGTTGCTCTTTACCTGTGTTACGCTGACCCAGTTCAGAGATGGAAATGGGCCTTTTGTATTCAGCAATATACACTTAGCTCAGCCTTTTATGGCTGGTGATGGAGTAGACATAACTTTTTGGATGCCAATGGAAAGCACATTTGTTTAACTGACTCTGATCGTTCACTCTTGCCTGCCCAGGGGGATGCTTGAAAAGGAGCATGTTCTTCTGCAGAGATTGTATTGAACAGTGACGGCTTGCTTGATGCAAAAAAATATTCACTGCATGTCTACCATCTGTTCTTCAGTCTCTCAATGCTCTATCTGATCACTAGCGCTCCTCAATTTTTCCAGTGAAGAAACCTTGTGTGAGAAAATGGCATTAATGTTTCATGCCACTTTGTTTGGGTGAATAAACAATAGTGGAGTACACAAAGGATGAGTAGATCCTTCCTGTTGGGCTTCAGCTATGTTATCATAAGAAATTTTGTGTGCTAAAATATGAGCCTTACAGTACCTCTGTAGACATAAATTACCTGGTTTTTCCTGTTGAAGGATAGCTTGTCACCCTAAAGGCAATTTTTTTTCATTTACTGTGTACTATAACTTTCATGTTCTTGTTCCAGTACGTGCCCTCATATGCAGTGTGTTACCTTCCTACATACATTAATGTTGGTACTTCAACAAAGAATCAAACCTAAGCTTTTGTGTAGGTAACTGAAGGGTGGAGTTGCATAGAGCTGACCAACAGAAAATCTAAGACACAGCAATTTACAATAGAAGCAGAGCCTACCATGAAGCCTTTTTCTTGCTGTCCATGTGGGGTTAGTGTATTGCTGTAGAGCGTGGCAGCTTGGGATGCAGGTTCCTGTTTTGACTCCTGCAAAGTAATTTGGCAGATGAAAGCTGCTGGCCTCAATTAGGCAAAACAAGGACTCAAACCTGAACATTGTGCTGGAAGTCTCACCAGTGGCCTCTTGCTGAGATGGCTGTACCTTTGTGTTTTTTCTTTTCCAGCAATCAGAATTGCCTACCAAAGTTTATCTAACACTTCTCAAATGTAATTTTGTCTGAAATTGCAGGAGGTCGGAGTGCATATTGAAATTTTCTTTTCCTGCTTCTAGGCATCACAAGAATAATATAAAGAGCTTCACTTCTGCTGTTTCCCTTCTAACACTGGCAGTGAAATTTACGTTTGTATATGGTAAATTCAATCCCGCTTGAATACTGTAAATGTGTGTATGTATAAGCACATGTTTGCAGGGCAGTCTTCTGATCAAGACCTAAGTGAGCTTAAGGTAGGCTTCATGCTGCTTTGTTCCATAGGATTCTGTTTCCTTGTGTTGGAAAGTTGAAGTGCACAGAAGTTTCAATCAAGTTAAAGACACACAAACCTCAAAATAACATGTGTTCATAGCATTATGTATCCTAACTAGGTGTTACGAAGGTGTTGGTTTATCAGACTGCTGCCTGTTCCTTCAGTATGCTGAAGAATTTGTAGAAAGTATTGGTTAAAGTTGCTATGGACAATTTCAGACTATGTTCTTTTCTTACCTTTGTAAAGATTTCAGAGTTCTAACCAGTTTTTTGTCTCTTAAGCTTTCTTTTTGTTGCTGTGATGTCTTATTTCTAAATATTAAAAGGTGACATCTGTATACAACTGAATTTGTGTGCTTGAGGTCAGCAAAGTTTGTAAAAGTCTCCTGTAGTAGAACAGGAGAACAAGGCACAATTTCTTTATTGCTCAGAGAGCGCTGATACATTCGTTGACCATCAACACCTTTTATAAACCTTTGGGTGATGTAAGGATGTTTGTATTAATTGAACCTGATCCACATCAAGTGGTATGGTTTGTGTTAAGAAAATATTTTAGAAAGCCTATTATAAAGTTTCTGTCAGAACCAATACACTGATGAAAGAAGAATTTGCTGTTATATTTTGGACTAAATTTCTTTACAATATGTTTTCTATAAAGGCTTATTAGTGGAAGTATATTTCTCACATATGGAAGGTATGTTGATCAGAGCCGATTGAGAGAATGTTTGCAATTAATGAGTTTTCCATAAACTGAAAAAAAGCAGCTGGCAGAATCTTGTCTCTGAATTATGTAATATAATGAGGCATGTTACTGAAGTCATTGAATCATTAAGTTTTGAAAAGAATTTTAAGATCATTGAGTACAACCATTAACCCAGCACCACTGTGTTCACCACTGAATGATGTCATCAAGTGCCTAAGCCACACATTCTCTTTGAACACTTCCAGGGATGGTGACTCAACTGCTTCCCTGGGGAGCCTATTCCAGTACTTGATAACCCTTTTGGTGAATAAATTTTTCCTAATATTCCATCTGAACCTTCTCTGGCACAACTCGAGGCCATTTATTCTCATCCTGTCACTTGTTACCTGGGAGAAGAAACTAAGCCCCATCTGGCTACACCCTCCTTTCAGGTACAAGGATAGAAGTGTAGAAGTGATAATATTTCCCCTGAACCTCCTTTTCTCCAGGCTAAACACAAGCATTTCTCACAGAACTTGTGCTCCAGACCCTTTCCCAGCCCAACTGCCCTTCTCTGGACACAATCCAGCACCTCAATGTCTTTCTTGTCGTGAGGGGCCCAAAACTGGACACGAGACTTGAGGTGTGGCCGCACCAGTGGCGTGTACTGAGGGACAGTTATTGCTCTGGTCCTGCTGGCCATACTATTTCTGGCCAGGATGCCACTGGCCTCTTGGCCACACGCTGGCTCATGTTCAGCCACTGTCAGCCAGCACCCCCAGGTCATTTTTGTGCCAGGCAGTTTCCCAGCCACTCTTCCCCAGCCTGTAATGGTACATAGGGTTGTTGTGACCCAAGGGTAGGACATGTCACTTGGCCTTGTTGAACCTCACACAACTGGCCTCAGCCCAACAATCCAGCCTGTCCAGATGCCTTTGCAGAGCCTTCCTACCCTCCAGCAGATCAGCACTCCCATCCAGCTTGGTGCTGTCTGTGAACTTGACAGAAGGTGCACTCAATCCCCTTGTCCAGATCATTGATAAAGATATCAAACAGGACTGGCCCCAGTGCTGAGCCCCAGGGAACACCACCTGTGACTGGTCAGCAGCTGAATTCAGGGCCATTCACCACCACGCTCTGGGCCCAGCCACCCAGCCAGTTTTCACCCAGTGAAATGTACACACCACCACACCATGGGAAGCCAGGCTCTCCGGGAGAATTGTGTGAGATGCTGTTTCAAAGGCTTTACTGGAGTGCAGGTAGACAATATCCACAGCCTTTTCCTCATCTATTAAATGGATTGCCTTGTCATCGGAGATCAAGTCAGTCATGCAGGATCTGTCTTTCCCAGCTTCTTGCTGTCTGGGCCTTATTCCCTAGCTGTGCTACGTTCAAGATGATCTGCTCTGTGACTTTTCCTGGCACTGAAGTCAGCTTGACAGGCCTTAAACTTGGGCTCATCTGGGATTTGAATCTGAGAACTCATATACCCCCTATGTGAGAATCACACCCCTAGATCAACAAGCTGCCATGGATGTATTAATAGTTATTTCTAATTATTTCTCTCACTCCTGAATGTTAGAAAATAGAAAAAAAATTAAAACTGAAACTTTAATTTTCAGTAAGAACTTACAAAACTCAAGAAAGCAAAGCCAAATTCTTTTCTTGCTATGTTGTCGAGATATTCTGAGTGAGGAAAATGGACAAAAGGATATAGAGTGACAAAAGGCACCTGAATTGGTAAAGATTTAAAGGATAGAGAAGTTGTTACATTTGAGTATTTTTCTTAAGTTCAAAGTGACTTTTAAAGAGCTTATGAAGTTGTTACAAAGCTGATTCAGTACAGTGAAGTGCAAGATATCAAATTTTGGAAAACAGTTTGAAATGTTCAAACCCATCAATGGGTTGTAAGTTAAATGCTGCTTTTCTTTCATGCAGTTGGCTTTGTTATTGGATTACTGAAAATATCTGCTTAGTGCTCAGCTGTGGTCAAAATGATTAAAAATTACACTTAACAATAGTTTTTGAATAAGAAAGGGATGAGAATATACTAGATATAATGGTGTTGCTGTTTCAGTAGAGGATATATAAAGTATATTTTTGGGTTTTTTTGTTTGTCCTTTTTCTTCATTTTGGAGAAGAAAGGACAGAGAGGAACAGGGCTAGGAAGAAAATATTACCAAGAAATAAAAAACTGGGTTTTTCTCTTAGTGGAAAAGTTTCCCTTGACTGCAAGAGTATACCAGAAGGGCTTTTGTGTGGGAACTATGATGACCCTTTTAAATAGGGAAGAATAAAGATAACAAGAACACTGGGCTTGTAAGGGTTCTTAAGATATTACAAAACAAAGAGAAGTTAGATAATAAGACTGTGTCATCTGGATTTATTGATTTCTGCTTTTGGACAATTGGGATAAAATGTTTATTAAATGAAGACAGTGGAAAAAATTGTCTTTTCAAGCAGCACTTGTGGAAAAAATTAGTTTTATTTGCTCTTGATGCATAAATAGGGGATCTCATGTTTTCTCTCTGAACCTTTTCCTGTGAACAATAAAAAGAAAATAACGAAAATGGGTGGGAAAGAAATATCTTATTTCTTTCTCCCTTGCCACTCTTCTCAAACAGAAAAAATGAGACTGAGCCAATTATTCTTGAAACTGGAGAACTAGAGAAAATCAAGAGGTTTTTTTAATAATGAAGATAGGACTATAAGAAAGCTGTGCAATACCAATTTCTGTGCTTTCAAACATGTGCTAACAGCTGACCATTGAATGTAGGAAGATACCTTTCCTAAAGGAAGGCACCTTCAGATCAGCAGCCCACCTGTGCTTTAATATAAAGGGTCTTGTTCTTGGAACAGGTGAAGCTACATCTTACACATCAGTGGTTATGGTGATGATTGCTTATATTATGTAGATAATTTCTGCCTAATACCATTTTTGCCTCATCTATATATCTTTAACTGTTGTGTCATGACCCAAAAAAAGGGACAGCCCTGAACATAAAATACTGATGAAAACATACTACAGAATATAATGGGGTATCTTAGAACTGCAATGCTTTTTAAAAGATTGTAAAGTGAAAAGAGGGGCTCCTGTGTCTTAAAATATGCATAAATTATGGCTTCATTTCTGTTTCAGGCATTGGTGACACAACTCCTATGGTTTATGATATGAGTGGCCTGAGGCAACAGAATTTAGGAAATAATGTGCTCCATTATTCTCTGTAATGAGTTTAGCACACAACGGGACTGTGCACTGGCTGTTTGCTAAGGCTTGCAGTCTTCAGGGTACTGGGTAACTGTGAGTTTCTGCTGTGTGTATTATAGGTGCTGAAATGACTGAAAATGGACTATGTCAGCAATATAAATCTCTGTTAACATTTTCTGGAATATGAAGGGTGAGAATATTTATTTTCTTTCCAGTGTTAACAGCATGATTTCAACCAAATAGTGGATATAGTGGGGTTTTTTGTTTTACCAGTGGCAGATTTTGTTTCACTTATGGGCACTGTGACTGTTACATGTGCTTGTATACACTTGTATCCCTGGGATTTTTTTGATAAAATATTCTCATTTGTCTTTGGGATTTTTTTTCCCCCCCTCCTTTCTCTTTGAAGAAAAGTTGTCCTGAAAATGTTGAAAACCCTGGATCTTTAATTCTTCTCTCTTTTTGCAGAACCTGATCTGCAAAAGCAATAGTAGCTCAAGCCTCTGAATTCACCTGGTATATCTACAGGTTGTCCTGGAAAGGCTCTCCAGGACTGATTTAACTAATTAGTTCAGTGCTGGGATGAAAAAAACATAGAGTTTTCTGTTAAGACTGTTGAATAGGATAATAGATCTTTAGGTAGGAACAGGTTTTAATCTTCCTTGGTTTTTAGTGCTTGGCACAAACTGTATAGAGGAGAAGCACTAGACAGTTGAAGAAAAGGTCATTAGAATGGAGTACATTTGCAAGACAACTGTTGCTTTCATTAGAATAACTGATAACTTTGGTTCTCCCTAATCTACCAATTCTTTTTCTCGGCTTATGGGAGAGTATTCCTTTCCTAAAGAAGTATTGCAAGGATGATGTAATAATCTTAGTAGAGATGTGTTAATGGTTAGACTAATCTGAAATATTTTGTTAAGTTAGAATTTTCTTTGGTTTTGACTGTGCTGATATTTATATGTTAGACATTATAATGGCAAACTACAGTTTGTTTTTGGGTGTCACTTTTTACTTCTTGATATCCATGGGTCCTGTGTGTGTATACATATATATATAGTTTTTTTTGGTCCACTGATATATCCATGACAAAGAATGGCAATATGTTTTTGGTGCTTTTATACATTAATTTTACCAGTCTCTGTACTTCAGTACTATGGAAGTAGTACTCACACATACATCCCGACCAAAGAAAAATCCTAAACTGGGAAAGAACTTGAATGTGCAGTGCAGAACAATACTGTCATAGAGAGAAAGGAGTTATCTGCAGGGTTACTATAAAATTCTTTCCTGCTATATGATTTTTTTCTGCCATCATTGTCAAGTGTTTTTTATTACCTCTGACTATTTAGACAGGATTTTCACTTTTTTTATTCACATCTGGGCAGGACTGGGAGGGAACACAATAGATCGGAGTACTAAAGGAGGTCTGATGGAGTAAGATGGAACCAGAAACTCTGCATAGATCCCTAATAACAAGTTTAGAAAAATGCGACTTTAAAGTGCAAAAAAGCACTAGAAAAGCAAGCAAGCTTTGCTGTTTATTATTAGTGCACATTTGCATAACTCAGTACTTTATAAGCCTACATTAAAATGTTTCTGGTTATGAACACAATGTAACATATAACGCATGCTAATTTAAAAAATATACTTTAGTTGATTGAAGTATTTATGTTGGTACTTAGCACAATTAGAGATGTTCAAAATAGCCCTCAATATTAACTGTTGTCCTCTAGCAAATAAATGTTTCCAATTAATTGTCCCTCTGTATGTGTGATTACAGAATATGCCTGCTCAGGGTTCAACATCATGGGCAGTAGCTAGAGAAAAGTAATTACTTAAACTTTCCAGTATATTTTTGGGTGCTAATTGTTTTACTGTGTTTCCTCTGCCCCAGTCACCTCTCACAAAGTTTCTATTTATTTTTATTTTTCCTATGAGGATGGCAATTCTTTGTATGTTTACTTTTTAAAGGTCTTGGTGAAGTTTTGTACGTAACATCATTCATAAAAGCATTTGTTCACAGGTACATGATCCTCCCAATATTTTTATTACTGCACCTAAATAGGCTAGAAAGACATATTCTTTCCACTGAATGATTTTATAAAGAGAACTTAATGTAAATCCTATCAACTTTTGGCATAATTTTGCCTATATCTAGATCTTTTCTCTGGACTCACAGTTACAAGACTTTCTGGTGCCTACTTGCCATGTTTGTCAATGAGCAAATGCTGTGTGTTGATCATTGTGAAAATACAGTAATACGTACAGTCACCTGAGATTTTAGAATATTTTTTGCTCATTGTAGTTAGTAGATGCATGTTTTCTGCATATGATTTTATGAATAAAAATTAGCATAGAGATGAATACAGGTGAAGGCAAATATTATTTACACTTAATAAATTATTGATGCTTATGGTCCATAAATGAGTTATGTGAAGGCAATGTCAGAGCCGAAGAAGTGAAGATCAGAGGACAGCAGGTATTGGACTTTTTTAAAAATGTCTCTTTAACCTTCTTGGAGCTGTGACACAAAATTCACTGGTATATATGTAATAGCATGTTCTTTGTATGTGCTTTTTCCAAATCATACTTGGTTTAACTGAACCGAATGGTAAGATGACCTCTAAAGTCACAATTTTTAACTTACGGAACAACCATTTATCTTGCACGCTTTGTTGAAAGCATAAACTTTGATGAAAACCAGTGTGAGTCTCTTTAGCTATGTTCATGGTCATTTAGTTGACAGATTAATGTTAGACAATAGCCATTATCAGGTTAGAACTGTTGTTGGCTTATACTGCTACCCTGCATTATTGTGGTATCTTACCCAAAAGAAAAGTACAAGTATATCCACAGGAACAGAAGGAAATTAGAACTTCTCTTTGACCAGAACCAGAAAAATTTTGTGGAGTCTATTTACAATGTTTGTGTCAGGATGATGATGTACATCCAGCAGGTGCTGAGAAGTAACTTTCCTGCTCATTCAGACTTAAGAGACCCCAATGACACTCTTCAACTGGGGATACCATGAGGCTGTATGCGATGGGAGATGTCTCAGCTACCTGATGTGGGTGACCCTTTGCAGAACCTGC
Organism: Oriolus oriolus; assembly: GCA_013400235.1. NCBI lineage: Eukaryota > Metazoa > Chordata > Aves > Passeriformes > Corvidae > Oriolus > Oriolus oriolus. Next base: position 128,477 of record VXBT01000316.1, read on the forward strand.
AATTTGAAGTGATCTTACGACATCCTTATATTCCTGCCAAATTACCTGACTTTCCGTCAGGTATGGTGATGGATTCTTTTTTTCCTCAATCTCCACTCTGAGTTCTCTGTTTAACCAGGCTGGTCTTTTTCCCAGACAACTTCTCTCTGTACCGGGGGACAGCCTGCTCCTGAATATTTAACAATTCTTTTTTAAAGCACATCCAGCTTTCCTGGACTCCTTTGCCCTTCAGGCCTGACTCCCGAAGGACTCTGTCAATCCATGTCCTACAACAGGCCTAGCAGGGCACTCTGGTAGGCTCATTTATCAGTTGTGTTAGGGAGTTGTCTTCCACATACTCTGGGAACCTCTTAGACTGCTTCCTCTCTGCTGTGTTGTATTTCCAACAGACATCTGGCAAGTTGAAATTTTCCATGAGTGCAGTGTGTTGTTCTAGATGATATTCACAGATATTAGTGCTGGATGCTTCAATGGTGCCTCTCCCACAGTCAACTTCTGCTTCAGTTGTTGTTCGGGACAGATGGGTTCAGCCTGAAAAGTGACATCAGTAATCCTTCCAAGTCTTGTTCAATTTGTTTGATTAAAACATTGGGCTTATAAAGCTCAGGTGCTAGAAATTTAAAATTAATGGTGTGAGGTTTGATAGATGTTTTTGTGTGCTTCTGAGACATCTTGTCTGAAATACTTTTCCTGAAGCACCATTCTGATCTGAACCTGATCAATGTACAGAACAATGGATGAGACTGGATCTGTAGGCTACCAAATTGATTTATGATGACCTTGATTCCTCAGATTTATTTATTTGTTTAGAGTAATGCTTGAAGTTAGTTTTCAAGAAAGATCCACGGGTAGCCCAGGGAGATGCAATTACTAACTGTATCATGCTTACAGGAACAGGATACATTTACTATTTTGTCTCTTGGAATGCTATCACTGCTTTATAGGAATTAAAAACAGACTGCTTTTTTAAAAGTGCCTAAGAAGTTAAGCACCTGTGGGTCTCTGCCTGGAAGTTGAAGGCAATCCTTTCAGAATGCTCAAGCCACTTAAATAATTGTATCAAAATGGAACAGAAATGGATCCTTACTGTTGTAAGAGTTGATATAATCTTGAACAAACTGTTACATTGGGCAGCATAGAAGGCTGTATACATCCTTCATATTCTGTATTTACTTGCTCACAATAACGTTTAAATTGTTGAAGGTCTGTTCCTTAACACTTTCTAGTTCAGGGAGAGTATCTAGCCCCAGTACTCTTCTGGCAGAACCAAGTAAAAATGTAGAGTTAAGTGATAAACCATGGGTTTATTGGTAGGGAATATATACTGAAGCTTATTTAAAAAAATGCATTTCACTTCAAATATTTGTACTAATGGAGAAGTTAACCTGAGAGAATTAAATTACTGAATGTTGGAAAGCATGCAAGTCCAGATAGAGGTGCTCAGCTCAGGACCTCTAATTCTTTCTATTTTTGAAGTTTCTATAGACTAGTTGGTTTTTTTTGTGAAGAGGGCAAGTAGTGCAAATTAATGCATGAATTGGAAAGTGTTGTGTACATTTTTAGAGGAAAGTGGTAATGGTAAAATAAATGCAGCCTACTTACAGAATGGGGGGAGGGTCATTTACACTGGCCATATGTTGAAGTAAGGAACTCTCTTTGTGGGCCTGTAGCCTTCCTTATTTTATCAAATTCCTTTCTATTTATTGATATAGCTAATTGGGGTTCCATATAGGGGTTTCTTTGTGAAGGTCATATTTCTTGCACCATCAAGAACATGCTAAGCGCAGCATTGATTTATGAGCCAACAATAGAAATTTCTTCATTTTTTTTAAGTCTCCTTCCTCTGAATTTTTCTCCTCCACGTGTCTTTTCCTGAGTTCCATTCCCAGTTCTATTACAATTCCTCAAACATTTGTTTCTTGTATGTGAGTTTTGGGTCCATGTCTCTTCCGACCCTGCCACATGTTGTCTTGCTTTATGAGGAAAATGGAGCACAGAGTCCATTGCTCTGTTTTCTCCCTGTGGTTACTTGGACTTTGTCTGCCACTAGTCAGAGCTAAACCTATGTGGTTCAACTTTGTTTCAATGAACTTCTTGGAGGAGAATTAATTGCAATTTTTCTTAAGCCTAGTTTCCTAGGGTAAGCACACTTCCTGCCCCTGCCTACATGTCTCTACTTTTTAGTCATTCAGTTGGTCACGACTGGTATTAATTGAATGTAGAAGGCAAGGGAAATCAAAAGTACTAGTTAATATAATTTTTTAAGTTGAAATGAGTGGATAGATGTACAAGTAAATTCAAACTGAAGAAAAACTTGAGTATTGATGTAAGTATAACAGATTACGTAAAAGAAATATAACCACAAAATGTATAACCATTTCTGAGAGGGGAAGCTTTGATCAAAAGCTTGGGAGTTAACAGAGATAGGCATCCTGATATTTTGTGAGGGTTTTTTCTGTGTATTGAACTGTTTTGAATCTGTAAGAGTGCTCTGTCACAGAATATTTTGTTAAATCCATTAACATGTCGGTTTCCTTGCCTTGGTGACTTCAGTCTTCTCTATTCACTAGTTAAGCTGTCTTGTTTTCTTACTAAGCTTTTCCTGTGTGTTGTTGCTGTGCTCATGGTGGCACAATGCTGCAGGTAATGCTTCAAAATAGTTTTTTAGACTCACACAGGCAAAGTACTTGCCTCGTGACTTCTTCTCCCTTTGTGCCCAAAGGTATCCTCCTGTTCGGTGACCTAGTGAACGACAAAGAGAAATGACAGGGGACTTCTGTCTTCGTGCTCTGCTCTGTTGGAATGAAGGAAGCCCAGCTGCTTTTAGACAGCAAGACTGAGGAGAGAACCAAATTACACACTGCGAATAATTAGAACAACATGGATTTAATATCATTATTGCCAGGCATTATTGTAGTCATTTCATCGCAACTGCTTTGTTCCTGGTTTCCGTAAATAACACCAGATCCTGGTTTCCGTAAATAACACCAGCTTCTAGGCAATCAGAGAAAACATTCAGATTCAGTTACCTAAGTTATTGCTCATATACTTCTCCAGCTTTTCTATTGCCTCTTCAACATAACATTTTTCCTTGACCTAGATAACTTCACATTTGACTCCTTGAACACAGTAACAGAAATGTTGAGGATATTCTTCCTTCTTTTCGGACGATTTTGACTACCCTTTCATTGATCCTTTTCCCTTGTATTTTGAATTTCAACAGCTTTGTGGCACATGTGATAGATACTGCCTTCTGAATGGTAAAAAATGGTAAAAATTAAGAAGCAGTAGAGGAAATACGAGGAAGGGGAGAGGAAGCAGTTTTGTGGTTTTAAAATCAGAGGTGGTGTTGGTGGTTGCAGTAGTTCTGAAGGTCAGCACTCTATAAATATAAAATTCTAGCTTCTGTGAGATGTGACGAATGAAAAATTTGAAAGACTGTAATCTGTGACATTCACTGATAAGCCATAGGGCTGTGTGCACTCAGTAGTGCAGATGTCTTCTGGAAAATGGAATAATGGAATTTAAGGTATGTAATAAAGAAGTCCAGAATAGAAAATTTAGGCATAGCTTTATAGAAAAAAAATACTTATCTAATAAAAAGTTTCCTGGTCATATTTCATATTGTTGACTTAATGAGACTTTTTTTTTCCTGGGGTGGTGGGGAACCCATGGAAAACTAACCTTATAAAGGCAGTTGCACAATGGATGTGGTCACTACATGTATTAGCACTGCTAAGTTAGATTTATTTAGTCATGTATTCCTGAAGCAGACCACACCTGTGTAATTTGATATTCCAGTGGATGAGGAATCTTAAAATGCTGCTGGGAGTTTGCATATGCAAGCCACTGGCTCTGGAAAGCATCCCTTTTGTGATGCTGTGACATCTAGCCCTACATAAGCTGGCCAGATGTCAGTCAGAAGCTGCACCCATGTTTTTCTGCAAGGGATGGGTTTACACTAGTGAGCTGATTGACATCAGAACTGTGATTTTGATATTGTTGCCTCAGTCTTTGTGCTTGCCTTGCTTTGGCTTATCTCATAAGTTGACAATGGAGCACAAAACCTGACTTTTAGATGAGTCTATTCAAGGCAAGGGCATCTCTTGTGTTCCAGCACTGAAGGGAGTGCTTGGTTCATGGGCTCCGACTGGGGACAGTGAGAAGTACAACCTCGGCACATGTACCTGCTGGGCTGTAGCTCCTACTTGGCAGAACTATTTGCCACTACAGCCGTAGCTTTTGGCACAAAAGCTGTAGGTTACTGACTCCTGTAGCAAAAAGTACGATGATCACTAGGGGTGAGTTAGATTTGAACAGACAATCTTAATAGTGTCTCTGTCTGACTTGAGTGCTTGACCTAAGGATCACTTCACATCTGGTTTTGTAATGTGTGGATGGGAAGGTGTTTTTCTCCAAGCTGCTTTGGGTTTTCTTTTTTTTTTTAAGTGGCAAAGATCTGATTTTCCCTTCTATTTTATTTTTACTGTTAATTCCTGATTGCTGAATTACCACTCACATTTCCTTTTGTCCCACAACAGTTTTCCTGTTGTTCTTCAGTGTTTCCTTTGTGCAGTTTTAATTGACTACTTCCCTCTTAATTAGATATGTGGCTGCAACTTTGAGGGAAGAATCCTGGCGGTTGCTTTCCCTCTCCAAATATGTATTTTGAGTATTTTTAATGTTGATGCAGTGCTATTAAACCATAGCAGAGAACTTTAACATCAGCCTAGCTTACTTAGGTGAATTTAAGACAGCAATTTTTTTTCTGGTATACTCTCTAATACTTTGCTCAATGGGGAGAATAATCCCCCAAACCCATCCGCTTCTAATATTTGAGAATAGAGCTGAGTTTACTTATAATTTGCAGGTGGATAATCTCTGATGGTTGCTGTATTTTGTTAGGGTATCAGCACCAGAAAAAGTCGTAAAACCAGCTGAGCTAGGAGGGTTAAGGAAGCAGCTACTCTGCATCTCTGTAGTAATCCCATAGAAGTGAGACTGCTGGAGAATCAAAAACATTAAGGGTAAGGGAATCAAATGGAAAAATGGAATAATCTCTTTATTTTTTATTTTTTTTTTGAAGAATACTGTGACTTCAGCAGCCACAGTACGGTGCACTATTTCCATAGATTCTTGCAAGCTAAGCAGCAACTGGTCAAGTTAGTGTAACATACTGTGTAAAGTATTTTTCATGCAAGGCCTGTTTGCCAGAATTCTTCAGGGCTGAACAATGTGGTGTTACTCTGACACTAAAATTTATTATATTGGTGGGGGTGAGGGAATGCTGAAATTAGATGACATGAAAAGTTTTGTTGTTTTAAAGTAACTATTTGACAAAACCAGCCAAAACTTTTATGTATTAAAAGGGACGTTCAACAGCAGCACACTGTTTTATCATGTTTGTTCTACTTTCTAAAGTAGAAAGCAAACACACTTAAGACTATTCTGAAGATGTTGGTCCAGTGCTCTCACACATACATGTCTTTTTTTAATATGAACCAATCTCATTTTTTAACCCTTCTTAGAAACACTGTAAGATCTTAAAATTTTTAAAGGTTTAAGTAGGTTTCATTTCATATTGAGAAAAAATTAATTTGATCTGAAACGGTTTGCTTGCTTGTTGCAATTACTAAAAAGAGCTCTTTATCATCTCTGACATTCCCTTTTAATTTAGATAGTCAGTGTATGGTCAAATTAGAATCTTGAATGACTTGATCCTTTCAGCTTGAATTTTCTCATATAGTACCTATGTATGACTTTTTTTTTTAATTTACTTGTAATCTTGAATACTTGTATGCCCTAAATATTTTCAAGTTTTCCTTTTGAAATTGATCATGTTTAGAGTAGGGGTGAAACTTGTTTGTGTTCCTGTTTAAATATTTTGCCAAGTCTGGGAAATTTCTGGAGGAAAACCAGAATGCTAAGTGTATTCCTTAGCAAGGTATACATGACACCATGAAATAACAATCTCCCTCAATCACAGTTTGTGTTATATACAGCTTTTGTATAACTTTCTAGCACCAGCTGGTGGATCTTTATATAAAGAACATAGATTTGCAGTACCATTTTCATCTCTACTGAAACAAAATGAAATGCCCTGGGGCAATGTCTCCACTTACATGTATTTTAAACCTTCCAGTAAGGATGTGCTTGCTTATGCAACTAATATTAACTTTCTGACACTTTTGTTGTACCACAGTGAAATTATACCAGTTCTTGTAGCTTTTTGTGCCTACTGAGTTGAGAAAGCACAGCCTATGTTAATGGGTTGTAAATGGCATTGTTTAAGCTTGTCTCATGGCTCCACTAGGTTTTGATATGCTTTTCTGCTCTCATAAATATTTATACCCATCCATGCTTGACAGCTGAGAAAAGTCTGTCCAAGCAAGCCTTTTGGCCTAATCAATGCAACTTTGTAGAAATTCCTTTCTGCAGTGCTGAAGGCAGAGAAAACAACTGGAGTGCTGCTGTGGAGGTCTCAATCTTTGCCACATGGCAGCAGCAAACACTCTCTTGTGACCTGTGAAGTGAGAGTGTGGGTCAACATTCCTCATAGTCTGAATGAACTAAATTCTCACAGTACAAAACAGTACTTTGGTATGTGTCCTGCCATTCATTATTAAAACTTTAAGGATTTAAAACTGTAAAGAGGTACCAATATCAAGAATTTGCATAGCAGATCTTTACCATATTCACTCTTCTTCATCTTTGGAACAGTATCTTCTACTTTTTTCCCATGTTATACTGTTGGTGAGAATATGGGAGTTCTTATGGAAACTGCTCTGGGGAACACAGTGAATGGCTAGGAAACCATGACCCTCGTCCCAAAAAAGTAGGAGCTGCCTTGTAATAAATTAAGGGAAACTAACAAGAGGAACTTTATTTTGGATAGCATACAGCATACTTGCAGGATTGTGTTAGAAGGATATCTAGCCTTTATTAGGATTTTAAGGATATCCAGTTATTGTAGGCTCTAAAAATAGTGGTAGAGGTGGTATAAAAGTCCCAAGGACCTTTACTCCAAGGAGATGAGGCAGTGTGAGGATATGGGCAGCAGACTGCTGTTACTCCTAGCTCTTTTTCCATTTCATGATGATGGTCCAGTATCTGTTGGAAGTCAATGAGTTTTGAATGCCTTTCTGTTTGCAGCAACTTGAACTGAGTTTGCTCTGATTAAATGTGTTCAGACGTAGTAGGTGCCCTCTGGGTGCTTGAGTGCTGGTGAGAGGAGTAAAGGTAGGAGCAGCTGGAGACATTAGGCTAGCTGCAGGTTTTGCAGATGCGGGAGAAGAGATGGCGTGTAAGAGAAGCATGTAGGAGCCCTCCCCTCTGGCAAGATGTCAGGATCCATTTGGCAAACTGACGCTCAGCCTGAATGAGGGCTGAGCCTGCCTTGGAGAGCCCAGCTGAGGCAGGTGCTTGTGCACTTGGCAGCATTTTGGGCTCTGGGCTTTGCTGTCTTGGGAAGGAGGGGTCTGCTGGAAGCTCATAAATTGCTGTGACAAAGAGGTTTTTGTGCCTGGTGATGTTATGGAGTAACTACGCTGTAAAGGACTCATTTAAGTGCATATTCAGCACAGCTGGTACTGCATCATGAGGGTTTTTCTAAAGTACTTATGGCAGAGAATGTGTTAATGCCTCTCACTGTTTTCCTTACCGTAGTTAGGGATAAATCTTTGAAATAAGTGCCAGTTACTTAAGCTGTTTACTTCAGTTAGGTTCATTTCAAATTTGCTGTACCTTGCTTATGTGACTGAACTTCTTTAACCCTGCAGATAACACTACACATATATGACATGGTTGTGATGCAGAAGATCTGAAGACTGAAGCTGCCAATCAGTACTCAAATCATTACTGTACAGGGTGTGATTTGTGCCATTTAATGTGTCTAGCTCAAAGTTTAGTGTCTGGCCTAAACTGTAGTGCTATCCCTTCTCCTATTCCTAGAGTCAAGGGAAGGAAAAGATTGCTTCTCTCAAATAATTTATATTATTTAGATCATTTACACATCTAATTTTAGAGTATGGTGAATCATATTTGTGGCAGCAGATATTTCCTTAAATTGATTAGTTAAAGTATGTTGGAAAATTTAGTTGTCTAACTTAATAAAGTTAAATGATTCTAAATTGATCTTTATATGCAGGCCAACTGGTGTCTTTCAATTGGTTTCGTAAAGATACGAACATAAACATCCAGTATGGCACCTATTGACTGTTTGGTGTTAACCTCTCCCCTTTTCTTTCTAAAATACATCACAAAAATCATTCTTAATTTAATTTTCTAGTTTTCACTGGGTAATTTCAAAAGCCAAAACAAATCTGAAAAGTTGAAAAAAAAATTAAAGAATTCCAGGCTTGATTGTGGCCTAAACAACTGAAGAAAAAACAAGGAAAAGATTTTGATCTTAGTAAATGCTGCTTCTCTAGTATATGTAAATATAATTGAAATGGTAATCTTATGGTTAAAAACAAATCAAAAGAGAAAAACATCAGCAAAACAAGTCTGTGAGTTATAGATGTTTTGCATTTGGAGAGTGAGTACATTTGATTCAAGTTCTCATTAGGCAATATTAGCTACAGAACATTTTCCATGTGTTTTATGTATATTTTGTGACGTGTTTTGGCATATGACCAGACAAAATAATAAAACTTCAAATTGGGAGTTTAGTATAAAATCTCTTTGCCAAAGCTCATTTGCATTAATTCTCCTTTAGATTTAGCCAATTGAGTGATGTGGCTGTAATCTGTAATCATTTTGCTTGCTTAAGCATGTGTGATATAAAAAATAGTGTTTATAATGCAGTTGTCAGGTTGATGCACAACGATGTGCTAGCTCAGGGCGTCCACTGCTGACATCTGCATGGTTTCTCAGCTGTAGGTGTTGAGGGGTGTATTGTTAGCTAAGGTTTTTCCAAGAGAATGAATCTTTACAATCTTTAGCAATGTTCAGGCAAGTCTGAACTTTTGGTGTTCCAAATGGCCAGGAGCCATCTTCTTTGTACGTGGTGTGGGGGAATGGAAAGCTTATGAGTCTACTAATATAATAGCATGGCAACAGGATTAGTGTTGATCACTTTGTTCAGGAGAGAGGCTTGATTGAGGGTGATGTCTGGAAATATTATGTTAGGTTGCTGTGTAATCCACTCTGTAACAGCTGCTGTCAGCTTTGACTTTGGACATTAATCACAGTTTGTCCTCAGTGCGTACTCAGCTGGGGTTAACACCCTGAGCCTTCCCTGTACAGCTATCTGTGATTCAATAGCAAATTCTACTCAGTGTGCCCCCCTCTGTATCAGCAGTCAGGCTGCATCAGGCTGTTTTCAATCACAGGGAAAGGTGGAGCTAGAAAAGACCTCTATTCTGTATTTCTTTTCAAACACTCTTCCAACTCTTAACCTTGACCTAGATTTGTGTAGCTCTCCCAAGAATTTGTTGTTCATCCAAGAGCAACACCTTACGCACAAACATTCCTTGTATATATATATGTGCTATACCTATCTCAAGTGAACGGCAGATGAGATTCTCACTGAAGGGTTATGTTTCTATATATTAACATACTGCTGATCAGTTATAATCTGAGAATTTGACATACTAGTATTTTAATGGGAAACCAGTTTATTTCTAAAAGTCGTCATGTTCCTTGTGACTTGCTCTAATAATCGGTTCAAATCAGATCCAATGATGACGTCTGATACCTCTTCTACTGAGACAGCTTATCTTCATCACAACTTTGCATTTACACAAAGATTATTCCCCAAGATTTAAGTTAGTTACTTGCATCTCACCTATGTGAGGCTGTCTGAGGAGCTGGGTGTACTTCTTCACTAGTTCTTTCCCCTTCCAAAAATTATTATTCAGAAGGAAAGATAATTACAAGGTTGAAGATGAATGGTCTAATCCGCTGTCTTGAATTTTCTCATTTTCCTGCATTATTCATATTTTTTGGCTGGGTGGGGGAAGCACAAGCTGAATGTTGATTCTCATGCTGGCTGCTGTCTGTCCACTGCCACCTGTTTCTTTCCAGGAGAATATCTCAGGTGTGCACCTGTTCTCCAGCTCATGATTTAGGGGACTTGCAGCTTTGAGTCTCTTGTATCTTTTAATTGGCTCCATACCATGTGCTTTTAAAGTCTGTGGAGCAAAGAAGTTTTCTGACTTGGAATGAACACAGGCAGCTCTACTGCCTGGTGTCTACAAACCCCAGGGAACTTGGGGAGCTTAATCTCCTCTGCCTAGGGATGAACTACTTTTGTCTGTCACCTCTTGTCTGTTAATGCTAAAGCATTCCTGCTTGGCCAAATTGCTCATTTACCCTCAGCTCTTCTGAAGAAAAACACCTTTCTTAGTATTTTAAACTGTTTTTTTTCTTGTTGCTGCTTGAGTTAGCAGCTCTTCAGACTCTTGTCTGTATTAGTTCCTCTGGCCAGAGAAACATTCTTTGGCTTTTGGGGCTTGGGTGAAAAATCACAGGTCCAACTGAGAAATTGCTATAAAAGTAGCCTCAGTAAAAAAGCCTTTATGGCCCCAAAGCTGATAATAAAGGGTAGGGTTCAATGCAAGGCCACTGAAATATAAAACTTGAAAGCCAGAATTTTGGGGGCCTGATAAAGTCTCTGTTAGTACCTCAGTGATGAAAGTTGGTAGGACTTTTACTCCTAACTCCACCTGGTGCTTTTTGTAAATCTAAAACTGAGTTCAAATAATTTTACAACTTTTATTTTGCTATTTATGTTTTCTTTTAAGAGCAGTTATTTTCCAAATTAAAACACGCTTTTGAAATGTGACCAAAAAACCCCAACATGTTGTTTTGGGATTTATTCTGTTATTTTTACCGAACATAGGTCAGAATTTAAATACATTTATGAGATTAAATTCCTTCTGGAAGAGCACTTCAGGCTTAAAATAGCATAATGATGCTCTGAAACATTCAATGAAAAGGTTAATGTAACAAATGCCCTCATAATTAATGCTCTTTCTACAAGTTATGGTTTTATTGTATGATCAGAAAAAGGTATGACAAAAAAGACACGGACCTACATTGCTTAAGTAGTATTGACCTGTGTGTCTTTATTTTGTAGCTATCTTTGTTAGCTCACCTGGCAGCTGTACCAGTTGGTACCTAAACCAAATGTAGTTTGGAATACTGCATCCTAGAGAAAATATTAAAAATCTAAGATAGAAACATGGTGTGAATTCTGATCTGTGCCTAGAAGATATTTTCACTTAAATTAATTGCTATTTAGACTGACTCAATTTAGAATGCTTTCTGTTGTTCCCAGTCTCATTCTTTCCACAGAAAGGTAAAAAGTAGATGGAAAGGGATAAGGAACTGTTGATGAAAACTGGTAATGATATCTTAAAAGCCATTTGAATAGAGTAATTGGGAGATCAAATTAAGCAGGTATGAAAAATGGATGCCTGAGTCTGTTTTTGCAGGGTCAGGCAGTCAGAAAGATCAAGTTATTTAAAATACCCAGTGCAGAAGTAATGGAATAGGGACAGAGACAAGGAATTTTTCCGTGGAAAGGGAGGTTGTCCAGTAGGTGATAAGCAGGAGACGTTGATTAGTGCTCAGAGGCTACATCAGAACTTTAGCTGCAGTCTGAAAGCACAACTGTATTTGCATGACTATTACTTCACCAGGTGTTAAAGGAGCAGTAATTGGGATTTCCTCATTGGCTTTGATAAGCAGGAAGAGAACAAACAGCTGGATTAAGTGACCTTACTGTATCTGCTTTCAGTTTTGAAAATGAATCTAGACCAGTCTGAGTATCCCTATCTGTCATGCCATCTGCAGTGGCTGTGCTGCTGCAGCCATCCCTACTTGACTCACTAGAGAGGTGTAACAAGTTTATACCATCTGTGCTAATGCTGTAAAAGTTCTGCTGGCTGCTGGACATTTGCTTTTCCTCGTGTTTTAATTCCATTCTTTTGGACAGGCAGTTTAAAGCTTTTTCTGCGCTAAGAAATGAAAATTTCAGAGTTGTCATGTTCACTGACTTGTTTACATTTGCCAGCCACTGATTATTTTGGGTTTTCTTCATATGATACTTCCTCTCTGTGCATAGGCAGTTTCAAATCTTGCTTTGCTCTTGTAATAAGCTAATTTCTCCTTTGCGCTGTCTGTTCTCTCTTGGGTCCAATTTTTGCTGTTTATTTCTACTTCACATTGAGTGCTTGTTCTTTCATTTTTTGTTCTGTGGGGGTTTTAGTTTTTTTCTTATTGGGGGTGGAGGGAATTTCTTGTGGTTTGCTTTTTTTGTTTGTTTTTGTTTAGAAGGCCACCTGTTTGTTTGAATTCAGTTTGCTTAATGAGAAGACTTTTGTGGAGCAGAGTTCTGAATGATCCTTCCCTCCTCTGCCCTGTGACTTTGTCATGAGGAGCACTGCTGTTAGTAGTCCATTAAATATTAATGGCTTTCTTTGCAATTTCTCTCTAATGTGCTTTATTTTGGTACCAGTCCAAGCTGTGGAAATGAAAACCCCCTCGGGACCTTATGTAGAATGTAATTTGCTCTGCAGTTTTGGCTGTAAACATGATAATAAATTAGAGGATGTAATGAATATTCATTGAAGCGCACAACGGTTTTCTTCACCAGTATCTGCTCACTGGTTTCCCTCCAAACTCTACCTGATGAGAGATGAGCATGGATGTTGGCAGCCCCAGTGGCTTGATATGTTCACCGTGTGATGTTTTTGCCTTAGAAAAAGATATTCTAAACAAGGGCCCCATAGTGTCTTGTCCTTGCAAAATTTATAAGATAAAATAACCAAACCCTTAGTTGTTTGTCTGTTTAATGTGAGTTAACAATTTTAAAATCATAAGTTATCCTTGTATATGGATGCAACTTCACTGACTTAGTTATCCTGTATTGGGATTCAGGCCAGTTTCTCTCACTGGACTGAGGTGTGGTTTGATGATCTGCTTGATGTGTTTTGTGAATTCCTATTGCTCAGCAGGTTTAGGCCAGGTCAATTCATAAAATTTAGTTGAGAGCAAAGGGAAAAAAGGGTTTTTTTTCATATTTCAGTACAGTTTCATCTTTTATAAGAACTTTTTTCACTTTTGGTACTAATTCTCACTTTATTCCTTTTCAATATTCTGTTTTGGGCTAACTGGAAGCTTACTGTATATGGAAATGATGAGAAAGGGCTTTTCACATTTAAGTTAATTTGTGCAGTTGCCATGAGAGATTGTTAAATTCTGACTACTTCTGAATTAAAAAAAATCAGAGTAAACTGTCTACCTAATTATCTTTCAGTATATAACTATTTATAGAATATACACTAAGTATCAAGCATGCTAAATATACTGCACAGGCTTTGGATGAGAAAAGCTTCAGTTTAGGAAAACTTGTACTGTAAGTGGTCTGAAGCTTTTTCTCTCTACTCATTTGCACTGAGTAACCACTCTAAAGCAGTTACCTTTATCTTTAGTGGAGAGTACTTAATGCTTCTGCCTTCATTTAGAAATTGCATGAACTTTTTATAGGAAACTTTTTGGTTAAGTAAAAAGTTTTTGATGGAGTTTTTTTTGTACTTCTTTGTTAACAGCTTTGAGATGAATACAAAATCTGTGTTTTCATAGTCTATTGAACAGGTTATTGGCTTGGGATATCTGAGAGAATCCAGGCAATCTCTGGTCTGACTGAGACAAAGCAGCACTTTGAATCTGGACCTGTCAGCCTGATCACGGACTTTAACATCTGTCAGGCAATAGAATGTGTATTTTTCCTTTATTCTGGGTCATTTGGACGCACAAATAAAGATGAATGCTCTTCAGTCCAGAATAGGTGATTTCTTAACTCTCTTTACTTGCTTCTTTTCCATTCAGTTTGATGCTTTTTGTTGCTGTGCTTCTTCATGAAGTCCACACTTTATCAGGAATTTCTGCATTAAAACAGTTCTGATGTTGAGAATGTGTTTGTCACAGTGCCACAGTGGGAATGGCTAGAAAAACAACCAGATCAGTTTTAACACCCTTCCCAAAATGAGAATATGGTCTCACTGGCTAGCTTCACTAAACTTCTTTGCCATTTGTATAGGAAATCCAAAATAGTTCAGCAGAATGTCTTTCCTGTCTGGTATCTTTTGTTACCTTGCAGATTTTGCTACTTGCACGTCTTACTCTTATTTGTGTAACTCCATAATAAGTCTGTTTGCCCCTTTGCAATTAATTCTATTTATGTTTATCTTGGTTAGAAATGCTGGCTGCTGGTTATGTAATTAGTGGTGTAACACTGCCACATGGTACTTATCAGTTCTTGCTGGTTGTGCTGTTTTAGTTTGCTTATGCTTGTGCTCAAGGCATTTGAATATTAATTATGTCTTGCTGAGTTTGATTTTACTTTGAGTGCAACAGGTTTCTGCTTCTGCTTCAGAAGCACCAATGGTTCTCTGCTGGTGCTGGCAAAAACAGTCTTTTGAAGTGTTTACATTTGTGACACAGATGTCAATGTTGCTTATTTATTCTTCTGTCTCATTTGGTGGTGTAAACAGACCAGACAGAGTGTTGTAGGATTCCTCATTTGGAATGTTGACTCTGACTGTCAGAAATAATTTAAGATGCCTTAATTAAGGAAATATTATTGCCTTTCTAAAAAAAGGTTATCTAATGATTTTTAGTGTGTATGATGACTTAGTCAATAACTCACCATCCCTTCTCTCACCAGTAGGTCATCTACGTGGTCACTGCTGCTACCATATGGGTAACTAATTTGTTACCATCCAGAATGATGGAAAATATAGAAACATGAATGGTACTATTCCACTGTTTCTGGAATGCAGAATCTCCAACAGCAGTGCTAATGCAGAAGGTCTGGGTAAAACCTTACTTCCAACACTATAGGATTGTAACTTCAACAGCCGGTCCCTTCTTGAAATATACCCACTACTGGTAATTCTGTGCCTTGTCCTGTAATAAATGTGGAGGAATTGCTTCAGCCTCACCAAGTCAGCTACTTTGTTCTCTTGGTTAAGAAGGAATAAACTTTTTTTTATACTGAAGACTAAAACTGAGTGCCAGTGTTTTCTGACAATTGTAACGTAAAGAGCTAGTGAAGAACCTGGCCTCACCCAGCAGTCCTCTTGGCTGGTGCTTTTGATGGACCCTGTTCTGGCAGTTCCTTGAGCAATGCTTCCCTCCTTCTCAGCCTACAGGTCTCTTGAAACACGTACACACCAGAGCCCCCTGTGTTCTGCTGGTGATAACACCCAGGTCCCTTCCCAGATCAGAATCCTCTGTACTTCTATCTTCTCATCTAGCCAAGCCAAATTCCCAAGCTGCAGCTGTTGGACTCTTCAGGCACTTGGTTCCTGGATGCTGAGAAAGGAGCCCATGCAGCTCTCACAGCAGTCTGGGCTGAACACGGTCCTCTCCTGAGAGCCCTGTGTACTGAGTATTTCTGGACTATTCTTGGTGTCAGTGATTCTATCTAAAAGCGATTTCTCAAAGTTCAAACTGTGTCAGTTCATGGCTAAATTATCTTCAAAGCAGCTCTGCCATTGAATACAGATCTTTGTAGTCCCTATCTCTAGTTAGATCATCTCTTCTTTCTGTAGCTAATCTATTGCTAACATTTCCCGATATACATATCTCACCCTAATACCTCTACTGTGGTATGCTTTCTAATTTTTACTGTCATAGTATATGTTTTAAGACAAGGTTTGTTCAACATTGTATTTAAAAAAAAAGTAAGCTGCTGATATTTTCATAGTTTAAATACACATTAAAAAAAGGTATTTTTCTAATGTCCTATGTCGCAGAGAATGAAGACCCTGCAATAAAAGTAAAAGAGAAAAATCGTGAAACAAAAAGGAGACTTGTTCAGAGACATGAGAGAAGCAAGGTAAATTGGTGCTTGTACAAACAGCTCTGTTGCAATTGTAAGAACATTTTTAGTGCCTCTGGATATTTCTTATCACTAAACCATAAGATGTGGCTGCTTATTTGGAGTATTAAAGTGGGTACTTAGTCTAATTAGTCTGCATCAAACAGTACGAATTTATAAAGACCAAAGAGGAACATGTTACCTTCAGAGGAAATTATGTGCAATGGCGATAATAATATTAATTAAAATAAAAATACATAAAACTCAGGTGTACTCCAGATTTCTGATTCAGCTCATACTTCTTGTATGAAGACATATCATACCATGACTCATCTAAAGCTTATAAAAAAAATTATTAATACATTTGGATGCGGTATATTCACTTGTCAGTCATAAGATGTAGCTTTTATATTAAAATTCTCTATATCTTAGCAAGAGTCTGTGTTACTTGGAACTGACTGTGAAAAGGTGATAAAGAATGTGTGACTATATTGGCTGGTCTTTTGGCTCAGTCAGATATGTATGTTGTCATTAATCTGTGATTAATTAGTAGATGACTTTAATGTCTATGTATAGCCTGGGATATAAAAGGATTATGCTGATAAAATGTAAAGTATATGGTTTTGAGATTAAGTCTTCTTATTGCC
The DNA here is from genome assembly GCA_013400235.1 of Oriolus oriolus. NCBI lineage: Eukaryota > Metazoa > Chordata > Aves > Passeriformes > Corvidae > Oriolus > Oriolus oriolus. Next base: position 144,956 of record VXBT01000316.1, read on the forward strand.
AGAAATTATATTTGATCTTCAGCTAATACTCTGGAAGGAATTAAATAATAATGAAGAAACCTATCCTTTATCAAAATTGCTTCCAATATCTATAGTTTTTTTTTAATTTGAGACATACTTAGGAAAGGATGGTAAAATAACCTAGCAAGATGTTTGAAGAGGAATCAGATATCTGAAGTTCTTTGTAGATAAATTAATCTTAATAACAGTTGTGCTTTAGGGTAGGCACCTTAATTTTGAAGATGGTGAAATTAAAAGAAGAGAAATATTTTACTTGTGAAGAAATTCATCAGTAAGGGCATTGGAAGGATCAAAATTTAGCAATTACTCTTACCATTTAAAAAGTACTGTTGAAATTTATTTAAAAATTCAAAATCTTTGGTAGTTGACTTAATGGTCTTGAGGACAAAAGACTTTAGAACAGGCTTTCAGTTAAGGCCATGGTGAACTTGGTTTTTCTGGTTTTCTTTTTTTTTTTTTCTTTTTCTCTCATTTTCTCTCTTTTTCTCTTTTTTTCCCCTCTGTCTTCCATCTTCTTTAATTGATAATTCTAGAAACTCTGCAGTTTTTCATCATTTAATTTTCCCAGTGCACTACTGAAAATGGCAGCACACCAGAGATTGTGGATAATTTGATAAAATTGATTTAAAAACATGAGACTTGACTCATGTTTTGACTTTTTACCATTTCTTATCACTGCCTCTTTTCTTCCTTTCGAGAGACACCAGAACTAATTTATTTTTACAGAAAATTATGTGCAATTTTAGCCATCAATTATTTTTCTACTGTTTCCTGGCCAAGAAATTCAGGAATGAGAATGAAAAAGTTATCAAGTGTTGTGTTATTATTGTGATTATCACTCATTTATTTGGGGAAAAAAAAAAAAAGACTATTTCATTAGAAATATATTAGTTTGCTTGTAGTCACAAACGGACAATAAAAGTTTCCAGTTATAATTTAAAACTTTTCCAGTACTGACTCCAGAAATGTAAGTGAAAGCAAATTTGTACAGATTATAGTGCTAATATATATAAGTTTTTGCCTTTTTATTTCTGTTGAATTGAGAACCAGGACCTTTTCACAGTATTTCAGAAAATGAATGCACCTCTACTTCTTTCATTAATGGCTTCCATTAACTCTTCAATTATATGAATAACAGCTGCTGAATATATAAAGCAAGGGCCAACTATGGTGCCAAAATAAATATCTGGGAAAGAGCTATATAGGAGCTATATAATTACTAAGGAATAATTCAGATCACAGGATGACTGTGTTGAATGACCTAGTACTGCATATTTGCTTTGAAAAGTGACAGTAAAAGTAGGTATTTTTCTTTATCACACATACACATAAAAAGTTTTTTTTGCAAGTTAATGACCCTCTGTCTCCAGCAAGGTTATAACCACTGGAGGAGTTTGATTCCATAAATGAAACTTAATTAGATATGAAGCTGCATGAGTCAGAACAGAGTCCAGCTGGCTCACTTGACTATAGAACTAACAGCAATGAAACCAATAGAAGCTTTTGTCAACAAATTCATTAGTGGAGACTGTGCTGGCTAAGAACATCCATTTTTTTAGTAGTTTTTCTTCTTTTATATTCAAACCTTCTCTTGGACTTTGAATTAATGTGAAGAATGGATCATAATGCTCGATGCAGTGCCATTTAAAGCATATTATGAACCCTAATGAGTTGCTCATTGACTTCTCATCACATCACTTTTCTTCCTCCAGTGAGAACAGAAAAATACTCATTTTGCTAATATCTATTCCTTGCATAAATAGCACAGGACAAAATGTAACTGTTGACACTGCTTCCTGTTCATCACTTGACTGTCTTTGCCTAATTAGTTCAGCAGCTGGATGAATAGGATTCAAGGTCTGGTTTCCCTATTTTGCATTAAGTATAAAAAAAATAACCAATGCAAGTTTGATTAGATGGATGGCTCCTGTATATGGCAGTCAAAACAGGAAAGGACTTTAATGTTTACTATTCTGTTCGGTATGTTTAGGCCAAACTCTAAAGGCAGATGTTGGTGTTTTAGCCCTACTTTATACTACACAGTAGTTAATTTTACTGACCAATTTTATCAAAGATTTTTTCTTTCTCTTTTGTTTCCCTTTTTACTTTTTTTTCCTTTTGCCAGCCTAGTTGGGAGGCTGGTTCTTTACTGAGGTGGTTCTAGAGGAGGTAGTGTTAAGCAATCGGAATAAGTAATTTTAACAGTCTTACTTTTTTTTTTTTCCTTTTAGTCGGTTAATGCAAAGTAGAAACCTACTACTGTGTTGGTATCTACTAGAGACTTTAGAGTAGAAGAGGCCAAATCCATGACATGAGTATTTAGGAGAAGGGGAGGAAGAGCAAGGGACTTCCCTGTCAAGAAATTTTGACGGGGAAGCTTTGCAGAATGGATTTCTTCTGCATTTTTTAGCAGCATGGGCAACAATGGTGTTGAAAACCAAAAAAGATCATTCAAAGGAGGAAGAAAACCTCTAGTCCAGAAATAAAATCTTCTGCCTTGACAAAGAAGAGTATATTCCTTGTTCCTGCAATGCTGAACTTGGTGTAAATTTATCATCTTCCTCCCTGTTTCTTCAAATCACTGAGAAGTCTGCTTGCTTGTGATGGTGGTACCAAGACAAATGTGTAAACTGTTTTAATTATATAAACTGTTGTTGTAGCCTTCCCTCGTTCCCTCGTTTTCCTTGGGAAATTCAATTCAACAATTTGTGGATCTGGGGAGGGGAAATGGTGTTCATCACTTTTCATCTGGATTCATACCAGCATGTCCTTGCATCCACCATTAAGAATGAAGTGCAGATAACAAAGCAGGTATGAGGTATATGCTTCATTTTCCATTTAAATTATTTGTATACTAGAGCTGGGATGGGCAGGACTTGCTGGGTCTACTGTTAAGGAGTACCAAAAGTAAGGATAGTGGAAGTATGAGGAAGGGAAAATTTACATGGACAAACTGCATGCTGGGACTACACTGTGGCAATAAAATGCCAAGTCTTGTCAAGGTTGGAATATCAGATTGCGTTTTTTGGATATGTTAAAAAGAACTGCGAAGAGGTAAAGGTTCTATTATATGATCTTTGCCTTTATTATGTCCCATTCTTAGCTGAATATCTGTTCAGATCACAATTTTTTGACCACAAAATTTACCTGTAGGAGAAAGGAAAAACTAAAAAAAATAGTAACAAAGTGTTGATGTTCCAGTTGTGAAGACAGGAAATTCCCTCAATTTCAATGTAGCAATCTAGATGGATCCTGTTGTTGTTGTCGTCATTATGGCTTAGTGAAAGAATTAACAATAGATTATCTTCTCTAATCCATGATATAGCAATGGAGTGCATTTGCCCATGACTTCTGAATATATCTGGTGCTAGCAACAGTTGGACAGGAGTGTAGGGTGTGGTTTGGTGAGGTTCTGTTTTGTTTTGAGGCATGCTGAATACTGGCATCTTCTGTAATGCACTTCCTGATTTATTGGAAAATCCATAAAGATTATCCCAACTTCTGAAAAATAAAATACGATTGGTGCATATATCATGGAGTGAACATACTGTATTCTCCCAGAATATGATCTAACGAAAAAGAATAAGCAAGGTGTAGGGAGAAGAAAAGGTGGTTGTGTGTGTGTGTATCTGTGTCATTGAATGAGGTCTGTTGCTTTTGACCTGATTAAACAGTCCACTTTATCTCCTTCTGCTCTTGGCCTCTTCAGTCATAAATAATCCTCGGGACCTGCACACTGACAAGGTTGCTGTACGCAACGGATTTCATGCCCTTGCTGTAATCTGAGCATGTTGTGATGCCATACTGCTGGTATGTGGGTAGATATGTATGAAATTTTTGTACAGACTACTGACTTTTGATATGCAAAACATAAGCAGAGTAGTCAAATTTTTGGTTTACGCTTTGCAAGTCTTGAGTGTTATCTCTATGAGAGCTTAAGCAAGATTTAGTAAACAACTTGAACAGCACATAGAAAGGGCAAGTTCTTGTTTCTGTTTTTGTTTTTTAAGCTGTATTTAAACCCCATACTTACAAATCCTTGTGCAGTTGTAATACAGAAGTGACACTGAAGTCTGGTCTTCTGCTGTTAAGAAATGTAAACCTCTGCCCTCAGAAGTGAAGAAGAGATGGAATTTGTGTGCTTTTTGCAGATTAGATTTTACAGGGCAAAATTCATATTGGCAAATTGAGTTCCTCTCGAGCACTTAACAATGGCAAGTGTTCCTAACCTAGATTAATATTATTTTACAAAATCTTTGTTATAATGTACCTCCCACCTTGACAACCTGCTTAATCTCTCCTGCCCAGAGGGCAGTGCTCTTCTGTAGTCCAGTGCCTGTCCTATCCAGCTGCAATAGATGAGCAAGTCATACACTGGTCTAGTACTGAGAGCTTTTATGGAATTTTTCTGTGTGCCAGGCTGTGTTCAGACTTGTGTGTTTGACACAGTAATTGGAGATACAGGAAGCTTTTTTTGGTAAATATTTTGGGGGGATTCAAAAAGTTAAAGTGCTTTCAGATCAATGATTGATTTCTGAAAGGCAGCAGTAACTTCGGGCTCTGCCAGGTCATTTACCCTGTTACTCACCTGTCTACCCCATAGCCATGTACTTACAGACCTGCAAGTCCTGATATACCGCTTCTTCATTTTGACTCATCTTTCTCAGCCATGTTGGTGGATCTGAATTTTTGCCAGTGTAACGTACAAAAAATAACAAACTCACTCATTTAATTTTACTTTAGATATTTTTTTGAAAGTACTATTAACCAGCTTCAAAGGACATTATAAATGGCCATATTAACAGCTGCAGTAAGCTTCTGTTGCTGCACTGAGCAAATAATTGCTTTGGCTTAGCTGGACTTACTGCAGTTTGCATCAATTGAGAACCTCACTGAAGCTGGAAGCCGCAGTTCTGGTGATTGCTTTGCTTTTCTTCATGTTTCTGTACATAAATGAAGCACAAGCTTGTATGTGTTCTTTTTATGAAATTTATTCTGCTTATATTTTGCAAGGTAGGTCTTACTGGATGCTGATGAGAGCCACACCTGTCTGTTTAATTAAGAACAAAGAGTGTAGTTTATTTGCTGTTTATCAAAATCAGTGTTTCCCTTGGATGAAAGCTTGTGTCTGCTGATGCCAATGACAGCCACCTGCATATGTCTAACAACATAATATAGACATTGGTAATACGCTGCAGAGTAGGAAAGGAGCGGGAATTGCTGTACTCCAGATGGAATAAACCCAGAAAAACTAGTGCTAATGAGGCAGATGACCCCATGTGATGAATTTACTTTTTCTTCTACTCAGTGAAAGTGGTGTAATGTAGTCATTTCCAGGTCCTTCTGTACATTGCCTCTTTTGCTTATTCAAGAATAAGTGTTGCAAAGAATCATAGAAAACTGTGAAATTATTCTAATCTACATCTTCCTTAGAACAGGGAACTGCTCTTTTAAATATAGTAATTTAAGCAGAAGAGGAATAGTTGGAGCATAATGCTGATGTTTTGGTATTTCAGAATGTGTGACAAATTGTTCAGCTCAAGCTGTAGGTTTAAATACAAAAAAAAATTACAAACCTAAGCAGGTCAAAAACTAGTGACTGCTTTGCCATCTTTTAGTACATGCAAATGAGTCTCAGCACTACTGTTCTATGTGAGTGCTAGTGAAGTGGCCATTTCCATCAGCAAGAAACTTACCTCTTGTAGCATAACAGTGTAATGTTGCAGATAACTTCATTCTCTACAAAATTGCTGTGACCGAATTTGCAATGGATTGGTCCCGGTGATATCAAGTGGTGTACTTGTGGTAGTGAATTTAAGTTGAAGAACTTAGAGAATCAGCTGGATTGAATCACTGAAAAATAGGAATTCAAAGCAGGTTCAGAGCAAATACCTTAGATTTTAAAAGGTGTGGGGTTTTTAAATTATTACTTTTGCTGTTAAACTGTGTTGAAGTTTGTCAGTCAGGTATAAAGAAATAGGTTGCATGTTCTTATGAATGTGTTTTTGGTTCCAAATAGAAAAAATACAAAACAAAGGCTTGGTATTTTTTTCTAAAATCTAAGTAGATAATAATGCTGATAAAAAATGTTTGGCAGAACTTGGCTTACTTTGTGCTTCCATATGCATTACTGGTGTCTGGCTCTATTTTCCTCCTCTGAAGTGCCTTGTTACATTAGCAGGAATGATCCTTATATGATCCTTATCTCACTTTGTATGCTGACAAGGATGAATTTTGAAACAACATTTGAAACAAATGACATAAATGTGATACAGAGACATTACTGTTTTTCAGTTACTATGGTAGCCTTATATTATCCTGAATTACAACAGGCTTCTTTACCAAAAGCAATGATCAATCATGTATAGTGGAAATGTAGTTGAGGTTAATTATGGGGCAGGGATCATGGAAACTATAATGAACCATAGTGTTTATAACACTAAAAACATCCCATTCAAAAGACAAATATATTCAAAATGTTCAGGAAGGAAGGTCATAAAAGAAGTGTTCTTTTTTTCTTGATATTATGGTGGGGTTTTTTATGGTTTTGTTCTGGTTTGTTTTTCTTTTTCAAACTATTATGCTGTATTTATAGCAAACTCAGTGTAGTGGCTCCCCATAAGAACCACCAGGATGGCTTGATGCTGGAGTTCTTCAGTGCTGCCTGAGATTCTTTTTGTGTTCACATGGTAAAAGAAATGGAAGGAGAGTAAGTGAGTAGAAAATTAATGAATCCTTATGAGCCCCTTAGCCCGCAAGGAAGGGGAGCTGTGTGTCCACTTGTTGAACAAGATTAGGGAACGACATGTAAACATTTTGTTTTGCTTAGTTAACTCTCAGATGGATTTGTTTCAGCATCTGAAAGATGCACAGGAATTGGTAGGGTAGAAGCAATGGGTTGATTGCTACTTGACAGGTTTTATGTCAGCTTAAAGCAATGAACTACAGTGCTTGCACACTTGACTTAAGACTGACATGCAGCTCAAGGGCAGGCCTGCTTTTTCCTTTCCCTTTCCTTTCTTCCCTTTCCTTTTCTTCCCTTTCCTTCGTCTCTTCCCTTTCTTCCCTTTCCTTCCTTTCTTCCCTTTCCTTCCTTTCTTCCCTTTCCTTCCTTTCTTCCCTTTCCTTCCTTTCTTCCCTTTCCTTCCTTTCTTCCCTTTCCTTCCTTTCTTCCCTTTCCTTCCTTTCTTCCCTTTCCTTCCTTTCTTCCCTTTCCTTCCTTTCTTCCCTTTCCTTCCTTTCTTCCCTTTCCTTCCTTTCTTCCCTTTCCTTCCTTTCTTCCCTTTCCTTCCTTTCTTCCCTTTCCTTCCTTTCTTCCCTTTCCTTCCTTTCTTCCCTTTCCTTCCTTTCTTCCCTTTCCTTCCTTTCTTCCCTTTCCTTCCTTTCTTCCCTTTCCTTCCTTTCTTCCCTTTCCTTCCTTTCTTCCCTTTCCTTCCTTTCTTCCCTTTCCTTCCTTTCTTCCCTTTCCTTCCTTTCTTCCCTTTCCTTCCTTTCTTCCCTTTCCTTCCTTTCTTCCCTTTCCTTCCTTTCTTCCCTTTCCTTCCTTTCTTCCCTTTCCTTCCTTTCTTCCCTTTCCTTCCTTTCTTCCCTTTCCTTCCTTTCTTCCCTTTCCTTCCTTTCTTCCCTTTCCTTCCTTTCTTCCCTTTCCTTCCTTTCTTCCCTTTCCTTCCTTTCTTCCCTTTCCTTCCTTTCTTCCCTTTCCTTCCTTTCTTCCCTTTCCTTCCTTTCTTCCCTTTCCTTCCTTTCTTCCCTTTCCTTCTGCCTGTTTCTACTGTTGGTCTTTGGTGTATGTGTGTGGGGTGGTTATGTTTGGTTTTTTAGTTTATGTTGCTGCACAAAATCAAATTATTTGCTAATCCAGTAGTGGATTACTTTGCAGCAAACTGAATTTGCATGTCTCTGCATTGTTAATGTTTACCTTTCACCTAAGCACTAACCTACTAAATATATGATTTGTTGAACTAAGGTAATCATGAACCCATTTTTGAAGACAACTTGCATCTCATTTCTGTTTTAATTTTGAGATACAGGCTTTGTAAGAGATGGTTACACCTAGGTGGAGGTAATAGCTTTTGGTCCTAGGGCTGACAAAGAGCTGTTGTTGTTTAACTGCTGCCTTACTACCCTCACCTAATGCCAGCTACTTCATCTCAGTGAGTGACTGATACCACCAATATGATGAGTGCCTGGTATATCACTAACATGCAGTCTAATGAAGTTCTCATTTAAATCTCTTATCTACTTCTTATGTAAATGACATAGGAAGCTATAAAAACAGATGGCAGACTTGGTAACAAAGTCTTTTCTATTTTTTGTCACCTACTGTCAAGTTTATGGGTTCCTGAGTGTCACTTCCATATACTTCTTGTTAACTTGTGTTGAAGAGGAGCTCCACACTCTTGTGCTGTTGGATCTTCACAGTTTAGTTTAACTGCTTGTTAATCTGACAAGAGTGCTCAGCATTTCATTTAGTAACTCAATCTCTCGTTTTCAGAGCTTCTCCCTGTGATTCTGAGGTGAGAGGCATACATTAAAGATCTTATGATATGCATATTAAAGATTTTAAGATATTTTTTTTTTTACAATCTGGACTGTGCATAATAATGAAATAACACTTTTCATTTAAGCTGTAGTATCAAACAAATAATTCATAGTGAATTCCTGACCACAGAGGTTGTAGATAAAGGGGATGTGTGTGTGTACAAGATCTGAAGGAACATAATACAATCTGTGAGTCATGTCTTTCTGAAATGCATAATATTTCAATGGCAAGCAAAACAGGGCTGTTTATGAGCTTGAAACTGAAGAGCTTAGCAGTCCTGATGTGTCTTCATGGAAATGAACTCTTTTTTTTTTTTTTCCAGCAAATTTTTATCAGATACTGATTTGGGTATTAAAATATTGCATCTGGTTTAAAAAGGGTTAAACATTCAGGTTTTGAAGTTGGACCTTGCTGAAGACTTTCTGACCTTGAAGAGTACAGACAAAACAGTGCTGTTTGCATCTTGGTGCCAACAACATTGGCTGAAACTAGGTGTACTGAAGCAGTTGTTTTTGACTGCAGCTTCTGGGTGAATGTAGCTAGCCAACAGGATTTGCAGGGAAGCAGGCTGAAGGATGTTTGGAAGGTCTCAGAGGCTTGTTTGGATGCAGGCTTGTGCTCAGTACAGTTGTAGCATAAATTAAAGGCATGACTCCCGTTTGCAGTTTGTGCAGTATTTCTTGTTCTTTTGTGGGGAAAGTGGGTAGTGGTGACAGGTTTTGATCTTTTAATTTCTTTTTTTTTTTCAGGAATAGAGTCTAGTCTAATAATTGATGTACTGTATAGTGGTGTTGTATACAGGCTTCCAATTTCAGATCTACCATGCCAGGGTGTGTGCCCAGAAGACTCATAATATTTGAATTTTTATATTTAAGTAAATTAAATAAGTCTTTTCCAAGAGAGTGGTGATAGGAGAAATTGTTCTGATGGATGTGAAGCACAGCTTTCTGAGAGAACAGAGACTGTCTGTGACTTGTAGGTGAAATTTAATCAACAGCGGTAAAAAGCTAAATGACCCTCAAAAAAACTCAGCAGCCCCCCACCCCCAACATTTATGGACAAATGGATCACTCAGGAGACCCCAGAGGAAACATGAAAATTGTCCCAAATATTCTGGATCTCTTTTCTGCTCAATGAATAGAGGATGACACTTGATGTGAATCACAGACAAAGCAGTTGCACACAGGGTGCTAATGTATTTTGGTTCCTCTTTTGTGGAAGAATGGTGCTGTACAACTTGTGATTTTTGCCAAGCATAGAGGGAAATTATGTTGAAAGAATGAGTCTTCTAGATACATCAGAACCTCTTTAAAATCATGACTGAAGTGCTGAGGATGTATGGATTGGGCTAGAGCACAGAGTCAAAAGGAAGAAAGGCAATCATCAGCCTGCCAGCATATGAAAAGAAATCATGCAACTGCTAAACTCAGTGTTAGGAGCCCAATTATTCTTCTTCCTATTTTTAAGATTAATTGGAATTGCTCATTTCTAAATTTAAACTTGACTAAGTGGTAACTAAAATATGGCTATTTCGGTCCCTGGATTTAAAATGTTAAAATAAATATTTATGACCTCATTAAGAAAGACTAAGTAGGTGAAAAAGACATGAAGTTGCAGTCTAAAATGATGTTACTTTCCAAATTCCTGGTAAGTAGGAGCAAACGATCTAGAATACTTGCATGTTCACAATACAAAATGTAAACATAGTAACTATTTCCTATTAGTTGCCAAATCACACAAGAAAATTGACTATTCAGTTATTTGCCATCTATAAACTGATGGGGGAAAATGCTTTAGCATAGATGGTTTCAACTTCCATGTTATATGTTAGAGATGTAACGTTGCCAGTTGTTCGTGGTGTCCCCTGCCCTCCCAGTTCAAACAACTTTAGCACTTGTATAGACTACAAATTCCATGTTCAAAACCCTCACATACAATGTAAAGAGTTTTATAGTGGACATAAATCAGACAGAATAAAACATGACTGAACCAAAAAGTATGTGTTATAATAGGATTTTGACTTATGTGCAAAAAGAAAGCTCCAAACCAATAGAAAACATGCCAGATTCTCAATACAGCTAGGTACAGTTGAAAACAGATGAGATTCCTGAACTGGGAGAGGGGATTTGGAACGCAGACTAACTGATGCTTGGGAAGTGTTTTCAGAATGTTTTATGCTTATGATCTTAAAAAGCGTGCTTCATGGGTCAAAACCAAGTTTGTAGAGAAAATGAAACTTTAAAAATATAAAATTTGTCCTAAAGTACTTGTACTTTTTTTTAGTAACAACAAATGGAAACATAAAATGACACAGTGAGGTACCTCCGGGTAATAGACAAAAGGATGGTGTATAGAAATTGTGTTTAAAATATGGGTATTATATTAATAAAATACATTTCATATTTTTATAAATGAGCATGTATGTCTTGGGGCAAAAAGGATATATAAGAAGATATAAATATAACAACCTAGAACCAGTGGTACCACCAAAAATTCAGGATGATTAATATGCCTTTTTTTTTTTGTTTTGGAAAAGTACTAATTTATATAGCTAACTGATAATTCTTTTCTATTTTGCTAGTAGTATTTATCAAAGCAAAATATTTTTAATCTTTGATTTCCATCAAGATGTTTGGATTGAACTTCTGGCAGAGATTTTAAAACTTATCTGGACAAGTCATCTGTAACATTGGTATAGCCTAAATCTTGGAGCATTAAGGAAATTCCAGAAGAAGGTTGATAGTGTTGTATCAGTAATTAAAAAGAAGAAAGAATGGATGAATGTTCAACCTAAGGCCTGCATTTGAAGTGTAAAAAGTAATATAATTATTTCTAATCAGTAAAATAATTTTTAAAAGTATAATCAGGCTAGCTTTTTATTTTTAATTAAATTCCAAGTGTATCTGATATTACTTTAAGTTAGAACCTTTTCAGTTCAAAATCTCATACTCACTCATTAGTCCCAGATGAGACTTGCATAATCTCTCTAGAATGCGTGATGATCTGCAGCAAATGAGATTCGTAATTAACACAAAGTTAAGAGTTATGCAAGGTATGCAGAGCTATGCCTGAATCCTGGCATTTTAGAGACCCTAAGGGAGTGAGGTTGGGATTCACACCCTGCGCTCCCTTCTTGACTTCAGTTTGGGGTTAGACCTTTAAGTTCAAAGATCAGTTGGTTCTTACACTGGAAGTAAAAGTTCTGTAAAGTGTTTATTTCCCCTTGCAGGATGCATTGTACCCACATGGTGACGTAGTAAAGATGGTACTTTTTGTTCTCTGATGGCAGTTGCTTGGGTGTCTTGGTATTACAGGTGTATTTTTACTGAAGTCCCTTGGGGATTTGTTCCTGGCCCCACGCTGTTTAATGTTATTAACGTGGAGGAAAACTGTACAGTGGTTAAGACCTCTGGTGACATGGAGTAAAATAAGCAGTTTTCATGGATCTAGTGAAGGTAATGATATTCTTAAGAAACCAAGATACAGTTTGTGAGTTGAAAATTAATAGAATTAAGCATTTCCACTGTAAATAGAAAGAACTTGCAAGATTAAATGTTGACAGACTGTAATAGTAGTTGATCCAGAAATGACAGTGCAAAAATACTTGCCTAAGTGTGTTCCATGGTAAAATAAAAGCTGGAGGAAGACAACAGAAAGGCAAAGAAATCTTTTCAAATAAGACTCGAAGTGTCTTTTCAGTGAGGAAAACATGGATGAAAGCTGCCACCAGGCAACAGGAGAGAAAACTAATGAAGCAGCTGTTAGAAATATGGCAAAAGACTATTTGAGACTATTTACAGAGAAAAAGGTTGTGACAGGAAGATAATATTTTCTATGCAGTGTCATTGAAGCATCTGTGCTTCTGGTTTTGTTCTTGTTTGGCATTAAGGCATGTGATTGCATCCTACTTGAGAAAGGATAAAATGAAAGCTGATGTTTATAGTTCCTTAGCTAAGGGATAGGAATTAAAAAGTCTTATGTTTCAAGCTGTCATTCTTGCATCCTATTGGTAGCATGCCTCAGTTTCCTCATCTGAATAAAAGGCCAAGAGGGTATTTCTGTAAGAGATTGAGTTGAGTTTTGAAATACTTAAATCCTGTGAGATGCTTTTAGGAAGATATTTCTAGATCGGAATTAGTAGTGTAACAATGAAAGAAAAGCGTGTATAATCTGAGATGTCTCACCACTGTATATTTTTCAGGGTAATTAATTTTTAAAGAGGAGGATGAGGGGAATATCTATCTTTTATTTGGTAAGCTTCATTAAAGACATGCACATAGCCCATCAATAATGAGAGTCTTCGCCTCCATGAGCTTCCTTGTCTATTCATTTTTCTTTCCCACCTGCACTCACAATGGCGGCTGTTTGCTCCCACATACATTCAACAATGCGTCATTTGTAAGCTGGCCCTCATTCATTTCATCCCTGTTTGAAAGGCCTGACAGAAAACCCTGTGAAAAGCCTTTCAATGCAAATGCCAGTTTAATGACTTGGTTCATTCAGCAGAGGGGAATCTGAGATAACTTGACTTGTCCTTGCTGCAAATACAAGAAAATGTTTTCATAGAGCCTTGGACGTGTTGTGTTTTTTAACAAGATGCTTTCAGTTTGCAAACAGAATCTGATGGCTTTAGTTTTCGGTTAAATAAAATCTCAGGATTTTTCTGCAATGTCAACCTTCCACACCTCTGCTTGCATGTGAGGATGCCAGTTGCCCTTGCTTTGTGCCCTCTAAAATGCACCTGCCTTTGAAAGGTTTGATTTGCTTCGTTTCCTTGGCAGAGGAGCAGTTCTCCTTGAGGATAAACCATTGTTTGACTGGCTCTTTCTGAACGTGTTTAAATATCAAATTATTGAGAAATTACAAGTGTAGTTACTCTTGTTAAAGCCAAAGAACAAACACATTTAGTCTGTTTCAAATTGTGGCTTGGTCTTGGGACATGTATTCTTCTTAAATTAATTCTTCATTTTTAATAATTTGTTTACTGGATTTTCTCACAGAAAGAGGAGACCAAAATTATGATAACAAAATAGTGGATCTCTCTAGGCAGCATGTGTATCTTTGGAACAGAATTTGAAGACAGAAGCAGTTGTAGCATTGATGTTGTAAAACAAATTACTGACTTAATTTTGTTTAAGTTTACAAACCCACTTTAGTGTTACTGGAAAGCTTTGAGGAACTGACCAGGGATAGAACAAATGGGGTTTACAGAGATTATGATAATTTATTAAAATTAATCATGACAGAAATCAAAGGAGTAACTGCCTTTTCTGTAGGTTGTTTGACCAAGATTATGAATATAGCAGTGGGATGGCTTTTATGTGACAGACTTCTATGAAGCAAGAGCATAAATTTCTCATTTCAAGTTTGACCACCATTCTTAGTGTTGCACAAGTGATTCCAGCATAATATTCATTTCAGTTTCTTCCTCCACTTGCACATTAGTGTTCCACAAATGGTATTAAAATATTTTGAAAGGTATTCTGTTTTAATATGATTTTTAAAAGAGGTGTTTAACTAATGTTTTGGATCTGATGGATATCCTCAAATCAGTAATGGAATATGCCACACAAGTGCCAGATTTAGCATTTTCCTGTCCCTGCTGATCAATACTAGACACAAGCCACTCACTTTGGCAGTAGCTCCTGTAAGTGCATAGAAATCTGATTGGAAAAGTAGAATTTAGGACTGAATATTCTAGAAAGGGGGAGAAGGGGGAAGAAAAAAAAGTGACTCTAGTGTTATCAAGTTTCCTGTAAGTCTTTGACAACTCATTCCTTATTGAGTTGTTCTTAAAATCACAAAACCCACAATATTTTCGGTGTCATTTAACTAGGAATATTTCTTAGTAACGTAATGCATGATAATGTGCTGGTTTCAGCTGGGATAGAGTTAATATATTTCACAGTGACTGGTATGGAGCTGTGTTTTGGAACTGTGCTGAACACATAATATCGAGATGTTTTTGTTATTGCTGAGCAGGGCTCACACAGAGCCAAGGCCTTTCCTGCTTTCCGTGCTGCCACGGTGGTGAGGGAGTTGGGGGTGCATGGGAGGTTGGGAGGAGACACAGCCAGGACAGGTGACCCCAACTGACCAAAGGGATATTCCAGACCATGTGGCATCATGGTCAGTGTATATATAGTGGGGAGAAGAAAGAGGATGTAGGGGATGTTTGGAATGATGGTGTTTGTCTTCCCAAGTAATGGTTATATGTGATGTGGCCCTGCTCTCCTGGGGATGGCTGAACACCTGCCTGCCCATGGGAAGCACGAAATTAGTGAATTAATTCCTTGGTTTGCTTTGCTTGGTAGGCTTTTGCTTTACCTATTAAACTGTCTTTTTCTCAGCCCAAGAGTTTTCCAGCTTTTGTCATTCCGATTCTCTCCATGATCTCACTGGGAGTGGGGGAGTGAGTGAGTGGCTGTGAGGTACTTGACTACTGGCTGGGGTTAAATCATGACAGGTAATTATGCAACTACATTTTTTATTAATACTGTTTAGTAATATGTGCTGGTTACCGATTCTTCATAACCGGGTGGTGTTCAGTTTTGTCTCTGCTTTACCGAGAAGTAGGCCAAGTCAAAGGTTAAGCCATTAGTCTAACTCTTGAGAGAGCTGGTTTTAGAACAAGTAGCAGTTTGTGCTTCTGTGGCCAGAAATATAAACCTATCTCATGAGTCAGCCTGTCTTTAAAAATTGGTGGGAGACACCCCCTACATCTATCCCAAGTGTAACAACTTCAAAAACAACCCTACTGAAGATCTTCAGTTATGTGTGTCCTGTACATGATTCAGATATGAGCCCCTTGAATGAACTGTACACCACTACAAATACCCTCTAAAAATTAGTACACAATGACATATCAGCTCAATTACCTTCAACCTTGTTGATTCTATTCTGTGCTGTAGTAATTATATTAGGAAAAAATAACAGAGCATGTACCACAATAAATACCCATGGATCATGCTGTGCTTTTGTGTGTTGTGTCTGGTTGCCCTTGACACACACAGGTGCAAATGAAAAATGAAACACTGTAGCCGCTACTATTAAAAAAGGCGGAGGAGAGGTGTGTTAGGAAATAGCATTCATATGATTAACAGCAGAAGCATTTGACAAATGATATTACATATAACAGGAAAAAGTATTGATATTAAAAGTGACAGAGTGTGTTAGTTTTTCTTTGAGTCTAAACTTAATCATTCCAATATGAACACATCTTCTTTGTGGGTGGGTGTTTTGGGGGTTTTTTGTGATTGTTTTTGGTTTTTTGTGTGTTCTTTTTACACCATGTAGTGTTTTATTGTTTTTTTCCACTGGACTGAAGGTGGGCTCATGTGACTTTCACTAACAAGTGATCTGATGGAGTATTGATCTAGTCTAATTTGTGTTATTAAGCTATTTTACGTAATTTGGAAAAATCCGTGTCTTTGTGCAGCACAAACTTATACTGCCATGTGTGGAAGGAGAAATAGCTGCTTCAAATGGTTCATTGACTGAACAGATAAATTTGTCCTGACTTGTCCAAAGTGAGAAAGCAGGCTGCAGTGATAGGACCATAAATAGTGACTTTTAGGCTTGTAACTTTAAGTTGGTGTTGCAATTCAATCTCTTTTTCAGTATACACCACCGAGATTGCTCCAATGTAAGGGAAGGAATGACCTCTGTGACTGAGCTATTGCTGATGAGAAATGTAATGGATCTGAATACCTGAAGTCTGTTTGACCTTCTCTAAAGCACATCCTGTGTGATCTGGATGGGCAGCAGGCTGCTACCAGAGCATGCATAACTATTGTCCTTCTGCTGCTTCCTCCTTGCTGACTCTAAGGCAAGGCAGATTTAAATTGGGCAGCTGGCAGTTTATCCAAGAGTAGGGGCCTGTAGGTATCTGTATTCGTGAGAGGGGAATATATGTTAAAAGGAAAATTGAGTAGGAATGCTGTGGATTTTTCCTTGTTTGGCACAAATGAGAAATCCCTGTGGTAGGAGTCTCTGTCCTTGTTTCTCTGTTGTTTTCTGAATAATACCTGATACTAAAACCAAAACAAATGCAGATATTAATCTAAATAAAACAATGACAAGGCTAGAAGATTCACTAGGTGAGTCTTCAAACTCCCTGGGAATAGGAGGATAATGCAAAGATTTAAAGAACTTGTCATCTAATCTGGCTATTATAAATTGATTTTAATTGAAAAATATATTGGATTCCAATAATAGTTCTGAGGCACTTTGCATTTTCAATTGTTTTGGCTTTACTGAGAGGATGCTATGATATGTATTTCAGAAATATAAACTCACTGAGCACTCCTTGCAGGGATATCCAAATACTGGACTTCAGCCTGGACCACAAGTAAACTTGCTGCTTGTTGTCCTTACCATTTTCTCAGATGTTCCATTCTTCTGTGACAATTCATCTTGTTTCTAGGTCTTAAAATCCTAGGATCATAGAATATGCTGTATTGGAAGGGACCCTTGAAGATGATTGAGTCCAACTCTTGGCTCTGCCCAGGACTTTCCCGAGAATCTCACCATGTGCCTGAGAGTGTTGTCCAAATACTTCTTGAACTCACATAGGCTTGGTGCTGTGACTTCCCTGGGGAGCCTGTTCCAGTGCCCAAACACTCTCTGGGTGAAGAACCTTTTCCTGATATCCAACCTCAACTTCATGCCATTTCCTTGAGTCCTGTTACTGGTCACGAGAGTGAAAAGATCAGTGTCTGCCCCTCTGCTTCCCTTTGTGAGGATGTTGCCGGACACAATGAGGTCTCTCCTCAGTGCTCTCTTCTTTAGGCTGGACAGACCAAGTGACCTCAGCCACTCCTCATACAGCTTCCCATCCAAACCTTTCACTGTCCTCATGGCCCTACTTTGGACACTCTCTAACAGCTTTATGTGTTTTTTACGTTGTGACACCCAAAACAGCCCCCAGCACTGGAGGTGAGGCCGCTGCAGAGCAGGACAATCCCCTCCCTTGCCTGGCTGGTGATGCTGTGCCTGGTGCCCCCCTGGACATACTTGGGCCTCCTGGCTGCCAGGGCACTGCTGGATCGTATTCCACTTTCTGTCAACCAGGACCCAATGTCCCTTTCCTGTGGCACTGCTCTCCAGCCTCTTGTTCCCCAGTCTGTCCACACATCCAGGGTTGCCCCATCCCAGGTGCAGAATCCGGCACCTGCCCTTGTTAAACTTCATACGGTTGGTGAATGCCCATCTCTCTAATCTGTCGGGTCTCTCTGCAGGGCCCTCTGTCTTCACGGGAGTTGACAGCTCCTCCTAATTTAGTGTTGTTAGTGAATTTGGTATTTCTTTGAGTCCCCCAGTCCAGGTCTTGATGTTGAGGAGGACTGGGCCAGGGATGGAGCCCTGTGGAGCCCCACCAGTGACCAAATGCCAGTCTGATGTCTTCTCATTCCATATAAGTCTTTGTACCTGTCCTGTGAGAGCCAGTTGCTCATCCCTCACATGATGTGTTTATCCAGCTGTGTGCTGGATGTTTTGTCCAGAAGGACAGTGTGAGAGACAGTATCAAAGCTTTGCTGAAGTCCAAAAAGATTCCATCTACTGGCTTTCCTAGATCAGCTGAGTGAGTTATCCTGTCCTAAAAGAAAATCAGGTTCAACAAGTAGGACTTTCTTCTCATGAAGCTGTGCTGGCTGTGCCCCGGTGACTGCGTTATCGTCAAGGTGTTCTTCAATACCTCCCAGAATAATCTTTTCCACACTTTCACCAGGCACTGAGGTGAGACTGACAGGCCTATATTTTCTGGGAACCTCCTTCTTGCTCTTCTCAAGAGCCAGGACAATGTTGGCCAGCTTCCAGTCAGCTGGGACCTCTGTGGATTCCCAAGATGGCTCAAAAGTCATTGAGAGAGACTTTGTGATGATATTAGCTAGCAGCTTGAGGATTCTTAGATGAATCCCATCAGGCCCCATAGATTTCTAGGGATCCATCTGGAGCAGCAGATCCTATACAAGTTCAGGGTCAACTGGGAGTTGATCAATCTGAGTCATGGTCCTCCAGCTCAGGGCACTGGCACCCCCTTGGTGCATCTTCCATGTTATTCTCATCTTAGGGGACTGGTAGATCTCATTCCTCGGGTTACTCCTAAAGATGGTAACCAACACCAGAAGGCCCGGAGATGATTTGTTCTTCCTTCCTAGGGGTCATTAGCAAAATCACTTTGCAGGCCTTGCAAAAGGAATTGAATCGCTATTGTACAGTGAAAAAAAAGGTTTGCATATATCTTATCTGGGGAAAGCAAAATAAAAGGCTTATGAACACCTGGTATGTAATTCAGGCAGAAGAGACGTAATATAACTGAGAAGTAACAGAGCATGCAGGTAGAAATGCTTGAGTCCCAGTAATGTAATCAATTTAACTTATTTGTCTCTGCTAACAGCAGTGTGTGCTCATAGCTTAAAAACAGACAGTGAGTCTATGTGACAGAGCAAAGGAAGTCAAAGTCTGCTCACTTCCTAAATAGGCATGTGTTGTGTACATATGTATTTATATACCTGCACACTCATGTCTATCTTTATATTAAACTAGGAAAAGAAATGTAGGAAATTTTGATACAAACTGTGACAAAATCAATTTTGCAGAGGGGACTGTCATACCAATTGCTGATCATACATGTATATCTACATATATATGTGTATATATGTATGTATCTCACTGAGTGAAAGGAGTCACACCTGGACACACTTAGATCTAAAAAGCCTAACAGAAAGACCCCAAAAGATCTCAAATGCGTTTTTGTAATACAGAATAAGATATACTACTATGAGAAACCCTGCCTTTAATAAATTTATAGCCTGTTGCACTCTTGGTTTTAATTCTAAAAATATTTCTTACTGCAGGATTACTTAAATTACAAGATAGTCGAGTTCTTAAGCCACCAGCTAAAGGCTTGGAACAGTAATTGCAGAAAGGAAGCAGTCTGATAATCATGTAACTGGAATGAGAGAGGAAATGAAGAATGATCTGTTGAGCAATGAAACTGAGAGGAGGGGAACAGAAAAAGGTAAATGTCTCAGTAGATGTGAAAGAGAAGGGGGAAATATTTTTGTGTAATGAAGAAACAAAAGTAAAGCATCAACAAAACCAATCCTGCTGTTTGTTGTATGCACTTGTTTTAGCAATGTTTTAAACTGCAGAATGAAATAAACATTTGAGTGTTAATTTTGGAAAGAGTTCCAAGTGGCTTTACCCTGATGTCTTAGTGATGGGAGGTAATATAAGGAAGCCAGAAAGTTTCGTTTGAGTTTTCACTTCCAAAATCTTGATTTCTTCCATGTACTTCTTTACTGGGAGCTAGTCTAATGTGTAATGTATCTGTAAATGCAATACTTCTTACTGTACAAGATACTAAGAAATTGTTTTCCTTGCAATAGAGAGATTTGAGTTTTTATATGTTTCTCAGTGAAGGTGATTGTTTGATAAGGTGCCAAGAATATTTTTTAGACTATTTGGATAAGCCAGGTGCAAGGCTGCTTCTCATGTAAATTATTTTCTATGTATTTCTGTGTCTGACTTTGAAGATGATACATTGAGTTGGAATGCATATAATCAAGTCTTCCTACTCTGAACAGGTTCTTTGATTTTATACATGTGATGCAACATTCTTGGGTCAGTCTTGGGTTTGATTCCTTTTTCTAGCAGGCTCAGTGGTGAATTTGCCAAAGCTATGTAGTATCTTCAAGAAAAATATCTAGAATGGTTTATTTAGACAAGTTTTGATATTTCTTCTTGCTATATTTAAAAAAAAAACCCAAAAACAAAACCCAAAAAACCCCGCAACCGCCTCCCAACAATACAACAGAAAAATCCCAAACCGACCCCACAACTAACCAAACAAGGTATTTTTTAAAATTAGTCAGTGAAATAGGCTGCACCAGTCATGAACTTGGGTGCTGGTCACTAGTGTGAGATAGATACCCAAAGGGAATCATGAAAGTTGGACGTTCTAGAACTGAGACAAAGAGAATTTTCAAGGAAATTTAAGTTTAGGCAGGTCAACCTAATTTTATTTAGAGTGGACAATAACTGTAGTTATGATTTGAATAAGACTCTTTTTTTTTCCAATTCTTGGGCCAAGCTAGAATTAAGAGTTTGTGTTTTAAATTGTTGAGCGGTTTTAAATACTATCAAATCCAGATTAGCATGTAAACACTGCATTTTGATCACTATATTTCTGCTATACTTTTATTTTAAGGATCTGCTTGAGACTTCTGTTGACAAGCTCAAGATGCATATTTAGGTTTTTATTATACTTTTCCTCCTAGTATTACAGGCCTTTTAATGATGTTTTTCTAAAGTCAGATATTTATCACCTATCTAATTTATCAGAGCTTAATGGTAGTTGTTAAGAAACATAGCCAGAGTTCTTGACATTGTTTGTTGTTATTCTCTAGAAAATTATGTATATCTCCAACTGCCTTATGACATAAGAATTTGCAGCTTCCTGGGATCTGATCCTGTGAAGTGTTTAGATGCTCTTAAGATGAGTAATGTTATTTACCTCTCCCAAGTGTAAGAGTTTTCAGGGTATTTATGGAAGTGGTTTTATCCTGTTTTGTTTCTGTACAAGTCATGAAGTTCATTTCCAGGATTTAAATGCACCATTTGTTATTTTAGCTTTAACTGACGTGTCAAGTGTGTCATTTTCATAACTCGTCTGTAGCACTATTTCACATTTGATACTTTCCTAACTAAGAAGGAAAGCTGCATGGTTTGTTTTGATATATGGCATGAATATTTATACTTTATCTGCATCTTTATAAATTTGCAAACAGTGAGATGAATGAAAGTAGTGAATCAGAGAGGACAGTGTGTGTGATACTAGCAGAAATTTGCTATTCAATTTCTTCTTAAGACCTGATGACTTAAAGGAGGAAGTAGACATTCACTTCAGTCAGACCCATAACTCTCAGTAATAGTGGAGGTTTAAGTTTTATCACTTTGTGGAGGCCTTTTGGCTTATTTCCAGACTAGTGTATAAAACCTGTGAGAATACTTAGAAATACACCACTTAAATTTTGATCTTTCACTTGTTTTGTTGCAATAGTGCCTCTCTGCCAATAAATTGCAGTATTTCCAGAAGTTATGTTTTTCTTTCAGATATGTCTGGAATTGTTCAGCTTTTTATGGAAATTTCTAGACTACACTACAATAAAGACCAAGCTACATATCTACCTTAGAAATTATGTTATGATGATTTCGAACTCTTACCCTTATTATCTCTTCCCTGTCTGAGCTTGGATTCCATTTTACAATTTTTTCTCTGCTTTTGCTTTACTGCAGTGACTCATTGTGTTCTGCCTCGTGCACCCTGAAGCTTAAAACTTGATGCCAAGTTGATTTATCACAATCATGCATTTCTAAAAACTTGGTTCTGCCTGTTAGTCAATAGAAGGAAAGCTAAAGAAAAAACATTAACAAATGAGAACAGTTTTGTGTGACCATTGCTCTTTGAGAATCATCTTGGTATTGTCACTTTGATCTCCCTGTTTCTTTTTTCTCTTTACAGAACAGAGCATCATTAAGAAATGTCAAATCAAGATATGTGATAATGTATTTTTGCTCTTATTAGTTTCTTGGAGCATTTTGCCTAAGCATAAAAGTGCTGATGAATAGCTTGCATTAAAAATGTATGGAGATCCCATAGCTGCAGGAAAGCTACTCTGATAATGTTGGTACTTACTTTAATATATAACAAAGGAAATGTTTTGAAGGTAATGTTACATGTAAAAAACAAACAGCATTCAATGCTTGTACATGATGTGAAATGACAAGATGGAGATACACAACTGCATGAGAAAAAGCCTTTTTTAAGGTTTTATATTGATCTAGTGGATGAAAAACTGAATTTTAGAAGCAAAGTCAACCATGACCTAGCCATTAACAGATCAGAAACAAGAGCATTGAATAGATTTCTTCCTCTCCATCTCTGTGATTGAATTTTTTTTTAACTGCTTAATTCACTCAATGAGAGCATTATATTTGTCTTGGATATTACTTTATTGAGCAATATATGTTATGTCCAGATAATATACTGAAGAACAGTGGGTTTTCATGTCTTTAGTTTTAATGTAACACTTTTTATTTGCACAGACTGAAAAACCCCATCAAATCATTTTTGATGGTTTTCAAATCATTGTATCAGGTTGAAGATTTTTATTATGGGTTTGTTTGGGTTTTTTTAGAAAACCTATTTACAGATTTCTTGTACCTTTCCTGAATCCACTTGAAGACAAACTGGATTATTCTGAGAAGGCAAATGCCTTTGGCAGCATAATGTACATTATTGCATGCAGCCTCTTTATATCTAGCTGGACTAGTGGATTCTGTAGTTGGTCGGTTGTACTTCCTTTCACACTGGGTCCCTCTTTTGAGGTTGAGTATCCTAAGCTTTTATAATCTGCCAATCTTCTTTATGGAGTGGGCTTGGAAAGCAGAGGGAAGGACTGCAGAATCATGGTAAACCAGTAGTACAGTCTGCAGTTACGGAATACACTTTTTACTCTCTGTGGAAGATGAGACTTATGTTCTGTCTCCTGGGGGAGTACTTAGTTTTGAGAAGGAGGTATTTATTTAAAAAGATCTGTCTCAAAGAAAAGTTTACCAACTATATTCAAATGTTATTGAAAGTGCAACTTTTCTCTGTTTTGTACTGCCCTCATTTGTAGCATTCAAATATTGTGGATTTAGCAGGGTGTGTTTATTAGTATGCAGAAAAAAAGTCTGCAAAATGTTAATAGCTTATCTGGCAAATAAGCTATGCTGACTCTTATTACCCAAATCTGTGGAGAGTTGAGTCAGATTTTGTTTATCTATGGACACTTCTTGTGTGTTTTCTACTATCATATAACTTATGATCCCTAAGGGGGAAACAATACCGCAGATATTTTTGGTCTGGAAGGCAGAGACCCTAGCACCGATTAAAAATCCTCACTTGACTTCCATGAAAAGAGGCATCTTTAAAATCTGAAAAATGTCAAGGATTTGATGAGTTTCCAACATCTGCATTTCCATTCCAAGGCAAACACACTCTGCATGGTTGCTGTCAAATTGGCTCATTGGTCTCATTTGGGGTCAGCTCTGTCTGGTTGTGATTATATGATAATATAATGAAATTCAGTTTTAGATTGGACGAGTTCATGGAAGATTGTTAAATGAAGACTATTTAATATATTGGTAGCATATTAATTTCAGGCATTCTCTGAGGTGAAATTAGCACAAAGTTGGGAGCATACTGAGTGGAAATATATTCTATGCGTCCATCGAACTTTGTTTTTTCCCCAGGCACTGCTGGAGGTCACTGCATCCAGTAGAGCAAAACCTTGTTGGTTTAGTATGTTCTCACTGTAGTCAGTTTTCCAGGACATGGGAGAGTTTTTTCTCGATAGTGAAGTGAACAAAAAGCTCTAAAATCATGACATGTTGGATCTGTGAAATCATGGCTGTTAAGACTGAGTGAATAAATTTAATGAGATCTTAATTGCTACTGTCTTGAAAAACTTCCACTGTCCATGAAATGTCCATGTTGCGCTTAAGCTATGAATAAGGCCTTACAAACAAAGTGGCATTAAGAGCAGATATTTTTGGGTATCTTGCAATTTAAACTCCTGGGCTGACCAATCTGTTATTTAAAAATGGCATAATCTGTGGAGCTAGCTGCAGCACTGCTCAGATTGTGAGACATTATTGGAAACGCCTGCAATATCAACTGTTAGAGAAAATATTTATCATTACAGGATCACAGAATGGTTTGGGTTGGAAGGGACTTTACCCACCCCAGTCAGGGAATAACTGTAGAGGAATCAATTCACTAATGACTGATGCTGCAAAGCCTTTTGTCTTGCTTAAAGACTTTTCATCATTTATTTTTATGTTCTTAGGTTCATGTCAGTAAGGAAAGGAGAAAGGAAAACTTAATGGCAAAATCAGTTCTGATCAAAAGTAGGCAATCCAAGCATTGTAAATCTAGGAAGCTCAAACTTGGTTTTCATGTAGCAGTCAAGAAATGTGTGCATTAGACACACAAAAGTTGAAGACTGAAATTATAACTGAATTTATGGCTTTTGGGGGTGTCTTGAATGGGCTTGATCTTTGGCCTAATTTGTTACACTAACTTTATAAATACACACATGTATATATAGATGTATACAAACAAAAACCCAAACAACTCTACTGTTTATTCCAAAGATGATAAAATATAAATCAAGATCTCTATCTCACCAGAGGGATGTCTTACAGAGATATGTTCCTCTGTGTTCTTTGCAATAGTAGTTGATCGTTCCTATTAAAGCCTTTTCTGCCTGAAATCCTGTAGTGCTTTTCACTCTCACTTAGAGATTCTATTCTTTGATAGGCCAAGGATTTGTCAGCAGGACTGGGAGTGCTAGGTTCACTTTCTACTTAGATTATTATTTATATAGGGTAAGAGATGCACATGATTACACCTATTGTTCACATTTTATAGAATTATCTTTTCCTTTAAAAGATAGTGCATCTTTTCCAGGAATGTTTAAATCACATGTTCATGTGGCACAATCTGAGACAAGCATGACTGTACCTCTAGGCTGACTTTTGTGTACAAGCCAGCACAAGGCATGCGCGGTGGCTTTTGAGATCAAGGTTAGGCTCTTGTTACATCTGGTTAAAAAATCTCCAGATGTGTTATGGCTAAAGTATCAGAGAAAAAGAACTATTTTCCTTGTGAATTATGAATAGAGAACTAATTTTTTATCTATAATTAGAATCATTAACAACATAAATCATCTAGGGAGGTGTGTATGAAATGCTATCATGGGAGGAGTAAAAGGTGCTACACAGTGTTGATACAAGTGTAAGCAGTCCTACTGTAGACAGTTTAAATTTTTTTGCCTTTTTAGATAGAATAAGCTTGGTTAATGATTTTACAGTGAATGCAGCTGCTTAGAGAAAAGCAAATAGAGAAGACAATGACTTTTCATGCTGATATAAAATGCAAAATACCATGCCAAAAGAGGTCCTTTTTTACTTCTCTAATGATGTTTTCAACTTTCAGTAACTCTTTTTAACTTTAAAGCAGGAACAAGCAACACAGCATTCCCAAGATACCTGATGGTTACTACAGTTGACTCCAGACTTTTTGTGCATTACATTTACATAGGTTGACTTACATTGTTACAGGGCTTTACCCATTTCTTTGAATGACTGCCTTGGACCATATGTCTGTCTTTTCTGAAGAGTAGAGCACTGCTTAAAGGGTACAGTTTGTACTGCAGTTGGGCAATTTTTAAAAAAGAAAGTAGAGAGTAACAGAGCTCTGCCACCCACAGCACTAATTAAATTTATTGATGTGAAAGAAAAGCATCCTCACAAGCTACTTAAGGCCGATGGACTTCTGGTTTTTTTTTGTTTATTTTGTTTTCAGCAGAGTAACAGGTGGTGAAAGCACCTAATGTTTTGAGGGTACTTGAGAAAATGCTGAGGATGATTTTTATCAAAACCCCTTTTCTGCTTGAGGAAAACTTGTCCAAAAAGCCTATATTTGAGTTAAATGTTGGAGGAACTTGTTTAATACCATAATGAAAGAATGAGTTGTGAGATTTATAGTGTATGTGAGTATCAGTCAGATCACCTGGTTCCTCTTATGGGGAAATTGCTGTGGTCTGTGGGGCCTCTCTGTCCAGGGAGTGGGACTGGGGCACTGGCTGGGGGCAGCCCCAGCCCTGGGGCATGAGGCAGCTCCATGGGACAGGCCAAGGTTGGGCTGGGATGCTGGCCCTTGGGTGAGGTTTAGGATCAGGCTTGGTGAGGGGAACTGGAGTCAGATACTGCTTCAGGATTGTTGGGCACGGCCATGGGGATGGAGTGGGACATCAATGTCTTCCTGTTTTCTTTGTGGAGTTTGAATGCAACCGTTGGTGTCATCTCGCACCCTGGTCCTGCATCAGACAGAAATTACTGTTTTCTGTCTCTTCCATTTCACAGAAATAAATGCTCATTTTGCCCTTTCAAATTCCCATTGTCAGTGATGTTTGCAATTTAATGTTCAGCCCTGATTCTTTGCTCTATCTGCCAGGTAATTTAGTACACATCACTACTGCTGCTGACAAAAGTGATTGGTTTGAATGAGCAGACTATGAAATTTGTTCTTAGACAATGTACTGCTTGTGTTGCAAGGAAAAAAGGCTCCCTGATGTCAGCCACATGTAAATTCTCAATTTCAATGAGAAAGGAAAATATCTTTGTTTTCAAAAATAGTCAGAATTTTCACAAGTTGATAAAGAACTTTAGTATATTCCTGCTGTGATAGTTGCCAGCTTTTTTGTACTTTGGGTGTGTGTTTGAATATGATCTTAACGTTATTTTTGAATTTTAAAGGTAGGTTCTAATTTCAGGTATTAATATCGGTAATGGGATATAATAGCAAACAACTTTTCTCTTAAAATAGCATTTTGTACTACATAGCTACTTTTGCACAGAAGAGTAATATGGGCTGAATCTATGAATTTGTAAATAAAGTGTCTGTTGAAAAACATGTATGAAAATTAAAGTAAGTCTGAAGTTGAGAGCCCTGATAGCAGAACTGCAAGACTGGAATGATTATCCTGAATGTCCCACCTTTTCAGAATGTCCATTTAATCCTGTCCATTCAAAATGTCCATTCCTTCTTTTCAGCATTTAATTTTTTGTCTCCCATGGTTGTTTTTACAGTTTTAATAATCTGGGATAAATATATGCTTAGATTTAGAGATGATTGATCAATCCAATGAATGACACTTAGTAAAATGTTCATGTTAGGGTACAGCAGGTTTCATATTTGGTAGGCAGGAATTTGCCTGTTTCTAACAGCAGAATATGGAAGATTTCTTTCTTTCTGTGCCTAGCTCTATTCAGCAAATATATTTCTAATACAGTAAGAAGTACTTTTGGGGAATTTAGCTTTGCTCTGTTTTTAGATATAACCATTACCCCTGAATATAACCATTATCCCTAACCTTTAATTTTCACAGATGAATGGTTTGCTACATATAATTTCAAGGACGTGGTACCTGAACTCCTGCTTAGCAATTGGTTAATCAGTCCAAGGCTCTCTCAGGTGCAAGTCAGCTTACATGCAAAACTATTCCATTACCAGGAGCCAGACACTTTATTTTTCTCCCTCCTAAGTCATACTTTTGCTGAGAGAAGTCAAAGACCAAATTAGCATCTGTAAATTGAGAATGCTGGCATTAAATTAAACAAGAGGAGTACAAAGAAAGTTTTTGGGTTTGAAAGTCTTACAAAAGCAGTTGCCTATGATTACTGCAGCTGAGAAGCAGCAGCTGTACTGACTTTACTGTATGAATTTAAAGAACTGAACTGCTCTCAGCATGTTCTCTAAAAGCTATGAGCTCTCAGTGAATGTTGACTTTGTTGTACGTTTATAAAGTGCTCACTTAATTCTGGTAGATCCATATTTCTTACATCATAAGCTGACCTGTGGAAGGAATAAGGAATTGGAGCAATTACACTTTGTGCATATTTTAAGGTCTAACTGATATTCCTATGTTACTCTTAGATTTCTGAATTAGAGAGTCTACAGTAAAGAATTTTTATTAAATGAAAGAACTGCTGAAGTGCCAGAGGTAAATACGACTGCCAATGCAATGGTGGGATGTCAATTTAAAAGCGGGGTTGTGATTACAGCACTTTCTGTGAGTCAGCTCTAACTCCATGAAGAGAAAGCCTGAACTCTGTCTCTTCAGGAATTTTCAAGAACATCAAACTAACATTGTATACACAGGCTTGACAAAAAGATGATGGATAGTAACAAACAATCATCATTAAAGACTAATGTGGGACACCTGTGAATGGGCATCTAGGCTTAGGTGGAAAGAGTTCAAAATTGACAGTGTGACCATGTTGTTGAACAAATACTTAAAACATAATTTAATTTTCTCTGATTTATAGGAAAGTGGCTGAGTGGCCTAGTTCCCAGCGGGTGGGAAGATGTGGCCCTGAAAGGTTTGCTTGAGACAAGGTTTAAGTACTGAGAGCTTCTGAAACAGTTCTGAAGAAGTTGTTCCTGACTGTTGCCCGAAAATGTGCGAAGACCTGGAGTGCTGAGGCAGACCTCTGGCCTCCTTACCTAGGCCCCTTTCTTTTCTCTTTGTACCAAATCCTTCCAAATACTGTTGCATGAAATGGGAATTTCCAGACATATCTGGAATTAGATGTTAATGATTCTAAGTACAAAGCCACTCATACTAAGACCTTACTTGCTTTTATTCCTTAATTATATTTGAATTTCACTCTAAAAATGATAGCTTTTCTGATTTTGTGTACATGCACTCAGGTATTACAGCCTTTATTCTCTGCATGAATACTGAGAGAGAGGACATGTCCTCTGTCTCTCAGAGGTGAAATGCTCAAATCTTGTTAATCACACTCTAAGTGAGAAAATACACAATAAGAAATGTCATGCTTTGAACTCAAGAACTTTATCATTTAACTGTTGAATAGTTTAAATCAATGTAAATAATTTTCCTAGCATTATTTTTTTTATTTTTTTTTCATATTATCTCACATGATTCTTTTGTTTGTGTGCCTGCTAGAATAATTATGTAAAGTTATTTTGTACTGAGACTGATCCTCATGTATGTCCTGTGGAGGGCAACAAGCAAGTGAAGCTCCTATAGGCATATTTATGTGGCCTTTGAAATGTCAGTGTATTCTGATGTAACCCCCTTCCTGTTCATGTCAGTATTGGTAATATCCTTTTTATCACTGGCAAAGGGACAGGACATATAAAATGTCAGCAAATATGTATTCGTTAACAGGAACAGTCAATAGGCAGCATTATTGGATTTACTGACCCTGATGGCGCAGCTGATAAGCCTTTTCTGGTCAGCAGCCCTCAGGGATATGAGGAAGCCAGCCTTTATTTTTCCTTGAAACAGGCCAATATTCTATTATCTTTGCTTTGGCTTTTTCAAATCTTTTGTAGTGTTGGCTCATGCACTTCCTCACATCTCGAAATAACATTTTCAGCAAGAATGAGCCAAGGTTACACCTTAGTAGCACACTAGCGTGCCAGTGAGCCAATGTGCTCTGGAACCAACCTTCCCTGTTCCATTGGCTTGTATTCTGGGATTAGAGATGTCTCATGAAGGATACTTAGTATGTAAAGCTGAATTTTAAGAATAAACTTCAGAAAGTCAACAGGAAATAAGTTCTGAACACTAAATGATGGATAGAATGCTTCTATTAGATTTGATTGCATAGAGCAAAACTGTGGGCTACTGTGTGTAATGGGTCATTAAACCCAATGAAATCAACTCTCTTAGGTCAATGCTGATGTTAGGCCTTTCATATTATTTGTAACAGGAAATATTTCATGGCGTCCTTTCAAATTAGAACCCTTTCACTGTTATTTTCCCACCTCCATTTCTTTATTGATGAGAAGGGACATGTTTGTCATAATATTTCAGAACTTTCTTCAGTTCATGCTTTAGATGTTTCTTTTGGAAATTCTTCTTTAGACTGACATTTTAGTGTCAGATGGGAAAGAAGATAGTTATGGAAATGGGATGGGAGAGTTATTTAGTTTCATATATGTGATAAAGCAGAGACTCCAAGTAAGGTTCTGGTTTTTTTAAACTTTTTTTCCCCCAGGTGTTAGTAAATGAAGTTCAAGAACACTGAATTTATTAATTTTAAGGATTTCTAACATTTTGCTTATGATAGCAAGCATATACTAGACTTATTTTAAACCCTTCTATAATTTGTCAGGTCATTGATATATGGAAATAACATTCTTATAATTTTAAATTTATATCTTAGCACCACTGCATACATACACATCAGCTGTATTTGGTTTCTGTTGTTCCTATTTATCCTCTGTTTTGTATATTGTTAAAAACTTGGTTTAAGAGTGATCTCTTTCAATCTCTTATAAGTCAGTGCTGCTGTCCTGCTGAAAATCTGAGGGTAGAGGTTTCATCAGCTGTCCCTTAGCTGCCCCACCCTCCTGATTAACTTTTCTCTAATCAGAACTTTTCTGCCTGAGAGCAGTGACAACAGGTTATAGTTGTAGCAGTACTCAGTATGGAGAGAAGCATCTCTGACTGATATAAATTTTACCTCCCGTTCAAATAGTTGTAGGCTGGTGTTAAATTTCTGCTTAGCTTCTCTTTAGCCTGGCCAAACAAGCTCAGCTCAGGTTTTCTGCCCAAAGCATTTAAGCTATTTTAAGATGCTTCTGCCTTCTGCAAATGAATATTCTTGTTCTTCTACTATGTCTTGTTTTATTTTCTGTGTTTTTACAGGCTTCTGAGTCTCTTCCTTCTTCCTTTGTCAACCCTTTTAGACACAGCTGGACCATAATTCTGTACTTATATCATTCTATCTCTCATGCCTTTGAAAATTGATTGTAATCTTTAGGTAGATAATTCTTTATAAACCATCCTTTTGACAGAATAGGTGTTTTGTCTGTAATGTTACCTTCATGGGTAGATACAAATGCAGAATATTTAGTGGATTATGGAAAATATTTTTAAGTGAGCTATTTTGGATCGTTTAAGTTACAATAGCTTGCTACTAATGAGCGCATCTAATAAATTGGCAGATAAACAGCAGCTTGATGTTTTTCAGTGTGTATTTAGAAACTTTCCTTATAAATGTCATGAAGATTTTCACAGTAGTGTCTCAAGTGCACTGGCATATTTGTTATGCAGAGTCAGTGGCTGTCAGATTGCTTTCTTCCAACACTTAATTTTCACTATTTGGGCATGAGCTTTCTTGGGAGATAAATTTTTTTTTAAAAAAATCTCTCTTTTGTCCCTTTTGTGTTTGCTATGAGATAATACAGTGAAAAATTGCCACATAGAATTCTCTAGCCTATGCTTCAGATATTGGGGATGGAACTATGTTTCAGCTGACCTCTAGATCTGTGGCACAAATATGAATATAATTATTTTATTTATGCAAGATGCCACTTAGGGAAAGAAGCAGTGTATCAGTGGAACTCAGAATATACAGCAAGTGAGCTCATAAGAGCTCCCATTTTTACAGGCTCCTAAGTCACAAGAGCTCATTTTGTCTGCAACGAATATGTTTACAAATTCAATGGCAGCGATTAGGAATTTTCAGTTCCACTCAAACTCTTTGGTACTCATTAGGTGATGGCATAGAAAGAATTGTCTGGCCTCAGTGTCTCCCACTGCCTGTGCTATATGCAGCCAGTACGCGTCACTAGCAAAGAGTTTGAAAAGGGGCCCTAAATCTTTATGCTAAGATAAAGGGATAAAAAAACAGTCAACACAGAAAGCTGGTGATGGACTGTGTGTGGTGGGCACATCCCAGAGGGAACGTTTGAGGTTCTTCAGAATCAGAGTGTGTTTTTCCAAGGCAAATGTCTGACACTTCTTTGCTGTTTCTGTTACGCCTGAGTGATGAATATCTAGAGTAAAATCTTTTAAGGGAAACATGGGAAGTGTTAAAAAGTCATATACTGTCCTAATAAACCTTGTATTTCTGTCACTAATTTGCTTATTTTATAGAACTCTGTGTTGAAATGAATTGCTACAGTTCTACAGAAATACAGTTCACTTTGGGCTTCCACATTCTTCTCCTGCTATAATGCTGTGTTTCTGTTTTAATCATCAGTGAAAGAAGACTGGCAATTTCAGTTAGCCACAGCATAAGGAACACTGCTTTAAGTGTGCCAGGCTACTTAGTAGTAGATTTAGCTTGAAAAACAGTCTGTACTTTTTGCTTCAATCCAACATTCATTTTATTATCCGTTCCAATGCTTTTCTAGTAGGGAATCACTGATGTAACTTCCTGTACTTCAAGGACATTTTTAGCTAGTAGATATATTTTTGGAATATAATTTTTGTATGTACTTTTTAATCTGTTTTTTTCACTATAAGATATTCAGGCTGCTTTATCTGCTTAGAGTGATTTGGGAAAATTGAAAACCATGGCTTCAAAATTTCAAGGTTGATGACAATAATATAGTTAATTGCTTGGTGTTTAAATATAATTGTTCTTTTCCATGTTGAAGATGGGGATGCTGTCCAGTGACACTATTGAGGTAAAGAGTTGTAGGTAGCCTCCACTCTGCTTCCAAAAAGTATCCCATTGTATACATTAGATAAAAGATCTACTTAAGGAACACTAAAATTATCATATTCTTCAGGAGTAAAAAATACAATGTGCAAAAACCTATGCAGTGCTTCACCTAAAGTGAAAGTCTGCATCTTATTCCATTTACCTTCTTGCTTCTATAAGTCTGATCACATATTTTGATCAAAATACATGTTTTGATGAAAATATATATTTCAGGAAGGATACAGCTTTGATTACAGCATGCTTGAGTGTCAGATGCTGCACAAGATTATTATAATATCTGTGGTTCCACAAGTATTGAATGAAAATACTAAGTTGTTGAATTGCTGCTTAGCTTTTCTAGCTGAAAGCTTTAGTAGGTGATTTGATGTGTTGTTTCCACATGTGTTAGAAATAACTTAGTAAACTTCCTTTCCTCGCCTCCACTGAGAAAAAGTGAAAGCAAGTATTGATATAGGAGACCTGCATCACAATATTTTAATTTAATTGCATTGGAATTAACTGGGTTGGTTTGCTGATTTGTTTGTTGATTTGGTAATTTTAAACTGCTATGATGTCTTAAAGGAATATGTGCATGGGCTAGACTTTCTGGCATCCAGAGTTATTTGTGCCAGTGAAACTTTTGGATGAATACCTTTGTCATATTTGAGGACAAAAAGCTCAAAGGCAGGATGGCCAGCAGAGGGGAACAAATCATAGGGCACTATAGAGGCACAGGTAGACTCCGTACAGTCCAAAATCAGGCTGACACAGGTGGTGCTGCTTGGGAATCTTTGTTTTGATCAAAAAATCTTTGTCCTGGCATTCTTAAACATTGTCTGCATGTTAATGGTAATCCTGATGGAAAATAAAAATGTAATTTGAAACGTTGGGGTTTCTCAAAGAGCACTGCTAATTAGTTTTAATCTGCTTTGAGGTTTTTTTGAGTTTTTTGTTTTGTTTTGGATTTTTGTCAATTGTTAGGCTTTCTGGATAATTTAGGGCATTACTATACTAAGAAAATCAGAACTGAGAACAAGTAATCCTGGCACCGTGCTAATTATACGTAATATTTGTATAGTTTTGTACCTCCAAAAGGGATAGATATCTATTACAGCTATTTGAAAATCTTAGCTCGTGTCTTGAGATGGGAAACTTTCGGATTAAATGTAACACTTCTGATTAATTTCTTTTAATGATGGGATGGCTGTAAGTTAGAGAGCAAGTTTTTAGGAAATGTGGATTAATTTCACTCAGGACAAGAATTTTCCCGTATGGGAAGCAGACGTAATTGGCAGTGGCAGCTGCAATGCAGCGTAGCTGGTGGGGATCCCCGTGCAAGGGCTGCGCCACAGACGCAGCACATGTCCAGCTCCCGGCTGTGCATCCTCCTCTGGCATCGCTGCGGGGCTCTGCTTGGTGCTGAGGCCCATATTGTTCTTGCTCAGTGCAGGAGGGAAGTACAACAGCAGGAGAGAAGTACAACAAAGGCTGAAGGGGTAGAAGTTATGGTGGATGTAGACCTACCTGTCCCACTGGTGACAAGCATCCCTGGTTAGTAATGGTTTTGCCTCATGAAAATTGTTGATGGTAGCTGTGCTCTCCCCATTCAAGAAAAGGCCACTCAAATGGGAAGAAGTGATGGAAGTTTGTTCTTTCTTGGAAGTCATATAATTTTTATTTTCTCTCTATGCTCAGGTTTAAAATACTTTGGAAGTTTATTTAATGATGCTATGATGGAATTTACTTAATATTTATTTCCCATCATAATAAAGTTATTGCCCGTCTGTACTCCATCTTTAGTTGTATGTAGTGATAGATAGCTCCACTCCACAGAGTAGTGATGGACGTGATTGCTACAGATGATTTTTCAAAGCTGCAAACTCAGAATGAATAAATAGTCCAGGAAAGAACTGCAATCTGAAAGTTTTACCTTCAAACTGGTCCCTGAATTCTAGGAAAACAATTCCTTACATGGTTTTCTTCAATTTCTGGTGGAAAAGCTATGCACATGTGTCATTTATGTACAGCTAGTCTAATTTGTAGTGTATCCTAATTATGTTTGTATTACTATTAGTACTCTATCATTTACGCAGCCTTTCTGAGGGGACTTGAGCGAGAGAAAGTAGAAGTATGACCACCTAGTGTGGGAGAGGAAAAAGGGAACCCTTCCCCAGGAGCATAACCCAGAGAGCTTCTTTCCTCTCCTGTTTCTTGTGCATGTCTTGTTTTTCCATTTCACAACTGTACATATCAGTATTGGCCATTTACCGTACACTTCCATGCATAGCTTGAAAACAAGATGTTACTTTTTGCTTCATGTGACCAATAATTAATGTTCTTCTTGACTGATATCCAAGATCGATATCAGACATTCCTAGTTTTCATAAATTGCCTCTTTAAAGAAATAGTTTATTTGTGTGGTGTGGTTTAAAATAATCTATTCACTGGTTGCTTATACTGGACTGTGGCATAGCTAAGGCATTGAATCATGTTGACATTATTTAGCATAGTCTCCTCTTTTATGACTTGTGTTACAGCAAAGTTGAATCCCTCTGTGTTTCTTGCAGCAAAAGAAAAATTAAATTATACTTCTGTTACTGATGTCTCTATGTTAAAGGGTTAAACTGCTCTGGCGTGGCTGAAAGTGGACAAATTCTCTTAATTAGGAGCTGCTTTAAATACATTCTCACAGGGATTACCAGCATTTCAATGGGGCAGTTTTTTTGGTTCCCTTACCAATACCTGGATTTGTATATCCGCCTGAAGTGTTTATGACTCTTAGTTCCTGTGACGGTGTCTTTAACATACAGTATTTGGTTCATATGACTCACTGCCTTTGAATAATTCATTTCTTCATTGTTTAAATATATTCTCCCAGTAATTTAAAAAGATTTTTTTCCTAACATTGATTAATTCATTAGCTGGCTTTTTTTGAGCCAGTGAAAAACCAGGCAAATTAATCTATGTGTGGAGCTTTTTTTTTAACCTCAGCTAGCAAAGAGAAGGAAGAGGTGATGTAATTCATGGTGCTTTAGGTCCTAAACAGGAAACAAATACATGGAGCTGTTGACATATACAACAACTTAGAATGTAGGTCTTTGGTTGTACCTGCTAAGTGTGTATGTATGAGGAATAAAATGCAGTCTCCATGAGGGCTAGGCAGGATTTCTCCTGTGAGCTGCTCTGAACATGAAGGTTACCATGTATCATCCTGCAGAGTAGGAGGTGCTTGTGAAACAACCATGCATAACTTCAGATAATGTTTGGATCAGCATGGCTGTGGGTGGTAGAATCAGGGACCCTGATACATACTGAAAAAAGAGCTATAAAAAAACTTGTCAGCTGAGGTAATGTAGACAAGTCATATAACATGTAAAAGAACTTACTGAACTGTGAAGACTGACATTTGCATCATAAAATCAGGCTTTGTTTAACTAAGTTAATGCATTTGAAGCTTGTTCTGTCTTTTGGTGTAATAAAATAGCAGCAATGAATGATTAAACTGAAAAAAAATTGGGTCCTATTTTTTTAAACCACATCAGGTTTAATTCAGTGGATATATTAATTTTGCATTTTTTCCGTTGTTGAAAGAAATGAAACGTTTTCATGAACACTGTTCTTATGCATGGCACCAAGTTTGACATTCAATTGCAAGTAATTTGAATTGTGCATTTCCTACAAAGCAGTTCTGAGATCCTGAATGGAGTGTCCCTTTCTTCCCACCTCCTTTCCTTCTCCAAAACTAAGGGACCTTTCCTCCCACCATTTAAAACTAGTGGTTTTTGTTGTTGCTATGAAATTACTGGATAGCTTGGGCGATGAGAACAATGCCAAATTTCTCTTGTGCTTTCTCCTCTCCCATCAGTTCCTTCATCTCAGCAGCAGCCATTTCACCACTCTATTTATATTCCCTTAATTTCTGCTGTGATATAGACCCTTTTTGCATGAAAAATTATGTGGATGTTTTTTTCACTTAGGCAAAATTTTTTCCTAACTCGATAAGCTTATGATTCATTAGGTGACTTTTCCAAGTGTCCCTGTTTCACTGTTATAACATCTCTCAGGTGAAGAGAAAATGAGGTTGAATTCTCAGAAGTAGCCAATACCTAGCTGATTGATTTCTGTGTGCTCAGCCAACACTTACTTGAAACTTACTTAATACCTATGTCTGCATCTGTGGTCCCTTCAATAACTCCCAGTCCCTCCTTTTCTCTATTCTTTACTGTCCTTTTATGAAAGCAAAATTGCTTGTTTTGGCTGCTCAGTAGCAGTATTTTAAAATAATTCCTCAGAGAAATTTTCTTTTACCATAGGTTCATACTTTTTTTACATTAATCTATATTAGCAATTCTGTCATAGTGGTAACAAGCAGATAAAAGCCTCCATGCAGGGAGAATATTTAGGAAACTCCAGCAAAATAATTGAAAAGGCATACTGTGGGGCAGAATAAAATGACCAAAAAGAACATATTTTATTTTCTACTTATAATCAGGATTTTGTGGCTGTAGCCTCCAAAGATCAGAAGTTTCCTGTGCTTCAAGGTTGGCTAAAAAACCCCGCAGATCAAATTAGCAAAGTGTCCAAATGATCACAGTGGCTAAATTATGGTGATTGTGTAATACTTAGAATACAGCTTCAAATGTTCTTAAACTTGCTCTGTTAAGGGTTGCTAAAGTTTATGGGCATAGCTTGACGCTGCCATTTTCTGCTGACCCCATTAGTATAACCTCTTCTCCTATTCTGTCCTAGAGTGGATTTGTTACAGGTGGCAAGTCTTGATAATTGTGGTGTGTGTTTCATATTATTTAAAAAGTAGGTAGTATTTACTTAGCTCAAATAATTGTTGAAAAACATTTCTTAAAGCACCTTTTTTGTGTGTGTGGTTGCATGCTAGTATTTAATTTTAATGATTATAAAGCTTTTGGGTACCAGAGTAAAAACCACTGTGATAGAGTTCTTGTAATGTGAGTTACCTCTGAGACTGCAGGACCAGAAGTACTCTACACTCATGTAATCACTGGTGAATTTTCGGTAGGCAAATTGCAGTAGCAGTGCTTAAATTGGTTTAGGGCACTAGGGAAGACATCTTAAACATTTTAATAAATAGAAAGAGTTTTATACCTATACCAAAAGATAAATTTCCCAGTGAAATTACTTTCTTTTATGAAGTGGA
Organism: Oriolus oriolus; assembly: GCA_013400235.1. NCBI lineage: Eukaryota > Metazoa > Chordata > Aves > Passeriformes > Corvidae > Oriolus > Oriolus oriolus. The sequence continues at coordinate 182,779 of VXBT01000316.1, forward strand.
GAACACCATGTTCATCTTTGCATGGTTTCCTGAAATTTAATTTAACCTTCCATCTGCCTTGCATAGCAGCCCACCAAATTGTGCTTTGCCCAGCTTGCTTACTTCAGCAAGACAAATGCCTGAGACAGTACTGGCAGTATTTCTCTCAGCTATTTTATATAACCTAGGTTTTCCTACCAAACTGTAGTTTTAGGGTAGAAGCAGCACATAATATGCATTTTCCATACTTCTTTTAAATATTTGACATCTTTCTAGTGACTCCTCACTCTTTTATCTTTCTAGTTATTTTTCCCCAGCAGCTTCCTCTCCTCCCCAGCAGGTGCCAACTTGGCACTGTGCAGGCTTCCTCTGAACTTGGTGCTGTGGCTGTTTCCAAGGCTGTTTAACAGGGAGCTCTTATGTGAGCAAGTGCAGCTGGAATTTTGCTCTTCCTCCTGCTCTCCGCGGTGCTCCCCCTGCTTTTCCCCCCGGCTCGCTCGGCAGCAGCAGTGCCCTCACAGCCTGGTGAGCCGGGGAGCGAGAGCGCTCTGTCACCTGGCAGGAGCCAGCCTGGCGCCCGGCTGGGCAGCCTGCCACGGGAGCCTGGAGAGATGCTCCCTTCAATTAGGGGAACATGCACCACACGGGGCTGGGGCTGCACAGAGCTGCCATGCGTCTTTCCTAGCTGAAATGGCACACAGAACAGCCACCGGTCTGCCCTCTCTCGCTTGCATTCCCTTCTGCACGAGTTTTGGAATAAAATCCTGTGTCTCTCATGAACCACGCAGGGAAATGGTTTCTGCCTTTCTTGCTTTAAAAGCAATAAACTTCTGCCATAGCTGATGGGAGAATGGAGATAATGAATCTATTCAAGAAGAAATAACAATGATCTTGGAACGGATTACTGCTTTGGTGTTAAAATGGAATAAAATGGCACTACTGCCTGTTGTTAATTTTATTGTTTTCTTATTGTATCTGAACTATAAAAAAGGCACTGTGAACTTTATCTTATAAAGGAAATAAGATGTTCAAGCGCAAGAAAGATAACAAAAGAGGGCTATATTATCACTTGTTGCAAATTTTATCTATTTTGGAGTGAAGTTTTGTTGTGTCTTAATCATTATTAACTAAAATACCTTCACAGCAGATAAGTAAATTTTTATTAGAAAAGTGTGAGGCTTAGTTTTAATATAAGCACTAATATTCGTATGAATGGAGGATTAGCATTTAATATTAGCGTTAATATAGGCTTTAGTATTGCATTTTGGAGACAGTAGAAGTCACAGGGATGTAAATTACCCAAGGTTTTATAATAAATCAGTGGTAGAGAAAGAACAGGTGAGCATCCAGGCACTGCTAGAGCTTTTTTATAGAGAGGCTGGAGAATTTCTGGAAAATGAATCCTTAAACAACCTGTTTCTTGTAATCTCAGTCTCTTCTTTCTTGCACAGTAATTAGGGGAGGGAGACTGGGGAGAAAAAGAGAGGATTAGTAACTTCAAAATTTACTCAGACTGTACAGATACAAGTGTTAAGTTTGCATAGATGTGACATGAGGAACCAGTGCAGTCTAAGGGAGAAAATCTGCAACGTAATGAGAAGCCTCAATACCAACAAAAGTGTAGATTAAAGTCCAGCTCATGCTTACTGTATGTGTCTGTGTGTAATCATGCATATGTGCTGTTAGTGGAGAAGGAATTGGATATGCAGAACCTCAGCACAGCACCTACTGCTCTCTGAAAGCTGTTGTGGTGGAGATGTCTAGCCTAGACTGAGCCTCCTGGAGTGGCACTGAGTGTCAGAAGCCCATAGCTGCATCCTGTTGAAACAAAATGTAACTGTGCCCTCAAAGCAGGTAACACACAGGTACAGTCTGACAGCTGAAGCATTCTGCTTTAGACATGCTCACACTTTCCTAAGGAACAGGATCACTGTAATGCTCATTTATTGTTGCTTCCTTGGCTATACATGCAAATTTGGTCCTCTGAATTTTTAAATGATCATGGTGCGCAGGGAACCACATAGAGGGGTGCTTTTCTGGGCTTGCCCGTTCACTCCCTCAAAGTGCATCTCCCTCACTGCCACTCTTTATCACTGCTCTCTTTAATTTTCTTCTCTGCACTTGATTAAGTAGAATATTTACAATGTTATATTTTGGCTTTAGTTTTACCTGGGCTGTCTATTTGGAAAGTTACTTAAGGGTTTGCATCACATGCTGTGCTACTTTAACTGTGTGGTATTTCAAAGAAGTTGTATGGTTTAAAGTCGTAAGGGATTAAAGTAGGAAGGGATTAGGATCAGAATGTCTGATTAAGAAGGCTGGAGGTATCCTGGAGTGCATTGGGAAGAGCACTGCTAGGAGGTCATGGGAGGTGATCCTGCCCCACTACTCAGCCCTGGTGAGGCCTCAGCTGGAGTGCGTGTCCAGTTCTGGGCTCCTCAGGACAAGAGAGACATGGAACTCCTGGAACAGGTCCAGTGGAGGGTGACAAAGGTGATTAAGGGACTGGAACATCTCTTATGAGGAAAGATTGAGGGAGCTGGGCCTGTTCAGTCTCAAGAACAAAAGACTGAGAGGGGACCTCACATGTGTCTATCAGTATCAGAAGGGAGGGTGTCAAGAAGTTGGATCCTGGCTCTTCTCAGTGGTGCTGAGCAATAAGACAAGAGGCAATGGGCAGAAACTGATCCACAGGAAGTTCTACCTGAACGTGAGGAAGAACTTTTACTGTGCGTATGACCAATCACCAGAACAGGCTGTCCAGAGGGGTTGTGGAGTCTTCCTTACTGATTCACTGATCACAAGCGTGGAAGAGACTATCTGTATATGCATTTTTCTCTCTCAAAAACAAACTGCAAACTCTTTCCAGAAAGCATATTTCACAGCATGATGGTTAAGTCCCTGCATTTTGGGGACTGGAAATTGTGGGACTCCTTTCCTTCACCTTTTAGAGCATTTCACTGTTGGTTCTGTTATTTGTAGGAAATTGAAATTTGTTTCAAGGCTTCATTTTTTTTCAGTTATGCTTTGCTAATAAGAACAGAAAGCCTCCATGTGAGTGTGTGTTTTAAATGTTTAAATCTGTCTACAGAGATCTGGAATTACTTAGTCTGCCTTTGGATCAAATGGATTGAATATGAGCAGTGCTGGCCAAAACAGCAGTACCGTGCAGTACTAAAAACACTTCTGCACTTACTAGGCTTCTTTTACACACTCAAGATGTGGTGACCCTAAATGTCTGAATCTACAACTTCGAGGCAAACTACACTGCTCATCAGAAATTTGAACCCATTGTCTAATGCTAAGTTGTATTAAAAAGTTTGGGGTGGTGTGCGTGGAGGTTGTTTATTGAATTTTGATGTTTACATCTCTGTGTAAATGTAGCTATTCTTGTTACTGCTATTCTATTGGTCTGCATGTTGTCCTGAGAATATGCTTGAAAATATTTTTTTGTAACAGGTTCAGTAATCAAAATACCAGATTCTGGAATAACTCAAGAATATACGCTCACTAGTAGGTACATTGTAAGATGTGTAAATCTGTTTAATCTGTCTACTGTGAAAAGAATAATTGAATAGGTTTGCAGCAGTTTTACAGACATTATGAAGCATATATGAGTCATGCACGGTCCATGAGGGAATAGAGACAGGATATATAAGGTACAATTATGGTATCATACACTGGTATTTCTGCTAGGCTTTATACCAGATGCACTACTTGGTTAAATTCTCATGCTCTGTTGGAATAGTTGTAGCAAAAAATCTGCTTTTACAATTCTCCTGGAATTTTTTGAAAGCCAGAAAATACTACACTCCTTTATCACTGCTGCCAAAGAAAGAATAGATGTCACTGATCTTGATAGTGGGCATCACTTACTTGAAAAGTTAACAGGTTTTCCCAGTTCTTTCAACACCTGTCAGGAAGACTGCCTAAATCAATTCATAATGGGCAGAGCCTGACCAACAAGTTAAAATTATAGCTTATTTGATTGTCCTTGCTGTGTTTCCTTTTCCTCTTTTATATGTTTCTCTGTTTTCCTTCCTGAGATTCATTACCACCAGCAGCAAATGGTTTGAATGAGAGGACAGTTCACTCTGATTCTATAGAGTTGTATATTTGTGTTTTCCATTTCACAAAACAAAATAAATAATAAAAAATACATTACAATGTGTTTGCAATAGATTGAATCTCCACTGTAAGAGTCAGCCTTGTTTCTTAGCAGAAATCTAAACTATTCTCCTGACAGACATTGTGGAAGTAGATAGTATTGTTGTTATTGTTGCTATTATTATTATTTTATTAGATGTTTTGTGCCTTAGGGAAAGGAGTATGGGGTGGCAGTTGCTACGGAAACTGGGTTGAAAGAATGTTATCGAGAATCCATGAATCTGTTTCTGAGACAGCTGTCAATGTGGACAAAAATTAGATCTATCCTCATTAGTTAGGTGCTTTCTTTCAGGGGGTGGTGGTTATTAATCTGACATTTTCCATATTTGAGAGATTTTCTTGTGCAATTCTCCTTATTTACAAGAACATGATGGCTGTTAATGGAGTCAATGTTTTCATTAATTTCTTCTTGTTATATGTTCTAATGCTAAGTGAAGTTTGGTCGTTTTTTTTTTTTTTTTCCTCCCGAGACGCTACTAAGGAAAATAAGTTGTTTTTTGTTTTTAATTCCATGAATGCTGATGGCATATTTTCCACAAATACGTGGTGGTAAACTCATAGAACAGAATATGGACTTTTTAGTGTGCCCAAACTCTTCATCCTTATGGGTTGGTCCTTGGGGTGATAATTCAGCCATACAGTTTTTTCATAACTCTAGCTGTTCTGCCCCATTAGTCTTATACCCTAATCTCCTCTTTCTGTAGCTCTGCTATGCGTAATGTAGAGAATCCATTTTAATCAGCCAGTGTCATCTTAGCCAATTGCTGCCTTTGGGGAACTGAATGCAGACTCCTAACTCTGCTTTTTTTCAGCAGATGCTTGCAAGGCATTTCAACAAGTGTACAGTTTTCTTAGTAGGGAAGCAGTGGTCATTCTGTCTTCATGTCCTCATGTGCTCTGGAACTTATTCATATGCTGCTTGTTTTTTACTTCTCAAACACTCTCTTAAGGGACGTTTTTAGGACTGAGCCCATCTCATGTAACCTCTAGATGCTAAGTTTCCCCTATATCTGCTCATCGTAAGAAGAGTTTATTTGGCTAGTAGTTAATCTTGGCCAGCTGGACAAGTAAGTATTTTCTATGTGATATTTGGGTGTATTCTGAGTGCTTCATGATTCATTATTCTTTTTTGTCATTTCATTATATTTCAGTCTTTATCTCTGTTTTGGTTAGTGATAGTCAGAAATTTTCACTGAGAGGGGAGAAACTCATCCTGAACTATCCTATAGTTAGAAATGTCTTGTTACAAAATACTGTAGGGCTTTCTAAGCAAGCTGGGAAAGAGAACAACTGTTTTCTCATTGTATATGGAAATAAAAGGAGATAATTACCCTAAAAGGTTGAGGCTTGCCAAATTTAAATTAGAAATGGGTACTTTTTAACGTGAATGAACATGATGAACTGCTAAAATAAACTGTCATGAAAGGTGTATTTTCTTATATTTTGATGTAATTTCTATCACTTTTAGAAAATATGCCTTAGCCAAATACAAGTTAAACTTTAATTAAATACAAATTAATGAGCTCAGTGTAAAGGCAAAGCACTGACAGGCAGAAGTTGGATTATGCAGAATGCTCACTTCATCCTCAGCTTTAATAAATCAATAACAGTGCAGCTTTCTCTTGTTTCCCTTCTATTTATTACATAATTCAACAGATGAAACTGACCATAAATAGTATTTTTGTAGTTGTTTTCATTGCTAGCTTGTGTAAAAATTCGTGACAACTGAGAGAAAAGTGCTGGAGTTGAATGTAGGACTCTATCTCCACATTTCTATAGCAACTCCTTAGTGCAAACCTGTAGGCTGTGAACAAACTGCACTGTAGCTGTACTGCTATGCTGTCACTTCATTAGGCCCCTCTATGTCCTGTTTTTACTGAATCCTGTCATTCCACTTGAGATTTCATTCCTGTAAGCAGGATCTGGTGTTGCATGTGATGGTTTTTTTCAGGATGCAAATAGCTACTTTCTTCAAGCAACCAGATATGGCAAAGTAATTTCATTATGAGTGATCTAATAGTAGTGAAATTCCTAAAATACTCTGTTGCTTGGTAAAGTACTGGACTAGATTAACTGAACCTGAAGTGCTCTATCTCTGTTTATGATACTTTGTACTAATGCCGTCATCTTGTTTTGGATTTACTTGCCTGCACAAATAAATGTACAAGTCTTCCTACCCTGCTACATTTTCCCTGTGCTGATAAGGTTGCAGGAGGAAAACATTCTAATTTGCAAAGGGTGGAAATTGTATAATGGGATTAAGCAGTTTGTGACATTTGCATTTTAAACCGCTATGTTTAATGACTGTATGAGTAGGTTCAATTTAACTTTCATTCAGGATGAAACTTAGTCATTATGACTGTTCAAATGTCGTTTCTCTACACCTGTATATATGCAGTGTTAGCTGATAATAGTTGTTGACTGAAATTTGATCATCAGACACCCATTTCATCTATGCTGTTTTTCATTTTTGAAATTGATTTCAATGATTCAGACTCAGGGGGTTGTTTGTTAAGCACAGTTTTGGTCATTCAGTTCTTGAACTCATTGTGTCAAATGTTCCTAGAGCTGCATTCCACAGTTAGAAATCTGTGTCTGAGTGCAGCAAACTCCTGATACCTGCTCCAACACTTCAGTGCAATGTATGCTATTAGGAGATTAGCAAGGAAGCAAAACAAGAGCTCTGTTCACTATAGCGTACCTTCTACAATAATTTTACAGGATTTTCATGTTCATAGTTCTTTTTAAGAGCAACAGAATCAAAATAAGGAACACTGCTGGCAGATAAATACAAATGCTAAATAAAAGTTTCCTGTGGTAACACTGAGAGAAACTTAGGCTGTTGCTCTCAGGTGATATTTGCAGAGGAGCCTGAGATCTTAATGAAGCTTATTACAGATTTATTTATAGACATACAAATACACATATATACACATACAAATATCATCTTTCAGTTGATACCTTTTCTTGAATACTGTTTTCAGTGGCTTAGTTATGCATATGCTTTGAGGAACATTGCATTTAGAAAAAAATCAGTGGAAAAAAGAGCTCCTCTTTTGCTTAAAATGCTTTCTCGAAATTATTACAAAGGACAGGCCATATTTATCCCAGGATTTTATTCAAGTTGTTTGGCTCAGGCTTTTTATAATCTGGTTAACCAGTGATCAATGGTCCTTGATACACTTTGTGACTTATCTCAAAATCATCCACATTTTCATCTGGAAGATGAGGCTAGAAAACTCACAAGTACCACCTTTCATCTACTCTGTGCTTCCTATGAATAAAATTATTAGGAACAACATTTATTCTTATTGTAGTCATGGGCTTAAAACACTGCAGAAAGTTCCTACATAATTTTATTTATGCAGGGATTTCTGGTGGATCCTAGAGGGCTTATAAACCCAAATGTCACTGGAATTCTGGGGAAGCTTCTGAGAATCTCAGCCATCTCATTGTGTCCCACTTCACTGTCAGTTTAAAAGGTAAAAAAACCCAAAAACAGAAAAAAGAGGGAAACAGAAAACCCCTCACACTTGGTGATTTGTTCTTGGTTACTATAGTGATGAATCCTGTATGAAAACCCACACAGTTCTGACTGAAATCCAGACATGCAGATACTTGTCAGGAAAGAAAACAAAGAGAGAATAAATTCAACAGTATAATATTGAATGGTGGTGTGAACAGAATCTATTTGGATGAAATTGTTTACCTGAATTTTAATCTGGATCTTATTGTTTTGGACACAGATATTAAGTAGTTCTTTCAGACTGTAAGCATAGAAAGCAAGAGTACTTAGTGGGGTATGGTGCAGGCAGTCTAAAATTAAACTCAGAGTATAGTCCTGGCTGACATTCCCAGGGAGGATGACATCTTCAGTATTCAATCTTTTCTCTTATACGTCATTTATCCAAATGTAGGGACCATAACAAATATTTTCACAGTAGACTCTTCAAAATTTCTAAACATCTATCTTCTTGGATCTTTGGTTTCCTTTTCTTTCTAGTAAAATTAGGTCACTCTCTCAATGTAGCTTCTGTAGGCTCGGAGGCTGGCTTTTGCTTCTAGACTTAACCCTGTACCTTCTAGGTCTGTACCTGTAAGCCTGGAGTATTTCCAGACCTTCTTGAAGCTATGAGGTTTCCTGCAACTTGTCCCCAGAGCATTTTGTCCTCCCTGAGGCAGTGACAGGAACTTGGATGTTCCTTTAGCTTCTTCTCCAAAAGTATCCTGTCCACATTATTTTTGTTCCTATTCCGTTGAACTGTGAATTTTTTCTCCAATTTTCATTGTTGTTCTGTTGATCTTTTCTGAATCCTGATTTTTAATAGGGTTGTTATTGAGTTTAAGAATTTTCTACTGTTAAGGCTTTTAGAAAGCAGTTACAGATTCTTGTATTTCATAGAAATATATAGTTTGTTGAATTTATGATTTAAATGATGCCATGAGATCTGTTTGATTTGCTTCCCACCTGGTAAAGAGCAGGGTCAGAAGGTGCAGGCAGCTCTGCTGCCTGGAGTGATTCTGGCTCCGGAACTTGCCAGACTTCAGTATTTCTGGGTTGGGGGAAGCACTAAAACAAAGATCTAGTCTGCTGAGATGTCAGGACTTTTTACCCTGGAAATCAATATATGGTCTTTCAAGGCTTTTAAGGTCCCAGATGGACATTTAGTACACTGGTGGTGAGAAAACCATAAAGCAGGTCCCTTAATGTAGTATTATGTGTTTTCTCATTTCTTATTATCAAACCTTTTCTGATCCGGACCTGTTGCAATGGCAGGTGCACCCAGTGGTCTCAGACTTTGGCTGCGAGCAGGAATCCTGGATCTTGCTTCTCCAGCAAGTTCTCTGGCAGGCCTGAGTCTGGGTCCTCATGGGCCTGTCATCTGTCAGGACTAGAAGCATGGAGAGATTCCCCATAGCCCAAGGTCTCAGATCTGGGCCCTTCAGTTCCTTAGTAAGGAGTGGCAAGGCTGTGATACCCCAGTGACTGCAGCACCTTTTTCATGAGCTCTGGGTTTTTTTAATCTCTTTACAGCTCTGAGGTTATCCCAGTTCTGGGTTTAAAATATAAAATATTCTCTAGTTTCAGTAGATATTAAACCCAAAGAGGAGGATAATATTGAAATTTCAGATTAAATGTCACAGCTGGCCAAAGCTGCTCATATTCACACACATTCTCTGCTTTGTCATTGTCGTATCTGAACTTTTTAACAGAGGTTGTACACGAGACTATCTTTGCAGCATATGCTATTCAAACTTAATAAACCTCCTACTCTGAGAAAATGATCATAGCAAAACAATTCACCTTTGAAGTGTTTTAATGTGTATCTGCTATCTCAAGTCAGAAAAATAATCTCATTAAAGATGCTAATAAATTAAGCTAATTATTTCATTCCTATCTATTAATGACTACTACATTAAATGGATCAAAAGGCTGACTTTAAAATGTTTATATCTCATTATTAATAATTACTTCTATTAAGCTTTTGCCTTTAATGTTGCCTCAGTGCCTTACCTGAGCAATGAAAATGCTTTAAGAAAATGGTAATTTTGTTGCTGTCTAGAAATATAGAAAATACCAGTCTGGCTTTTAAGAATGTTTGCAAAGCTTGGCTCCTACTGTTAACAGCCATATATTGTAGAACATGCAGAACTTTAATGGATGACTTATACAATGTCACATCCAAATGATCCAGACCTGTGTTTATGGTGCAGTAACATGTACTTGTACAAAGTCACCTCAGTGGGATTTGGTGATGACTCCTTTATCTTGAAGCCAGCTTTAACAGGGCTATAACAATTCAATCTTCCTTTGTCACTGTGCCTCTGACAGTGTCCTCCTCCATGATCTGAAAAGTCACTCCTAAATGAGATCAGCAGTTTCTGTCTACTGAAGCTCTATAAGGTAACAACAGTGAAATTTGATTGAAACAAGCTTACCTCAAAAAAAACCTCATCAACAACTCCTTCCCCTGTTCCATGCTGCCCAAGGCAAGTGGGAGAAAGAAACAATGGCAAGTCCCCTCCTGTTTATGGTCACTCAACCAGATTTAAGTTAGGAGCATATCTAGGAACTGCCCTATTTTGTCAGACTAGTGACATATCTACCTTTTTTTCTTGAGGCCAAACAATATTTGGTGTTTCACAAAATGTACAGACCACTCCAAGACAGGGACTTATTCATCTTGGAAAAATTTCTTTTTAAAGCTGATATTTAGTTTCTGCTGTGAAGCATGAAAATTCCACTGCATTGTGCCTGTATTAAGTATAATTAGTTTGAAAGAATTAACTTGATTGTCTCAAACTTTTTTTATAATTTCCCTCTTTACACTTCTGTAAAGTATATGAAAATAAAAATTTTTTTTTTTTTTTACTCAGTTCTTAGGTTTGAAATCAAAGATCATATTCTTTTGCACCTAAAATACGTTTTGATGTGTTACTTAATTGAAGATTTGTCAGTGCTGGTCGGCTTTTGAGATATGTTCACTCTGCCCTGGCTGGAGCAGGTACTGTTAGAGCCCTACACTCTGTTCTGAAATTCTGGTAGGTGCCGCGGCCCAAAATCACAGTCAGCAGAATATTATTTAGGGGAGGGGTCCTTATCCACTGAACTGAAAGTTGGTCATTTTAGCTTAAATAATCAAGTAATATGGTTTGGAGTGTTAAGTACCTGAAGCAGTTAAAATGTTGTCCTGTTGTATTTAACTGGCTGAGTTGTGAAGCTGATAATCGCTGGCTGATGGTAAGGGACATTAATGGAATCCTGTGAAAGTCCGTTATGAGTCCAGATAGGTTGGAGAGAAGTCTCTTGGCTGGTTTTAAGAACATGAGTTTTATTAGTTAATGTGACACAGCTCAAATGTGGTAGTTCATTAAGCTTATCATACTTAAGCTATATGCCTATGCTTTTAAGCTTCAATTAAAGGAGATGAACAGTGCCTTCTGAAAATGGGACTTCCTGCTCATATTGTGCTTAGAGACTTGTGAAAAGCTGGCATTTATTTTGCTCTTCAAGCAGTTCTTCATGTGACACCAATTAAGTATTTTGGTGGTGGTGACTCATTTGTTAGAGGTAAATGTCCAAATGGTAAAATGACTTGGCATTAACTTGAAGTAAAAGATTTGATCTGAATAGGTATCTCTTTGCCAGCTCAGTAGTTTGCTAAAATTATAATTTTAAAATAGACAATTAAAGAAATTAGGTGATCTTATTAGACAGTTAACTAGCTCAAGTATTGAACTAAAAATAGTTTTAAGTATTGGTAATAGCCAATTTCTTGACAATTATTTTTTCATTAATTATTCCATTTTAGCATTTTTGTCTTACCAAAATTAAAATATTTTATATATGACTTTTTCTGCAGATACATACTTGATCTTTTCTAAAAATAAGCCAAACCCCATTGTGCACCATGTAGATCTTGTTCTTTATAGTGTTGGATCAAAAATAAAAAGATTTGGGTTCTGCTTCTTCTTTCTATTTTCTCTGTTGGAGGCAATGAGCATACAGGGGAGCAATCATTCAAGTTTTGTGTTTTTTTCTTCAGACATTGGTTATTGGTCACTGTTAAGAGCTAGGACAAAGAGTACATACAGCTGTGCTCATATTCTTAATATGTGACCTAAAGCAAAAGATTTTTATTGCTGTTTTGTACTCCTGGTTTATGTGTTTCTTCTCTCAGTTCCTGCTAATTTTTTTTTTTTTTAGATAGTCTGTGTACTTTCAAAGCAGATGCTGCTTGTGAAAAGTATTTCATATTGGGGGGTTTGATACTTGTTTGAGCCTCAAGGAATTTTTTCAATATTTATAACAACAGCAAAATTAGTCCTTCCTTATAATTGCTGCTTTCTGTAATTTATCAAGGAAAGGAAATTAATACATTGAAAATGATTGGTAAATGACAAGAAGGGGATCTTTTGAGTCAGGAAGATCAGGTCTTGGTAGTGGATAGTAACCTTGCTTGAAAATAATTTTTGTATCTGTATCAAATAAAAAGATGAGGCATCAGTCCTCCTGCTGAAAGTCTGTTCTAGAATATTATTTCTCTCATGATTAAAACCGGTTTTTGATATCCCATCCTTTTTGCAGTTTACAGAATTTTTTAGTGATTGTATATTTTATGCCTAACATTGTAGCGACTTATTTAGAAGGACAGTCAATCTTCCCTTAAAGATTTGTTGGGAAGGATTTGTTATTTCTCCAGAAATCCATCTCAGTGTAGTTTTGCTTGCTGCTACCACCAATTTGCATTGTTACTTTTTTTATGTTAGAATTTTACTGACTACTGCTTCCGGCTGTTGAGGCTTTTTGTGCCTTTCTTTGTTAGATTGAAAAGTCTTTATAATACCAAGTGTTTTCTGGTTTTGTGCATCACAAGACCATTACCAAGCTATGTTCCTACTTTTCTCAAAGACTGTAGAAAGATGTGTATCCGTGGATGAGATGCCCTGGAAGGCGACACTCTCCTTCACTACCTAGACATTGAAGCCACATTAACTCCAGAATCCAACCAGTCTGATGAGGCACAGGGTTCCTCTGAACCTGTTACTCCTACAATGTCACAAATTAGGATAAATAAGGCTGTTACAGGCAATTGTGTGCTGATATTTATAAGAGATTTGTAATTCTAATATTCTAAGAAAAAAATACCACCACCTCCACTTACCTGCATTCTGCCCCCTCCATTACCGCCAAACAAAACAAAACTGCAAAACAAGGCTTATTTTGTGGATTTAGTGGTTTAGTGTTTGGAGGGTTGATAAAGAATAATAAAGAAAATACCAAAGTGCTGTTTTTTTTAAGAAATATTTTTAGTTTATTTTTTTCTTTTTACTCTGTAAGCATATTTGCATATATTAATAAGGAACACTAAGCCTCAAGGACAAAACTGCAATCTAAAAAATGCATTTCCCCAAATTTGAAAGTGTGTTATTTGAAATTGTTTTTTTATATTAACTTCTGGCCTGCTGTAGAGAGAGTGATATTATGAGATCCTCTTCTCACCTGGAAATTTAATGAAATTAATGAGTCTTGCTTTAGTGCTGCTGCTGTTTGGTTGGAGGTTTTTTTTTTGTTGTTGTCCTTTTTTAATTTTATTTGAAGGACAAGGAAATTATCTCTGCAACAGCCTTTTGCTTACCCATATAGCTGAGGGGAGCAACATTGCTCCAATCACAGGTGTGGGGCATTGATTCTGACTGGACATCGGGTGTTCTCAAAGTCACTCTGTCACTCCCCTCTTCAGCTGCACAGGGGAGAGAAAATATAATGAAAGGCTTGTGAGTTGAGTTAAGGACAGGGAGAGATCACTCACAAATTACTGTCATGAGTAGAACAGACTTGACTTGAGCGCTTTAATTGAATTTATTGCTGATCAAATTCAGAGTGGGGTAATGAGAAATAAAATAAAATCTTAAAACACCTTTCCTTCACCTATCCCTTGTTCCTGGGCTTAACATTATTCTCAAATGGTCTGCCTCCCCGCCTCCTGCAGTGCAGGGAGACAGGGGATGGGGGCAGAGGTCATTACTTGTTGTCTCGGCTTCCCCTTCCTCCTCAAAGCGGGGATTCCTCGCACTTCCCTGCTCCAGCCTGGGTTCCTTCCCACAGGAGGCAGTCCTCCATGAACTTCTCCAACAAGAGTCCTTCCCACAGGCTGCAGTTGCTCCTGTATGGATCCCTTCCAAGGGGTGCAGTCCTGCTGCTCTAGCATGGGTTCTCCCCAGGTCACAAGTCATGCCAGGAGCCTGCTTGAACATGAGCTTCCCATGAGGTCCCAGCCTCCTTTGGGCATCCATGTGCTTCACCTTGGGACCTCCATGGACTGCAGGGGGGTCTCTGTTCTGGTGCCTGGAGCACCTCCTTCCCCTCCTTATTCACTGCCCCGGGTGTCTGCAGAGCTCTTTGTCTCACATATGTTTACTTCTCTCTCTGCTCTGTTTTTTTTCTTCTCCTTTAAATGTGTTATCACAGTGGTGCTACCACTGTTGCTGGTGGGCTCAGCCTTGGCCAGCAGTGTGTCTGCCTTGGATCTGGCTGGAGTTGGCTCTGTCAGGTATGGGGGAAGCTATCCCTACAGTTCCCTCTCCACCAAAACCTTGCCATGTAAATCCAGTATAACAGGCAACACAATTAGGCAGCACAGCTCTTCCTTTATGTCAAATAATAGTGTTCTACCATTTTTGGGTAAAACTTTATTTTCCTTCTTATCATTTGCAGTCATTCTGAATTTATACTAATCTTAGAGATGAGCACTCTCATATTGATTCTAGAAATTATTTTTCAATGAGAGGAGTAAAAATTAACATCAAAATACCAGTTGGGGAATAGAGCAGACACTGGACCATACAAGGCAATGTTATTATTGTTTAAATGATTGCAACCGTGAGTACATGTGTATAATCTGGCCATTGCCATTAATCTCTCTTTATGCTAGACATAACACCTGTTAACATTCATCTCTATAAAGTATAGTTTGTATACATACAACAGTGTGATCTATTTCAGGCTGCATGTCAGGGTCTCTCGACTTAGGGAGACAGGGGGAGTTAGTTGCTTAAATATTTTCATAGACCTCATGTTTACTTATGGAAGCAAAGCGGTAACCTTTTACTATTAAACCTCAACATGAAAAGAGCATTACAGCCTTATTAAGAGCATTTAGTTGAGCAATTCCTGTTCCTGAGAGTTTCATCAGAAGCAGAATTTTAAAAAGTTGTGAAGAAATAACTAGTAACTGGATATTTGGTTGTCTCCAGTTATTAGTGGTTTACAAGGGGTCCTGATGTGTCTCAGTAAACTCAAGGTTGGAGGTGAGAAAACAAAGCAGTCTCGTGATTTTGAGAATACTCTGGCTTTCACTTCTTTTGTGAATTCAAGATGTTTTAGGTACATTAGAACAAACTTAAAATAGGTGTGAATCTTTTGGAAGCAGTAAGGAACCTTCTGAAAAGGCACTGACGGGGTTAAAAATGCTGCTGCCACTAGGTGTCATGCTGGGATCATCTCTCGGAGCATGAGATTATCAGAGGTGCTGGATGAAGGAACGGGATCTTCTGTATGTATTTTAGTATCTATAACGGCTAATTTTGCAGGCTGTGATAGCCCTGTGCCTACCCCGTGTATCTGGAATGTTCACACACCTCATTGTGTGCAAAGGGTCTGAGCTATACAACCTAAAGCCAACACAGGTGCTGGACATTTCCTCTTTCATCAGACCAGATCTCTCACAGAGATCCTCAAGTCACACAGACCTGCTTAGGAAAATGTGTTAAAATTGCTTCATGTGGGTGTACTTGGTAATATGAGGAAAAAAAAAACCATACGATTTTTTTTTTTAATCCTCCTCCAGTGTTTCTATCATATAAAGCTCAAATGAGCCAAAAAAAAAAAAATCACCCAAACAACCAGCCACCTGAACATACTGCAGCTTTTTATAAAGAAGGGCCCTTTCAGGAAGAGTTTGGTTTCATAAGCACTGAACACGATGTCAAACACTGCTCTTTCTATTTATTGAAATTAGTTTTATAATACAGAATTGAGAACAGAAAATCATTATAGAGGCAATGTTTGGTTTTATTGGGTTTTTTTAATAAGCTTTCCCTGCTTTGTTTTTTCTGTACATCACTCCTGCACTCAACCAAAATTGTCATATTTCTTAATAGTTCCTTAACAGCAGCATCTTACCAATACGTGTGAATACTTGATAGGAGGGAAAACAGATGAATCAGACTCTTGCAAGTGGCGCCCAGTGAAAGGGCTAGAGGAAATGGGCACAGATTTGAGAAACTGGAATTTCTATTTTTGCAAAAGGAAAAGCTTCTAACTGTGTGGTGATTGATTCCCCAACATGTTGCTCGGAGAGGCTGTACAATATTCTTGGAGATAGTGGAAAACCACCTGGATGTGATTTTCCCCCTTGAGCAGGGCAGTTGAATTTAGGTGATCTGCAGGGGTGACTTCGAGCCTCAACCATTTTGTGTTTCTGAGTGTTTTCAGTCTGCCTATTGAGTCATCCTGGGAATACTTAAAAAGCAAGCAAAAAACCCCAACCCTGCAAACCAAGAGAATGAAAGCCCACCAAACAAACAACACAAACAGCCAGAGATAAGAAATAAAACTGTAATACATTACGTTAAACCTTGTGATCATAGGCTTTAATTGTCAGATAGCAAAGAACTTTGAACAGAGTTTTTTGGTTTGTGGCTTTTTCTCACACAAAGGGAAATAAGCCCTCTTTCTTTGCATTATATGCTGTAAGTCTTACAGGTTATAAATATTCTATCTTTTGAATCTCTTGAACCTACTGTTTTGTTCCAAGCTTGTACATGGCTGAAATATGTGCACTCAGCTACTGGGAAAAATTTCTCCCTGTTCTGAAGTTGATGTATGGTACTTCTCCCTCCAGGAGCAGTTTCTGTGCTGGAAGTTGAAGTGCAACTTGGGTGTATATATAAACGTCACCATGTGCACAAAGTTTCCTCTGACATTTCAGGTGTCAGCAACAGCCTTACTATGGCAAATTTGAATTGACCAGAGGCAAAAGGGTGTGTAGCCACCTACAGGATAACATATTATGCAATATCTGTCCATCAGTGTGGTGTTCGTGCCTCACAGACTCAGGTGTATTTATGTCAGTTGTGCCCTCCGTCACACAAAATATGTTTTTATTTCTGTTACATAACTACTGGGTCTCAGTCTCCCACCTGAATTCTCCATTTATGAATATAAAGCAGATTTCCTTAGAAGTTTTTCCACAAGAAAAGGGTAGTATATATACGCCAATGCAGTGTGGTAACACATATGCTACAAGTTCACACAATAGGTTCTCCTAGGTTTCTGTTCTGTATGTGTGAATTCTCTTATCTCAGATGTGCTGAGATACAAAAAACTTTAATTATACTTTCAAATACCTTTTTTGCCTGTTGATCTGTATCCATTTGTTGTCTTGGTGTATATCTATCAACAAATGCTTTATTCCGAGGGCTGCTGTTTTGTTGCGCAGTGTTTAGCACAGTGAGACGCTAACTTGTGTTCTTTGTGCCTAGTCAACATGGTGGTAAAAAGTTTGTTAGTGGCAACTAAAGAAGCAGAAGGATTTCTTATTCCTTTGATTTGGTATTTTCATTAAGAATGTGTGTGAAGTAATAATGAATATATTTGTACATGACAGCATCTTGGGAGGACTGTTGGATGCTTGGGAACACAGTATATGAATGTAACATTTTCATGACTACTGGGGAAAAATGACCAAAAAGTAAACATACAAAAATTGTGTGAAGATAAACTGAACGTGCTACAAGTAAAGGAAAACACACACGTAGATAAAAATATGTATAAGTGATTAGGCAGTGCAGCATTCAGAAGCACACAGGGAGTTTCAGAAGACAAGATTCTATAGAAAAACAAGGAATGTTTTGCTGTTGCAGCACAGTCAAATGTGTTGGTGTTTATGGAAGAGTTATGGGGCAGTTGGGCTTCATCTGGCAGTGATGGGAACAGGGCCTCATAAAATCCCCTTGTTGGCAGTGCAGTGGAGAGATGCAGGCAACTTGGGGAGGAATGTGTTTGGAACATGAAGAACTCATAGCAAAGCATATTAATGGTGTCTTGGAGATAAGGAAGGAAGGGTTAGACCTGGATGGCAAAGAAAATAGGGAAGAGATTAAGATTTTAAGATATTTTCATTCCAATAATGTTAATGATTTAAAACAGAGATCTGCACAGTACTTTCTTGATACAGAACAAGAATGTAGCTGCAGAAACAGTGTCATACAGTACATTTTAATTCTGGCTATATGAAAATACTGAGATATAATAATGAAAACAAAATTCTCAAAAGATTTGCCATTATCACCCCTTAAGACTATTTTTAGTTCCAACAATATCTTGAAATATTGAGATAAAAGAACAGCTCCTTAAGCAGTTTGGTGACTGGACGCTTTTCTGGATCACCAGGTGTCTGCCAGCCTGGGTTTCCATTTCTGTCAATCTTGCCTGTTGTAGAGAGTTATCATTAAAAAAAATAAATACTTCTTAGATATTACTATTCTTTAATTTGAAATTTAACGTGGTGGTATGAATAATGTTTGCTTCACCTAGACTATTTTTACGCTGCCTGATTAATAGTTAGTGAGGACTGTTCCATCTTTGAAATTTCACCTTACAGATAAAATTTATTTTTCCTATCCCCAAGACTGCATATATGGGATTGTATGATTGATAACACCTTAAACTGTTATTCGTTTGTTCCTTCTCATGTCTTTAGTGAGGATGGACATTGACAGTTAGTCATATATCCATACAGTTTGTGTTCTTCAGTAAGATGCTAACATGGGATCTGTATTCATTGTCCTTTGGACAGATGACTAATGTTGGGTAAGTATGGTTAATCTGCATTCTAGTTTAATGAAGGGTATGCAAGTGGATGGTAATTAATGGTATCACAATGTGACAAAGATTTTAAAAATAGTTGCCTGGCATCCCTTTTTGGACAGTTGAGTATTTGGCCTAGCGTTTGAAACTTAGTAGCTGCTACCATACTAACTTAACTCACTGTTACGAAACTCAAGAACTTTTTAGGTACCTTAATTGTGGATTTCAGAGCCTGATTTAAGGTTAATTTTTTTTTCTGCCTTAAAAGCTCCTGTGTGGATTATTTTCACCACAGAATTTAACTTGCTTAAGGAAAAAAACCCAAAACCAAACTATAAACATGTAGTGTGGTAAATCTGATTTATGCTGTAGATCCTATTACACAAATAAAGTCTTGGGCTAATGAAAAGTTAAATGTTGTACCACTATCTATATTAATAGGAGAGAAGAAAAGCTGCTTATCAGCATGTTCTGTCTTAGCTTAAAGAATGAAGAGACACACTGAATAATGATTCACTTAACTAATTTTCTATTAACTAATTTTTTAGCTGTCGGTCATTGGAAAGGTCTTATCTCGTATTCTGGCTGTTTGTGAATTATCTTAACAAAATGGAAGCAAGTTTTATAGGAGGTAAAGGATTTATATAAATCCAGCTTCAGCCTTCTGAAAGAGAGACAAACAACTCAGGAAATGGAAAAACATAACAAATATTTTATATTTCCATGGACTTGTTTTCCATAATACTGATTAAAGGCATGGTGTTGGCCATGGTCTTCTCTCTTTAGAAAAAGGCTGTATCAAATATGCCTTGCTATTGGGCTTCCAGGGGAATGGACTATATAGATGATCATGAAAGTTTCTTTCCAACAGAAACCATTCTATGATTCTATCATAATATTTCTAAAACATACAAAAAACAAGCATTGCATCTCTAGTAAAGAAATTCTAATATATTCAGGTGAGTCCCCATGTGTGTGTGTGTCTCATAATCTTTTATTCAGCTACAGTGGATGATGTTCACATGGATGTTCATCAGTCAATCAAACCTTTATTTGCTGCTGCTTTCTCTACTAGCTCATTCCTAGCTACTCCCCTCTGCCAGTAAGTTACCCTTCACTACCAGTCCTGGTTGAACCCCAGCTGGTGACTACGCACCACACAGCTGCTTGCTCACACCCCAGCCCCCCAGGGGGATAGGGAAGAGAACTGGAAAAAGGTAAAACCTGTGCAATAAAAAACATTTTAATAATCAAACTATAATGAAACATAATTATATTAATACTAGTAATGAAAAGAGAAACAACAAAGAGAGGTAGAGAGAAAAGTAAAACCCAAGAAAGACAAGTGATGCACCATACAGTTGCTCACCACCCCACTGACTGATAATCAGCTTGTCCCCAAGCAGAAATCAGCACCTCCCAGCCAACTCCTGCAAGCTGATATACTGAGCATGATATTCTATGTTATGGATTATCCCTTTGGGTAGTTTGAGTCAGCTTGCCCCACTATTGTCCCTCCCAGCTTTTTGCATTAGGAGTCTGAAAAGTCCTTGACGTAAGGTGAGCACTCTTTAGCAACCACTAAAACATCAGTGTGTTTTCAGCATTATTCTCATTCTAAATGCAAAACACCCAGCACTTTACCTGCCACTAGGAAGCAAATTTACTCTGTCCTAGCTGTAACCAGGACAGGTACGATCCTTTATTAAAAAAACCAACCAACTCCCAACAAGACAGATTATTTCACAGTTCTGATTTGGGTGGCTCTCCAGATACAGGTAAAAATGGCTTGGGAAGAATTTATTGAATTTATTGCTACCAGATTCACTGTTTAGGTAGAAAAGGTTTTTTAGCTGTCTTTTACTGGTACAAATGTATAATCCTGACATGCCTCAAGGTCTTAATTCTCTTTATCAACCACTACAGGACATTTTACTCAACTGAGTGATGCAACTGCTTTTAGACCTAAACTGGATTTCCAGTTGGAAAAAAAACAGCCCATAAACGTTTTAAGAGAGAAGTTTTCCTTTTTCTTTCATATCTTTTATTTAGGATTCCATGATTAGTGCAAGTCCTCTGAATTTTGAAAGTGCTCACTGTAATTTATTTGCTACTAAAATCTAATTAATTGTAGGCAAAGAAAATGGAAGGTCTTGTTTGCCAGACACCTTGTCTGTGGTGAGGTTCGCTTTGGAACAAACTGTTTAAATAGAAGGGGTTTGCACAGTCTGAATGAACTTTGAGAAGACATTCAAATGTCACATTTCTCTGAGTCTTGTCACAGTGCTCATCTCTTCAGAGGCTTATCTTCTGCTAGCTGTTTATTCAGAAAAGAGTGTTAGAACCAGTATTTTAACAGTCTTTTTCTTTGGGATTTTCTGACATTGGTATGTCCTTGTTTAACAGAGCATGTCTTCACTGAATGGAATTAATGAGTTTTATCATAGGCTATGCACTGCAAACATCTAACGATGATTACCTGCAAAGCCAGTTATTAGGAGTTTGCTTCCCTGTCTGCATTTGGTTGATCTGGAGTAGGTTGAATGATCATAATATTGTTTGTGCTATAAGCTACAAAACACCACTGGTGTCACATATGTGTCGTACTGCACGTAAGGCATACATTTGTGTGTCATATAGCGTGTTTAGAACCAGGGGGTTTGTGTTTTCCTTGCTAAGCCCTTTGTGGCCAGGAGACTTGCCCATAGTCATGTGGTCCTCACTGAGACCATCAGGATTTCAGTTATGGACTGAATTGTTTCACTGAGTCTGGAGAACAGCAGTAACATAGTCCTTCTCAAGGTATTAGTACCTGCTAGAAAATTTGCTGCTTATCCTCAGTTTTGATTTAGAAGTCAACCTTTGAAACAGAGTTAGTATATTTGTGATTTTCTAATGGACTTCAGGAAGTAAAATAGTAGAAGTACAGTCTCAACCTTGAAAGTGACAGTTTCTTTTGCGAGCTGCTGGACCTGGGCATGAATAATAGAGTAGCAGGAAAAGTGGAGAAATAGCGATTTCTGTAACTTAAATTTAGTACCCCTGGAAATGCTAAGGCATGAAACCCAAATACAAGTAAAGAAAATGTATAACAGGTTTGATTCTGGCATGTAGAAAGTATGGCTTAATTATGTTTCCCCATCTCAAAGAGGGAAATCTATTTTAAAGATTCTCATACAGGTCGTCTTTTTTTTTTTTTTTTTTT